>JAHVAK010000332.1:0-600000 GCA_019845155.1 Luehdorfia chinensis | reverse complement strand
TTTTCCGTATAAAAAAAATAAAAATTCAAACCAACAAAACAGAAATGATGTATAACTTCGTGCTTCTCGTTTTAATTCTTATTGATGGTTATTTATTGCGTAACAAAAAAAATGAAAAAGCCTTCATCAATGCCTTCATAGTTATGTCAAAAAATATTATGGACATACATACATACAATCACGCCTTTTTCCCATATATGGGGTAGGCAGGGGCCACTCACGTAGCCACCATTTTGGTACGAGACAAACAATTCTTACACCCCATTGCGTTCCAACAAGCAGTATAGTGACAGCATAGAATATTATGATATTATATTGTACGAATAAAATACCTTAGTCGCCTCTTACACACCTTGACACCTCGGTAAGAAAGAAGTAGGTGCTATTTTACAGTGCCGGACGTATAGTTAAAGATAACACAAACTAATTTGACTAACAAAATATTCAAATATTTAAAATGCTATGGCAGTGTTGCCACAGCGCTATTATTTTGTCGGTGCCTCAGGTTTACCGAGCAGTTACCGGACATATTATTAACGACGAAGTTTTTTTTATCTTTTCACGGCTCAACCGCTGAACCGATCTTGACGAAATTTGGCACAATAGTTTGCATTCTGGAGGTGGCCATAGGATGCATTTCATTTAAGAAAATCAAATAGTTCCCTCTGAATATTTGAAAAACCTTATACACGCGGATGACGTCACGTGCATCAGCTAAAACTGTGTACCCTTTTTTGAGCATATTGCACCCCGAATGAGTGTGAGATTTAGCATAGTTAAAGTTTGTATGGAGAAGAAGCGACAAAGCTAAAAATAGATAATATGTGCTAAAAATACATAAAATCGAATAAAATAAAAAAGTCGTTATTTACGTTCATATTGACAATGTAAATAACATAATAGTCTACCGTTCTTTGGGTTCATACTGCCATTGTCAAACACGGTAGAGATTGTCGCTATAGATTTTTAAAATGTTGCCATCAAATATTTTTTCAACCCTCTAAACATTGTAACTACTTTTTTTTATGAATTATGGTCGAATTTCGACGACAAATGAGCATCTAGTCACACTAAATCTGCTAATCTGCGTATCCCACTGTTGGACATGGACCTAGCTCAGGTAAAAAAAAATTGCAATTTGCTTTTTACCAAGTTTAGGCGTGATATGATTTAGCGCTCACGATACTACTAACAGTTTTCAATCAGAGTACGTAACCGAACCCAACGACAAAATATTGATATAGGTTACACATAGTTAATGCATTGTATTTATGATCAACGTTTTTTTTTAATAATATAATATAAATAATAATAATGTAATATTAATAATATTACAGCCCTTAAGAACATTCTTAGAATAAGCTACCGCGTAGTAGTAAAGAAGTATCACTTGTATTTTCTATTGTACTATGCTCAACTATTCAATTAAATTAGTCAATTTTCACTAGATCTAGATCGTATGTACGAATACGGTACGGTGTATAGTTTTTTTTTTCATTGTATAAAGTGACGAAACGAGCAAAACATTCACCTGATGGTAAGTGCAACGTCCGCCCTCAACAAATGCCGTGTCACCCAGAATATTTCTGCGTGAGACACTGCGCCCGTCACCCTGAGACATCAGTTCTTAATTCTCAAATGCCCAGTGATTACGCTAGCTCACAGTGCCCTTCAAACCGAAACACAGTAATGCTTGCACACTACTGCTTCACGGCAGAATAACTGGCCCTGGGGTGGTACCTACCTAGACGGATTCCTGCATAGGAATCCTAACACCAGTAAATTAAATAATTTCTTCACTCAGAAAAATATGTTTAGATGTCTTATTCGTAACATAATTATAAAATACATTTGTTTACAGATAGACTTACTAGGTGAAAACAAAACATCGTATGAGGAATGGAAGGATAAGGTACCACCTGAGGGCTAGTTATTCTGCCGTAAAGAAGCAGTGTGCAAATATTATTGTATTTAGGTCTGAAGGGCAATGATATAATGCGCAATTATTTATTATATGAGACTTAAGAATTGAAATGTAAGGGTGATGGGCACAGTGTGGTGCCACAAAGAAATATTCTGGTGACACAGCATCTGTTATAGGCAGACGTTGCACTTACAATCAGGTAAACAGTTTGCTCTTTACTTTATCCAGTAAATAAATGAATTGCAATTAATCTTCGTAAACAAATCAAAGTCAATTATTTGACTTAATGCAAATTAATGAAGACAGTTTTATAATAAGGGTTTCTAAACCCATTCGGCCTCATTTTCTTGAATCGATTTGTAATTAACACAATCGTTGATCAATAATTAGTACAAAAAATTAATCAAAACAATGAACGCCAAAAATATGATATATGATATTTTTAGTTCATTATTCCTACCTCGTTCTACTTCTTGCACGCTCTGAGAGCTCTCTGTCAGTTTGCATATTCAAACGATGCACCGTGTATGAAAGCAATATGCAAGGTAATGCTTTAATTTTAGCAATTCGCTGTTAAAGTAACAACCTATAAATACCCCATTGCTGAGTACAGACCTCCTCTCATTTTTGAGAGGGTTTTGTAGCTAGAATGCACTTGGGAAGCACTCTACGAGTTATAAGAGAAAGTGACGAGACCAAACAACAAAAGGACAACATTCAATGAACTTACTTTAATATATATTTTCTTTTTATGGAATAAAGCGACGAGACGAGCAAACCGTTCATCCGATGATATCTGCAACTACTTATTAAATGCTGTCTCCCAGAACTTTTCTGTGTGGCATCACACTGCGCTCGTCCCCCCGAAACATTACTTGTTATGTCTCATATGCCCAGTAATTACATTTGCTCTCAGTGTTCTTCACACCTAAACACGAAGTGTTTGCACACTTCTGCTTCACGGTAGAATGACTGACCTTGCGGTGGTACCTACCTAAACGAAAAAGAAATCCTGCCACCGGTATATTAGTTCTCCGATCCACTTTTAAAACTTAAGATATTGCGTATTACCTAGTTTTTAAAGAGCCCCGCCTTCTCTACCGCAATAGCGAGTACAAGCAAACAAATACCGCCAACAGAAGCCAAATGCCCTCCAACACACACCACTGAAGTCGAGAACACGTGACGTGTTTCACTTGACAACGAGGCATTACCAATGTATAAGTAAAATAATGAATGAAATGAAACGCTTCATATTAAAAAAAAAAATCCTTTGATTTACAAATATAAAGCACTAAAAATAAATTTAAGCCATAGAATCACAGACCACACGGATATATGGAATGTTCCATTGATTTAGTTTTGCAACTCAACGATGAATTCTGAATTGAGCTCCAATTCTTGGCGCCGCTCACTGTCCATGCGGTGTGAATGTACGCAATAAATAAACCCACTATTCCAAGCTGTAAAAGCTTACAGCAAAACGACATACTTCCGATTGGATTAACTGAATACCAATATATATACCGCTGATAGTATGAGATTAAATCACACATCGTGAGTAAGTAAAGACCTTTTATATCTTTTATAGCATCTTTTTTGTTTATCCTGTGTATTGTATACGACGACAACTGCCAGATACTTCTGAAAGTTGTCAGTAAATATAGTGCCATTAGTGTGAACCTAGCTCTGAGGTTACTCATTCACGCTCGAGTGGTGGAAGGATATTTCTACAGGAGTTACGACAACACCAAATTTTCTACCACCAAGTAATAGTGTATAAACATACTGTGTCCCGGTTTGAAGGGCATTTCAATAGAAACTTGAAATTACTGAGCATATGATACTTAATAACTGATGCCTCATAGTGACGAGTGCAGTGTGTTACTGTCATACAGAACTATCTTACTATCAGATGAACAACTTTCTTGACTTCTGTATTAATTTACTCTTTCAACGCTTTTTACGCAAAAGTTATAAAAGAGTACTTAGCTAACCTGATTGTAAATGGTGTCTTGCTTAACATGATATCGATTCGTTATCACACCTGACCCATCGTAGAACGTGATGAAATGCATCGTTGCCAGTAATTAAGTCTCCAGTTCTTGTCACCTGCCAAAGGAAGGGCAGCAGATTCATGCTGCTTTACTCAGGTGCTACATGTGAGCGTGATTCTTGCAACAAAAATATGATAAAACGTTTAAAGCCTTTATTTCTTATGTGTATAATAACAAAAACGGAGCGTTTATAGAACAACAAATAAGGTGATGATGATGCTAATCAATGATAACCATCATCATCATCATTACGGTATATAAATAGTTTATTAAAGGACATAGGCCTCTTGTCATCAGAAAGATTTGCCGTAAGTGCCTCGCTTGGACCAGACAGCCCGTCACCCATCTGTGTATTTAGGTCTTTTATATTTCGGAATGCATATTCTGCCACCTGTCGGACGCTATGCAATTTTACTAGTATTTCCTTAAGTCCACTTCGGCGCCTACGGAAAGAAATATTGTGGCAGATTCTCTTACGCCGCCACGTCAGAGCGAATATCATAAGTACGTTTCACATTTATAATTGTTGCACATTTGTGTCGGAAAATTGCAACATATTCTCTCAACTCATAGCACAAGCTTTTAAGCTTAGAGTGGTGAACAGGAATATTAGTAATGTTAATAGCATTACTAGTATTCTTTTGGTAAAAAATATAAGTATAATTTATATAATACATGTATGTGTGTACGATAATGTGTGTATGTATGTGTGTGTGTATATGTGTACATGTACGCATATTGGTTTCTTTATTAAAATAATCGTCAATAATATGTCCGGTAACTGCTCGGTAAACCTGAGGCATCGCTGTGGCAACACTGCCATAGCATTGTGCTGAGTCGACAGCCTTTTCGTTGCTACAGCCCAACGTACGTTTGTAAATGTAATATGTCGTATCTAATTCTTTACTTATATTTTTAACTTTTAATGTACTTTGTGTTGTAGTATTGAATATAGTTTTTTTCTTTCTTCTTTCTTTAAAATTCCAATAACTATCTTTAAACGGTTTTATTTAGCTTGCTACGTTTGTGTCTTCTGTGAGTCAAATCAAGTAATTGAAAATTTACTCCTTTTTTGTTGAACGATTGATCTGAAATTTGGTATACACCTTTAGTTCTGACGACACTACAATTATGTATATTCAGTATCATTGTACATCCAAGATAGCCGCGGCCACAAATTTGCGGATTACATTATTTTGCAACCCCATCAATATGGATATCAAATAAATGGACTGAACTTGTAGAAAACAGTACACCATGAAAAAAATCCAAATCTATGATGACCACCATGACAAAATGGCGGAATACTTTTTTTCAGTTCCACCAATATTGGTGTCAAATGAGAAGTCTTGACAAGTAGAAAACAGTACACATTAGAAAAAATCCTAATCCAAAATGGCGTCCGAAACACAATGGCGGATCTTTGAGTTTAGACAGTCAATATATAAAAACTGAAATCCGGGTATGTAATTAAAACAAAGGAATTCGGGAAAGAAACCTTGTAATAATAAGGCACTAAATGAACTAAATAGAAGGAAATATTAAGTAACTAAAAAAAACTTAAAACTTTTTAACGATTTTATTTTAGTCTGATCAATGCTCTAGACTAGATTGATGAGGAGAGTGGTGTGATTACTGGTAACTGATAGCTACCTAATATTTTTTTATATTTTAGTAAATTATCTGCATTATTATTGTATCTCTACAATAAAACTGTTTAACTTTAAACTTATGAAAATAAATATTAATTGAGCCGGTATATCTCCGATGAGTTGTAGTTCGTTCGTTAATTAGTAGTCCGTTCGTGCCTGCTCAAATATGTGCGTGTGTTTACGTGTATATAAGCATGAAGGCTTATCACACTAGCTGATGCCCGCGACTTTTTCCGCTTGGATATAGGTTTTTTTAAACATCCTGTACTTTGTATCGCGCTTTTTCCAAATAGTTTCCTGTTTGATTTTCCGAGATAAAATGGATTCTATGTTCGTACACTAAAAAAAATATAAGAGCAGATAAAATTACTTTGTGCTAAATAATAAAAAAAACCTTTAAACTACCAACCAAAAATAAAATTGTAATACCACGTTTTTTTTTTTTTTTTATGTTAGATGAGGCAAACGAGCAAGCGGCTCACCTGATGGTAAGTGATCACCGCCGCCCATGAACATCTATAATACCCGAGGAATAGCAGATGCGTTGCCGGCCTTTGAGGAAGGAATAGGCTCTTTTCTTGAAGGTCCCTAAGTCGTATCGGTCCGGAAAAACCGCTGGCGGCAGCAGATTCCATATGGTGCTTGTGCGGGGCAGAAAATTGCGCGAAAAATGCACTGTGCTGGAATGCCAATCATCAAGGTGGTGACGATGGAATTTCGCGCTATGCCGCAATGTGCGATGGTGAAAATCAGCGGCTGGAATTAATCCGAACAATTCTTCGGAACACTCCCCATGGTAGATCTTATAAAAAATGCAAAGGGATGCAACATCTCTTCGCAAAGCCAGTGGATCAAGCCGATCAGATAGAACATGGTCGTCGACGATTCGAGCCGCTCTCCGTTGAATGCGGTCAAATGGAAGTAGCTGACAATGGGGCGCCCCCGCCCAGAGATGAGAACAGTACTCCATGTGCGGCCGAACCTGCGCCTTATAAAGTTGCAAGCGTTGGGCAGGCATGAAGTACTGTCGCGCTCTACTGAGGACGCCAAGCTTTTTGGAAGCCAATTTGGCCTTCCCTTCCAGGTGACCGCGAAACTGAACGTCACTCGATATGTCGACGCCAAGAATACCGATACTGGCTGAGGCAACGAGGGGAGTGCTCTCAAAATTAGGTGATACGACAAAGGGTTTCTTTTTAGCGGTAAACGCGCAAACCTGTGTCTTCTTGGGGTTGAACTGGACTAGATTTAGTCGGCCCCAATTCGAGATTTTGTCTAACAAAAACTCAAACTTCAGACACAAGTTTGTTCCGGTACTCGTCAACGTGTTCCCGAGAAATATTAGCACGGCCGGTGTATACGGCATCACCAGTGCTGTCATCTGCATAGCAATGAATGTTACTAATTTGCAACATATCATTGATATGCAGAAGAAACAGGGTTGGTGATAGCACACAGCCTTGTGGGACACCAGCATTCACAGACTTAGAGTCCGAGCATGCACCTTTAACTACGATCTTGATGCTCCGGTCTGTGAGAAAACTGGTGACCCAATTACAAAATTTCTCGGAAAGCCCGTAAGAAGGCAGCTTCGAAAGAAGCGCTTTGTGCCAGACCCGATCAAAGGCCTTCGCTATGTCCAAGCTAACTGCCAGGGCCTCCCCCTTACTCTCGACTGCCTCCGCCCATCGATGAGTGAGGTACACTAGAAGATCACCAGCCGAGCGACCCCGACGGAAACCGTACTGGCGGTCGCTAATCAGCTGGTGCTCCTCTAAGTACCTCAAGAGCTGGCAGTTCATAATGGACTCCATAATTTTGGAGAGCAAGGAGGTGATGGCAAACGGCCTGTAGTTGGATGGATCTGAGTGGTCGCCTTTTTTAGGGATCGGGTGCACCAAAGCTGTCTTCCATGACTTCGGGACGACGCCTAGAGCGTAGGAGTACCGGAAAAGACGCGTTAAAGCCGGTGCCAACTCTGGAGCACACATCCTCAGCACAATAGGTGGGATGCCATCAGGCCCACTCGACTTGTTGATATCTAGGGAGAGTAGTGCTTTGCGCACTGAGCTTTGCCAGAACCTGATGTCGGGCATAGAGCACCCACACCGCGGGATGGTCGGCGGTGAGCTCCCCCTGTCGTCAAGAGTCGAGTCGGACGCAAAAAGAGAGCCCAGAAGATCGGCTTTCTCCTTTGCGTCATGGGCCAGTGAATCGTCCTCCCTGTGCAGAGATGGTAGTGATGGCTGACAGAAATTCCCTTGGACAGCCTTGGCGAGAGACCAGAACGCACGGGTTCCCGAAGGAAGGCGACCTAGTCTCTCGCCAATTCTGCCAATGTGCTCCGACTTTGCTTTAGCAATTACTCTTTTGAAGGACCTGGAAGCAGAGTTGTACTTCTTTTTAAAGTCGCTGGTTTTTAAATCCCGAGACGCCGATGCATAAGCCCAGGCCCGGTAACACTGCTGCTTTTGGCGAGATGCCATTCTGCAGGTGCCACCAAACCAAGGTTGGGACCTTCCGCCGACGGGTACCACAGAGGATGGAACGAAGAGTTCCATTCCCTGAAGCACATCGGCGACAGACCCGGCAACGACGTCGGGATCATCCAGCGAGAAGCAAACCGGCCCCCATGGGTAGGATGCAAAGAAAGACCGCATCCCATCCCAATCCGCCGACCTATAGTGCCATACACGGCGCGAACCTGCAGATCGCGATCGCATTGGGCACATGATAGGCACTGTACTCCGGATCAGACAGTGGTCCGAAGATCTCAGAGGGGCATCGACGGAGATCACATAGCCGTCCGGATGAGAGGTCAGCAGAAGATCCAGCAGGGAAGGTGTATGATCCTCAACATCTGGTACCCGCGTCGGCGATGTAACCAGTTGTGTCAGATCATATGCCAGGGCAAAGTCACAGACAGATCTCCCCGCATGATCGGTGGTTCGCGATCCAAGCCGTTCGGCGTGGTGGGCGTTGAAGTCGCCGAGTATCACGATCTCTGCGGGTGGAATCTGCTGTACCACAGAATCTGCAGCTATTTGGATGTGGTCGATGAGTCGGTCAGTTTCGGTATTACCGCTGTGGGACCTATAGAGGCACCCATAGACACGAGGGTGGTCGTCGCTGTCTATGCGTAGCCAAAGGGTGGACAGGTCCCTACCTTCAAGGCTGCCGAGGCGTTGAGAACATATATCCTCTCTGACGTACACACAAACCCCGGCCCGGGGCACAAAGGAATGTTCCTGCTTGTACCCCGGGTAGGAAAGATAAGAGGTATCCGCCGGAAAGGATATCTGCGTCTCGGTAAGAAAAAGCAAGGCCGGCTTTGCCGTCTCCAGATGGTAGTGGACGGCATCAAGATTGGAATGTAGTCCCCTGATATTTCAGAAATCCACGGCAAGCGTGGTAAGGGGTGCCGTAGTTTTTTTGCTACGTTTGCCTCGAACAGTTGGGGAATAGAGCGGAACTTTGCCCCCCCCCCCCCCCCCCCCAGAATACGAGGGGCAGCCTGAGCACCCACGCTCAGGTAGCGAAAACGCGTAGGTTACGTTTGTAACCGCACGTACCACTATTATACGTTTTTCTTTAACATACATACATACATAAGATCACGACTGTATCCCATAAGGGGTAGTCAGAGACTGGGCACTCACTGCAAAAACAGATGACTCCCACAACCTACCAAAAAAATATAATGCACTTGGTGTGATAGGTGGTGAGCCCATCGCCACCATGCGCTGTTGGGTGCGGTTTAATTCCTTACTCGCCTTTTACGAGATCCGTTGGATGAGATGGAGTGGTAGTATTCTCTTAACGAGCCGCCACCACACGGCCCATTCACGAGATCCATTGGATGAGATGAGATGATTCTTTAACAGCATGAAATATTAATTAAGCAACGTTTACAAGTTTTTTCATCGACCACTGCCTTCATAGCGTTCGTAAAAGTTTTTAACGGAATCGTCGACAAGTTCAAAAGCGTAAAGACAATAAATTAATTTTAAAAATTGTATTTATATAGGTCCTGCGTATTGTAGCACTTTGTAATATTTAAGGAAAACAAAGCATTTTCAATTACTCAGTGAAGTTTAAACTATTCTAACCATCGTCGTACCTCGTATTCATTAAGTTGTTTATGTTACTTTGTATAACTGGGATTAGTCAGCAGTATAAACTATTATATAGTTTCAGATGAATAAACTATTATGTAGTTGTTAAATAATGTTGTTAAGGTCCGCTTTCATCAAATACTGCCTACAGTTACACTTGTCGTCGTTTCAGCCTATCACAAGTCCACTGCTAAACACAGATCTCCTCCATAGATACCTCGTTTTTAGGTGAAACATGAGCATTCTAGTCTACTGCTAAACATAGGCCAGTCCCATAGATTGCCACAAAAATTTGTAGTTCTCATTTGAGGGGATTTCGCCATAGTTGCCACGCTTGGCAGGCGGGTTGGCAACCGCAGTTTAGTTATTCAGATGTTCCAGGAAGATGCTGCTGCCAATCTCCTAGTTTTAATTTCCCTCTGTCGACTTTTACGACACCCTCGGGATGGGATGGGGTGGTAGATTCTCTTAGGCCACACTGATTCGCTTAAAGCTGCGTAACAATATAACTACTTAGAATAAGCGATTTGGATTAAAGCAGAATACATTTAGGTAAAACAAAATATAAGGACAAATATTGGCCAGTTCCATGTAGCACTACAACAGCTCGTCATTGGGTACGCCTTCATACTATGAGTATGGTATATGGCACTGGTGGTAGGATTTCTACGCAGAAATCCATCAAGGTAGTTACCACCCCAGTGCCAGTTATTCTGCCGTGAAGCAGTAGTGTACAAACATTACTGTGTTTAGGTTTGAAGGGCACTGAGAGGTTGCGTAATCACTGGGAATATGAGACTAAGGAACTGATGTCCCTGGGTTACACTTACCATCAAGTAAACGTTTTGCTCGTTTGTCACTTCATTAAATAAAAAAGTACATACCTGCTCACTGCTGGATAATGACTGTGATAATATGTAATTGTATTGTTTAATTATGTTCTACTACTAACAATAGCTTTTACGTTTTCAATGTAAGTGCAAATGGCATCCTACTACATTTTATATAAGGGTTTCTTAACTCAGTTAATATAAGGTCCTTACTTATGAAATTGGCGTTTTGTATGGAAGGAATATAAAGTTTTTTGGTTGTAAAATGTATTTAATTAATCAAAGTATATACCATTGTTATGTATGCACTTTTGGATGTCGCAGACATTCCAATTGCAGCTTCTCTATTATAGCGGCCGTCTGTTGTGCAGTGTGTGGTCTAGAGTTGTCCTGAAGCAGCAGCCTAGAAAAATTGACCAGCCTCGGTTGTTTAGCAGCTAATTCTTCCATCATGGTTTGCAGTTGCTGACAATAAATATCTGCCGTAATCGCAATAAATTTTTAGAAAGCTGTAGTAAACGATACCGGCACTAGTCCACCAAACACACTCATGTAACTTTTTCTGAGTAAATTTTCGCTTGGGGCAGGATTTGGCTGGTTCTCCAGGGTTCAGTCATTGCGACGAGCGCTTCCGATTAACGTACAGGATCGACTTTTTATCACAGGTAATGACCCGATTTAAAATCTCTTCATTATTGTGCTGGTTATGCAATGTAACTCAGTAGTCGACGCGTGTTTGCTGGTTTGCTTCACTCAATTTATGAGGTACCCACCGTTCAAGCTTTTGTACTTTCTATTTTTGCTTCAAGTGGATTGAAACAGTTTTATTACTCACAGCTAAGCTTGCAGCTAACTCTGGAATGGTTTGCGATAGATCCGCTTCCACAATAGCTTTTAATTCTTCTTTATCCACCTCGGTCTCCGGCCGTCCACGAGGCTTGTTCTGAAGGTCTAAACTTCCAGAACGAAAACGATAGAACCAAAAAGGTACGGTGTTTTCTTTTGCAACACCAGCGCCATACTTATCGTTAATCCTTCCAGCTGTTTCTGCAGCACTAGTGCCACGGTAGAACTCGTACTCTTAAATAAAGCGATATTTCAAGTTTTCCATTCTGCGGGATGAGCCACGCCAAAGATGAGGAAAAAACAAATTAATAACTGTTTTCGAAACTCAAATATACCACCTAAATGGATTAATAAATTTGAATTTGGAATTCTTAACCAAAGAGGATATATTTAAGATCAAAGTGGCCAGTACGACACAACGCCAATTTCATATGAACCTAATAGTATTTATTTGTATCTACGAGTATAACACTATATAGGTATTTTATTTGATAAAGATACGCTCGGTAAGCGAAATTGAAATCGTATTACGGATGAAACGGTCCATTACCGATCCGAATATTTTAGATTGTATAGCCGAGTGACTGACTTTTTATTCTGCCATCTGTTTGAATGTGTTAAGAATGACGCTGCAGTTGGATACTCTTTATAGGAAATAAACCAAGTTCGAGACGTACCACGGCCTTACATAACACCAATGTAATAATGCAAAGTAGCAGAGTGATGATTATAAAGTCCTCTTAGCCGATTTCGACCACGGCGATAACTTTCGAATACTGTCGGATCATTTAACTGTGCAGGCAATATTATAGTGTGTACGCGCAAACATTGTCTCTGTGTCTCACTGATCCTGACCTATCGTGCCCGATGTAACGCTTACGCTTTAAGATCGGAGGGAGGCTAAAACCCAGCAATGCAGCAGAGAAACCGGGACAATCACAACACAACCAGATTCACAAACGTGGGATTCGTGAATTATCTAAGAAATTTCCAGAGCTTCTCTGTATCACCATTTTCTACTGATTTATGAATGTGTAGGCGTTGAGCGTCCCCACACACCTTAATGTAGTGATTGCGAATTTTGATATATTTATCCCTGTTAAAAGCATTCGGTTTGCATGCATACCTCACTTCCCCTTTGCTACCGCTTTTAAGGTGAAGGTCGATATTTAATTTTAATTTTAACTACACGCACAGGTTAATGTATGTCATAAAGGATAATGAGTTCTGAAGTAAATATTGCAGCTTTCTGATCAATATTATATACGCTAAAAGCAATAAGTGAACGTAGATAAATGGCAACACCTCCACCGCTGCCAATCGAGCAATCGTTTTGTATTAGTTGAAAATCGGGATGAGTGTAACACGAAGAAGGAAGACAAGGCTTCAGCCACGCTTCGTAAACAAGAACCCATGTAAAATTCATCAGCATATCAGTAAAATGGACCGCGATTCTCTGTGCGTTTATATGAACAACGTTAAAGTTATTTGTAACACCCGAAAGCTGCAAAACAAGAAATTCAGAGAGTGGTGGAGCAGTTAATAAAACTGTGGCAGTTTTTTACTGCTCCAACTAACTGCTTACATTACTTTCAGTGAAAACAAAACTGTCATCATTAGGAGAAAGAAAAGTGTCACTATCTCCACTAATGCCGATACTAGCCTTTTTAATATTTTATATTACAAATTTATATTATAAACCAATGAATAAAATTATAATCTACACAAATTATCGAATATACTTGTGAAACTTGCTGTATTTTTCACTATGACCTTCATCATTTCAAATTCAGCACCCAGTAGAAAGGCTTATAACACTGTACACCAAAAAGTACGACTCTATGATAAATCTATTTCTTATTATTTCAGCCACATCCATGTACACATCATAAGCTCAAGAACTAGCAAATACATCCTACATCGCGTTATTGAAGTTTCATAGAATGTCTAACTATGTATGTACACAAGTTCTAAATATTACTGGTAGGAGGAGACTACTCAAGTCAGACCATTGAACTTGGCGGGTAGCTACCCGTTTCCCTTTTAACAACAGCTGCCAAAACTATCTATTATAATTACAACCGTTTATAATAATACACTGACAGATCTGAAATATTATCTCTAATTAGAAGTCACAGTTGCCACGATTTGTAAATAAGTTAGCAATTATGATTGTCAACGACGTTTTATTTTTAGTAAAAAAGATATTTACTATATTTACAGATATTAAAGCCCAATGCGATAGCGTTGGTAAGGGTATAACTACAATGATATTTATTTATATCAATAAACTCATGTGTTATATGACAAGGTAGTTCTTAAACTTGTCATATAACATATGACGCACAGTGCAACCCGAGTGAACTCGCTTAAAGTTGTGGTAAACAGTATATTATAGTTTACTTCTTATATTACACGAAATATTATACTAATTTGTGTTGTTGTTAAAACTGAAAGTAAATATTTTCCATAAAAAATAATTTCATTTTGCAATACAAATCGGATGTTTAGTAGATACTTATAAATTAATATGGGGGTCATATAATTTATAAGTTGTGGACCACAACATGCAACACTATGTGAAGAGGTTCACATTACTAACAAAAAGGTCCTCAAAACGTTGCGACATTTGGACATGAACAAAGCCAGTGGACCTGATGGCCACAGCCATTGTGCTTAAGACCTGTACACCCGAGTTGTCTCCTGTTCTGACACGCTTGTATCGCCTCTCCATGAAGATTGGAATAGTGCCCAAATCCTGGAAGCTTGCCAATGTGCAGCCCGTGCCCAAAAAAGGTAACCGTGTTGACTCTGTCAATTATCGACCTATTTCGATTACTTCCATACTCTGTAAGATTATGGAGTGTATATTGAACTCGCACCTATTGGCATACCTAGAACATAATGATCTCCTTAGCGACCGACAGTACGGGTTACGCCGGAGTTCCTAAAAGGGCAGTTCTGTTCGCAACTCTCTTTATGCTGCACATAAACGACCTGCTCGAGCCCGGTATCTTTGGGTATGCAGATAACAGCACAGTTGAGGAGAGATATCTGGCGCGTGTTCGGGACAGACGGGATCAAGTACAGTCTGCTCGGGAGGCCATGGTAGAGCATATAAATCTCACATTGCAGGCAGTCTCCAACTGGGGCAATGCCAATCTTGTGAGATTCAATGCCACCAAAACGCAAGCGTGTCTGTTCTCCGCCAAAAGGAGCCCGTTCACCTTGGCTCCTAATTTTCAGAATGTATTTCTGGAATACACCGACCGCCTTCAGTTATTAGGAGTCGAGATCGCGTCGAACCTTTGGGCGGTTCATTGAACACAGGCGATGGGTGGCCAGTCTGTCGGTGTTGTACAGGTTACTCTTTGGAAAGTGTGTAAAGGAATTACATGAGTTAATTCCCCTTCCCCTTTCCATCATCGGACAACAAAACGCACTTCGGGATTCCATTCTTTTGTTGTGGATATGCCTTGCATTCGGACGAAGCGTTTTGCTTCGTCGATCATAATGTGTACAGCAAAGGACTGGAATAATTTGCCTGCATCAGTCTTTCCGTCCGATTACAATGTGGGTGTCTTCAAGAGAAGAGTGAATAGGCTTTTTCTAAGATAGTGTGACTACCATCAAAAACTGCATCGCCACTTACCATCAGGGGGGATTGCAGTTAAACGCTAGCTTATAAAAAAATTTAACAATTTATGGGTATAATGTAGTTAATGCTTTAGATCAGGGATGCAGTTCAAATCTTGACTATGAGTGTCACTACATGGTCCAAAAGTGGACACTGTTTATCCCTATCATCATTTTTTTTTAAAACGAAGCCTCACTGTAGGATTTCTCCCTGTAATGTGGGCGCGTTGTACAGACACAACACAACCAGACCAGAAAACCAACAATTTGTGTTTTTGCACAAATATTGAGTCCGGCTGTGATTCGAACCCAGGGCTGACGGCGTAGAAGTCAGGTACGTGGTTGTCACTTGGTTTATCAGCAGTTTAACCCCCTGGTCAACAGCATCCATATTCCCAACGGACGTGAAATTTAGCCTTTTGTTTTGTTTTTCCCATTTTCGCTTAAATTTCTTTTCACTGTCTTCTATCTCAAACAATAACTTACTGCAGAGCATTTAACTGCTTCAAGTCCCTGCAACAGAATAGAGCTGTATCTGCTCAAGTACTGTTATCATGAGTCTCGTTACTGCTTAAGACTTCTTGAAATAACTGAAGAGCTATTAAGAAGGCAGCTTAACACAGGTTAAAACTAATATAAGGTAAAGTTGTTTAGGTTATTACTATTGTAGAACAATTTAAAGTTATTTTAGAGCAGAGTGCAGTACCGTAGATGGTGTCTACGGAAAATAGTTTTATCGTCGACGTTGCTTCCACTTCTCATCAAGCAAAGTGATATCAAACAAAACTAAGTGTTTGTAGGATAGACGTTATTCACTGGTGTGAGTAGAGTTTAATGTATAATTAAAACGTGTAGGCGGCATAATTAGTACATTAACACTGTTGATTAAGTAACATAATACTCACAAGAAATTTTAATTATATCCACTGGTATTTTAAATGTCAGTCGTTGACGTTTTCACGTTAGCTTATAATTTTGATTTTCTTTATTTATTTACTTGTATGTCGGATTTTGTATACTCGACTAATTTTTGGTATTTATAATTTATTTACCTATAATAAATTAATATCAATACAAACCATTTTAAGTTATTAATGATGTGTACTAAGTGTCTTACTGGCCAGAGTACCTGACTTCAACTCCGCAGGTCCTGGGTACAAATCGTGTCGTAAAAGTCGACAGAGGTAAAATGAAAACAAGGATATAGGCTGCAGCTTCTTCCTGGAACATCTTAAGAAATAAACTGCGGTTGTCAACCCGCCTGCCAAGCGTGGAATGCCAAACAATGGAAAAATCCCCACCAAAATAGGAGCTAAGAACTTTTGTGGTAACCTATGGGGGAGGCCTATGTTCAGTAGTGGACTAGTGATAGGCTGTAATGATGATGATAATGGGTCTGGTTGTATTGTGAATGTAAAATTCATGTCTGTAAATCGTACTCACGACATAGGAGAAATCCTAGTGTGGAACATAGAACAATAAACAGCCTTCTTTTTGACAGCTGTTCTTTCCACCACCCCGATTTTCCTCCTCAGTATTATCACGGCTTATCACTATTTATCTAAAATACCTAGACTAGTTTCAAAAAGCAACTTCCAAGGTTGATGCCAAAAAATAATTTACCGTCATCATCGGTGGTCGATTACGGTAAATCTTTTATCAGAATATGTATACGTATGTTGTAGTAATATTTAACGTATATCTACTACGTAGATTAACAATTCTGGTGCGCCTGTGCTTTCTTGTATTACTACAACTGGAGTACTACTTGTATTCCTTTCACGTTAAATTAATACAGTAACAAATATAATTTAGTAACTATTATTCAAAATTCAATTTCTGTTATATTCATTTTCTGTTACACGTTATGATTTAGTTAACTTCCCATTTTTATTCATATTATATATTGACTTAATATTTGTAAATTTTAACCATTTTTCATTTTTATATTCACGTACATTATCCCTTTTATTTCTTTATGTAAAAAAAGTATACTTTTGAGCGTTCATAATCGTAATTTGTTTTCTGGAATACGAGTATTATTATATAGTCGTCACTCATCTAGTATATGACTTTCTATATTTCTACATGAAATAAAATCTGGCTTACCTACACAGATGAAAGTTATAATTTCACAAATCGCACGCAATGCGAGGAACAAGTACAGTTTAGCTTTAAACCTCGAGCCTGACATGGAGACTACTCGTCTGTCCCGTCAGTCTACATGTCAGGCTCGAGGAAATTTGGTAAATATTGTTTTCGCACATCGAACTTTAAAAAAAAGAGGACGTGCAACGCGTACATGTAGAAAAGTGATTTTTTTTGTATTAAAAATGTAATAAAAACAAATAAAAATTGATTAATAAAAGTATCATACGCTGCACCTGTCACCCTGAGACATCTGCACATTCTGCACGTTGTGGGTTATACAGAATTTTTATAGGCAGACTTTGCACTTACCAGCAAGTGGACGGTTTTGCTCGTCTCTTCACTTTCTCCCATAAAAAAACAGAATAACAGAAATGTTGCACGAAAACGTTGCTCTCCAATTTGGCCTTGATACCATCGACTTTCATTGTGCCCAAAAAATTTTAACTTCAAAATCTTATCGAAACGAATATATTTTTTTACTTAGAATATAATAATACGAAATTTTATCAGATTTTCATAAAATAATAAAAGACAAAAAATATCAAATGTCAACTTCTTTGTAAAGGTATTTATGCTAAAAATAGATCTCAGTGTATAGGAAAGGTAACTAAGCTCATCAACTTCCGTGAATGGCTTCCCAGGCTTGCATGCTGGCGATGTCTTGGTAAATTTCACGATGATTATGATAATGATGTTGATGTTTTAGTATAGAATCAAAGTACGAGTTCTTTGTAAAATTACAAGTAAATATTTTGTGCTTGTAATTTTAACAAAAAATACCGCGCGACTCGCAACTCAGTACACGTGACAGAAGAGTAACTTATTTATAAAATAAAAATTAATAAACACGAATTGACAAAAATATTACTTACTGTAAAATAACTGCTCAGTATAAGCAATTATTAATTAATTGATAAATATTAATTAAGAATAATAAAAACGTTGCACTTAATTTAGACCTTGAAGTTTGACTCTCGTCGCATCCAAATAATTATCTCTTCTAAATTGCTCTTTATTAATAAAATTAATATGTAAGCAAATAAATTAAGTTACTCAATTTTTGTTACAAAAAAAAAAATTCAACCCAGATTCAAACATTTCAGATTGTATGGAGCATAATTTTAATTTGGTGAATGCTTAATACAAAGTAAAATCTTGAGTTATTTAAAAAGTCGAAAAGTCCTCGAGCATTTCTCCTTGAACGGTTTTATTCAATTATAAACTCGATTTGAATGTCTCGGGTAGTCAAAAAGAGGTATTAATTGTGACATTTAAGTGAATACTGAACGAACTCATGTTTAAAATTTGAATAAAGCAAATGCACAGAATTCCAGTTGGTCTTTCGGTAGGTCTTGACCTTTAACTACTATTTTTAATTACAGCTAAATATCGCACAAAATTTGCCTGCAAATGTCAAATTGTAGTTATATTTAATTAAAATACCTGATTGCAAATACAAACTATAATTTTGTTTGTAAATAATCTACGGCGATCCTGCTGAGTATTTCAATAAAAGTAGTATCTAAAATGCAAGTAGCGTTACTAAAAAGGTCTAAATCTTCAATACGAGTATCAGTATATGCTAGTGTCCAAGCATACCCTAATATTAAGAATATAAAGATTCGGTAGGCTAGAATTCGATCTTTCTTAACTTCATGTCTGATCATCGTGCCTTAGACATCGCGGAATCGTTCCAGTTATAAAACAAAACAGTATAACATGTTATGTAAGAACAGTACTAAACATATTTTACTGGTGATATAATTCCTATGTAGGAATCCCTCTAGATAGATACCACCGCAGGGCCAGTTATTCTGCCGTTTCTACAGCTTCATCGGATACTGTGCTCGCGGGCCAGGGGCCCGCGTGCCAGGTTTGGTTTGACCCAAACATAAATAAATAAATAAAAACTCCTACAATCTGCCGTGAAGCAGTAGTGTGTACCTTCAAACCGAAATACAGTAAAAATTACTGTGTTTCGGTTTCAAGGTCACTGAGAGCTCGTGTAATCTGCCCAGTGCCTATGCGATTTAAGAACTGATGTATCAGGGGGACGGGTGCAGTGACACAGAAATTTTCTGGGTGACACAGCATTTGTTATGGGCAGACTTTGCACTTACTATCAGGTGAACGTTTTGCTCGACAGACACTTTGCAGACTTCTCGCAGCTGTGATGCTCCAACCCGTCACCAGTTTCAAGATGTAGAAGAAAGTTTTATTTAATTTTTAAGTCACAAATGCCTACAAGTTTCTATTAATCCTTTTTTGAATTATTATTCTTTAAAATTTAAAAGCTTTATATAGTTCAATTACACTAACAACTTATTCAATTTCAGCAGAAGGTGTAGTGACGCCTTAAGGGAGAGAGCTTAATGAGCAAAATTTTCATGAGACGTAAGGTTATTATAAGAGTAGTATCATATTGCAAGTTCAAAGATGCGGTCTCTTAATATGATAGTGTTTTGTCAGTTTATATATAACAGTAACTAGATTAAAATATATTATACGCGAATACTCTAATAACTGCATTTTCACGGAGAGTACATAAAATACCAAGTTTAAGAAGTATCTTACTATTTATTCTGTACCGCAGTTACTTTGAAAGGTTACCTTTCTGTAAAAAAAAGCTTCAGTTCTGAAATAGAGCGCAAGATTTACTGGTATTAATAAATAGTTTAATCGCATCCGAAAAAGTCACTTTTTATTAGTCTCCATGATATCACAGGGGTCGGAAGCTCGCCTTTAATTTTACAGTGTACGAGCAGTCCGTGTTCTATACCCATTGTATGCACCACAGAAACTGACAATTATTATATTTAAATATTGGGAGACGAGTACTTAAATTTTTGGTTAAGAAAAACTTCCTTATTTTAATTAGAGTAGTTCGAAGTCAGTGTTCCGCCAATGTAGCAGCGTCGTGGACGTCGGTTCTATAATTTTATCAAATGTTTGAAATTGGCTTTCACTGTTTTGTAAGACATTTACGTTTTAAAAATCTACCTAGAGCTTACCACAAATAATCATTGAAAGCAATTAAAACATTAATCTTTGCAGATGTAACGTCATTTAAAAAGGGAAGGTACCCAAATCCATGCCAAATCGGGTGGACTGATTTGGAGGGGATATCTCCTCTAATCCGTAAATATTTAGATGTTGTATATATAGCTAGCAATGAATAAACTCCAATAGCGCGGTTTACGACGTACGCGCTTTTTGTTGAGCTATGTGGCTACATAACTCCCTTGCGGAGACTAGAAGTCTGACGATACGAAGGAGTGGAGTCTGGCGATGCGGTCAAATTGTGATCAGATCTTCAGTGCGTCGAGACTTATGGAGACGGCCATTAAGCCGCATGAGTCAGCCTGAAGATAGAAGCCGCCGTTGATGGTCCTCAGTGGCAGAGAAACCAGGAAGCACGCGTTGTGCCTTCGGGTTTGACACTGACTATTGCGATCACATCGGTGTCACCAATTTGACATATGTTATGCCTAAAGAAAAGGGTCGCCGGATCGGATAAACTGTTCTGAGGAGGACGTCTCCTACAACCTCTAATGTTAATGTGTTATCTATGTATATACTTAGCATCAATTAAATTGGAATGACGCGATATAGGGCGTATGCGCCATTTTATGACGTAGATTTCGCTACTAATCAGTAACTTCACTGCAGTTTTTTCGTCTCAGAAATTATAGTTCGTTATATCTTAATAAAAGACATTCCAAGATGTAAACAAAACTCTTATCGCTGGAAGCAAACTTCTAAAAGTTGACTCCGTAATGAGTTTGTTACGCCAAGTTGTTGTTTGCCGGTTTCCCCTGGAGTGGAAACTTAACGTACTACCTATAAGTTCAAGAGTGTTTTTATTTACCTAGATTAAGTTTGTAAAAACGCTAAGAGTCGCCGTAAAAGCGGTGGCATGACCGTTACATATTGTAACAGCCAGTATTTTCATATTTCACTGCGGTATTATATATTTTCATATTTTAATCTGGTTACATTTAATGGATACTCCATATAGCAATAATTTTATAATTGCATCCGCGTGGCCTGGTGGTTATCGTACCTGACTTATATGCTGTGGGTCATGAGTTCGAATTCTAGCTGGATCCAACATTTGTGGAAAAACACAAGTCATCAATTTTCAGACCTGGTTGTGTTGTGCGTATAAAATAATTGTGTGTAAAACGCACTGTATCATTTACAGAAAAAATCTTATTATGTGGCATCGCACATAATGCATACACACAATACAAACAAAAATGTTCTTCCATACCTAAGATCACTCTTCTTTTGTTTTGTATCACGCAACCATCGAGCACATCCGTACTAATATTATAAATGCAAAAGTAACTCTCGCTGTCCCTCTGTCTCTTTATTACCTTTTCACGACTCAACCACTGAACTGATTTTGACGAAATTTGGCACAGAGATAACTTGCATCCTGGAGACGCACATAGCATAGCATCCGCATGAGTGTTTCAGTCTGAAGGGAACTGAGAGCTAGTGTAATCACTGGTCATATGAGACTTGAGAATTGATGTTTCTGGGTGGCGGGCGCAGTTTGTGGCCACACATAAAATGTTCTGGGTGACACAGCTTTTGTCATGGGCAGACATTGCACTTACCATCAGGTGAACGTTTTGCTCGTCTAGTCACTTTATCTTAAAAAAGGTTCCATAGCTTGCTGAGCGACTTTGAGCTTCTTCATGCGGCCTGCAGTGAAGGACCACGTCTCGTCCACTGGTTTAAGACTTTTGTTTTGTATGTATGTGACAGAATAACTGGTACTACTATGGTACTTACTTAGATGGATTCCTGCATAGGGATTCTGCCACCATTTACAAACCTTATATTAAGAAATCGACTGCGTACGCGATAGTAATGTGTTAACGTGATGTATTTTATTTATCTTTAACATTAATAATTTAAGAATGCATGTTAATTACTTTTCTATTTATTTATAATTAAAGCTCTTTATATTTTTGGTATTTTATATCTTTTACTACATTACACAAACTTTTTTTTATTTATTATATTTGATTATATTAAAAGGTTTGTATTAAAATACATATTTCGTTATATATTTCTGTGGTTTTCGTTAAAACATGATATTGCTGACAAAGAGGTTGATGAAATATTTTACCCAATGTTAGCCTAAAATTATTTTTTTCATTAAGGCAATAAATCCAATTTCGGACTGTAATTAGCAATTGACTGTCAACCTGATGGAGATACCGTCCGCAATTAACTTTAAGCGCAGGTATTTAAGGATTATGAGAATGGTTAATGGGACGTTAAAATATGGCTTATTTCGGTTTCTTCTGATGACGTCATAACTCTCGCTCGCATTTAATATTATTTATCTATATATATAATTTCGATGATGTAATTGCTGTTAGCCTTTTTGGCTTTTACAGCTTCATCGGATACTGTGCTCATGAGCCTGGGGCCCGCGTGCCAGGTTTGACCCAAACATAAATTCTTAAATAAACTCCTACAAAAACATCGAAATTCGGACTGTGTCGCGTTCGCTGCGTGCTTGCGCGATTTCGAATATCTTAAATGATTTTAAGTCGTCTAATGACCGTCCGAGGGAGGTTGCGGGCCTACATTCGGACTGTCGACTTGTCGGTAACTCTGGGCAGTGAGAACCGCCCTGGAACACCGGTGTATCATGTGTACGCGGTGTGATTGTCGACTCTACACTCTCTACTACTCTACGGCGGTCGCGAGTCGTGGTGCGTGTTATATTAAAGCTATTAACTGTGAGTACAGTGTAGCCTGGATCGTGACTGACCGTATCGTGGTCAGGGAGTGCTGAGACGTCCGTGTCGTCAAGCACGTTTCGCGGGCGACGTTTGCGTACGGTCGCGTTTCTGTCTGGTCGGTAATTTGCTGCTTTAACCACCAGCTGGTTTGGATGAACCGCGGCCGCACCGCCGTAATACTTCTCTTTCTACTTCTTTATCTATCAGTTAAAGATTAGAAGAAGGATTAATATGTCTAGATGGTAATAATAATATGTAAAAGAATTAAGGGTACAATTCAATAAAATTTAAATACTACTTTTTCACTGACTCACTGACAGTTGTTTGATAAATTTATTCGTACTGATGAAAAGGTAATTCGTACTGATGTTTTTTTTTATTTATATGTGACATTTTGCTTTTGTTTATGTAAATATAAAAAAGATTCCTAAACAATTGGTTATTTGTTGTGTTGTTAAAGGCGTAATAAAATTTGGATACAGGTTTTAAAAATATCCCGTAGGAACTTTTTGATTTTCCGGGATAAAAAGTCCTGTGTCCGTCTCCATTATGCAAGCTATGTCTGTGCCGAATTTTGTTAAGTTCGGTTCATTGGTTGAGCTGTGAAAAGGTAACAAACAGACAGAGGGACAGAGAGAGTTACTTTGCATTTATAATATTGGTATGGATGAAAATATCGTGATATTATAATGATTTCTTATATTTACGCGAATATAGCGCATAACAAAAAGAATCTTACGGATTTTATCGCGTTTAATTTTAAACTATTTATAACCCGAAGCTTCAAGTACTTTACAGCATCAATGGTCTGATGATATAAAAACAATTTCTGTTATGAAAAGTATAAAAAACTAGAGGTATCGTGAGACACCCGATTGGAATGGAGTTAGTCTCGCGATATTATGTATTCAATAACGGGACAGTGAAATAAATTAACAAAGCAATACTACCGCCTGCTGGGGCCAGGAAAACTGTTGCTATCGAGTGCAAGTTTCCTGGTCCCGTGGCTTCCGCGTGGCGGACTCGGGGCGTCCGTTGCGCACACTAAAGGGAGGCCGTGTTAAAAGGCGCGCCTTGCTGGGAGGGAGAGAGGAGTGGAGTTAGAGGAATTGTCCTCTCCAGTAGGGTCCTCCGCCAATGATGGGCGGCCGGCACCGGTGGGGTCGTGGATGTGTGCACGAGCGTTCCCGTGGCCCTGCCAACATGCAGCGAAGGCGGAACACCATGGGGATTTAGTCGGTGCAAGTCCGACATAACCCGTACTTCCCCCGAGAGGCCGAGTATGCATTTCCCCGTGTAAAAAAAGGTGTAAAGAGGTGGTGTCGTAGTTTTAAAGATCAACCGACTTCTGTACAGAAGTCTTCCAGTGACGTCATTGATCACAGTGGTATTGCGTAATGGAAACTATTGAAAAACCTGATAGTTTATACACAGTGTAATTATAATTAACTGCAAGAGATTAGAGTGTGAATGAGAACGAGAGATAGATTTTCGCAGAAACCGCAAGTTCTAAAAGATTTAAATTATATATTTATTATTAGTAACAAATCAGCTATAAACGTATCATACGGCTTTTGTGTAAACGATTATTTTGAATGGGGCAAAGTTCTATAAAGATTCTGGCATTGTCCTCTGTGAGCACATTTTTAAATGTAATCAGCAGTGCATTTCTGTGTGTGAATGCTGAGTATATTAAATTATATTACAGTCATCAAACGATTTATTTATTTATTTACTTAGACTCACTAATAAACTGGTAATTACGATACGATACGATATACGATAAGTAGTGGTCGCCCAATTGTCGAAATTCGCCCGCAATTCATTAACTACACATCAAAGGCTGATAAAACAAAATGCATTACACCTTTAAAAGTGGATATCCATTGTAAAGTTTAAATTAAAGAATGTGGTTTTAATCGTTATAAGTTTTAATCGATATAGTTCTCGCAGGATATTTTAAAAAAACCTATATCCACGCGGACGAAGTCGTGTGCGTCAGCTAGTAAATAATATGCTTTATTTGTAATTGAAGAAAATCATTAGAGATATTAAAGGAATAATTTCGCTTCACATTAATTTTAGAAATGAATAATTGATTATTCCCTTTTAAAAGAATTGAGAAGTAACGATTTTAGCAATTCAAAACGATTCAAGGGAAACGAGGAAAATGTTTCACATTTATGACTAAAAATTAACTAACTTGTCTTTTTTGTTTAATGTCTGACCTTTTAGTCTTTTAATTATAATGTATACACAGAAATGTATACATTTCGCAGCTATCTTTTTATATCATATTAAGTTTCGTTGTTCCAAATTCGATATCAAATTTAATTCAGCCTATCACTAGTCCACGACTGGACATAGGCTCCCCCATAGATATCTCAAAAGTTTGTAGCTCACATTTTGGGGGATTTTTACTGGTGGTAGGATTCCTATGCAGGAATCCGTCTAGGTAGGTACCACCCCAGTGCCATTTAATCTGCCGTGAAGCAGTAGTGTGAAAGCATTACTGTGTTTCGGTTTGAAGGGCATTGTGAGCTAGCGTAATCACTGGGCATTTGAGACTTAAGAACTGATGTCTCAGGGTGACGGGCGCAGTGTGGGGTCACACAGAATTAATCTGGGTGACACAACATTTGTTGTGGGCGGACGTTGAACTTACCATCAGGTGAACATTTTGCTCGTTTCGTCACTTTATACAATAAAAAAAATTGCCATAGTTGCCACGATCAGTAGGCGGCTTGGTACGAGTAATTTATTCAGATGTTCCAGGAAGATGCTGCTGCCCATTTCCTGGTGTTCATTTACCATCAGTCGACTTTTACGATATCCACAGGATGAGATGTGGTGGTAGATTCTCTTATTGCGCCACCACACGGCACTAAATTCATTCTATATTAATATACTATGTACTAACTTGAAACATTTTCGGAAGAAAACATAATTTTCAACGACTAGTTACGATCGTTCTTTTGTATAGATGCGTGGAATTAGGCAATTTAAGGAACATCTATATGACATATATGACTCGCGATTCTGAAACGTGGACGGTTATGTACATAGTTTTACAATTTTAAGTATTTATGGAAACATTTCTATGAAGCATATTTTGAATGATACAGCAAGCTGGTGTCGTTGTATATATGACGTTGGGGTCACCAATTCGACACATGATACAGGCAAAGAAAAGAGTAGCTACCCGCCAGATCAGGTGGTCTGATCTGAGAAGAACGTCTTCTCCAACCAGTAATCTTTAGATGTTGTATATATACAATAAAGCGATGTTGGACGCATAAGATATTTCTTGAGCTTATCTTGTGGCGACATAAATGTCACTACAAGCGCAAGAGAAGGAAAATAGGCTTATAAATTGATGAAAGTGAAGTAAATAAGCCTTCACTTTAACGATGTAACCAATATTGGTCTGTAGTCTTAACTGCTTTGGTTTTAATCAGCAAGGAACAGTAAGTGAAAGGCAACAAGAAAACCAATTGGAATAAATCTCGTTAATGCTCGAAGAACATCAATGAGAAATATGCTGCTCAGTATTGTGGGGTTCGTTTGTATTTTTCATTACTTAAGCAAATGAAATATATTTCATTATTAAATTGCCACGAAGTTGAAATAAATTACAGTGAAAATAGACAGAAATAGAATAGTAGTCCACTATTTATGAAATATGCGGAAGCTATCAACTATCCACTGCACAGTTTCTTCTGATTTTTTCTTCTTCTGATTATAGTGCCACAAGTGTACACTAAACACAGAGGCATTCACTTATCTTAATCTACCAGTTAACGATGTAAAATTAATGGGATAATATTGGAGATAGGCAAAGGGCAGTGTCATAGACACGGGGTCAATCACAACACAACCAGACTCGAAAACCCACAATTTGTGTTTTTGCATACATTTCGGCATCGGTTGGGTTTTGAATCCAGGATTTGAGGCATAGAAGTCGCGTACTCTGACCACTAGACCACTCGGTAGCCACACTAAATACGACAACACTTATTTTGTGGTTCACTATTCTCCAGTTTATACACTTATGAAAATTCATCCCGTCCAAAATTAGAGCTAATTTTTTTTGGCAATCTATAAGAGAGACTTATGTTCAGCAGCAGACTAGTGATAAGCTGAAATGACCATGATGAAAATTAAAAAGAATTGTCATAAGATTCGTTAATGAATTTCAAACATGTGTTTTTTTCAACAAAAAGTCATTAATCTTTTAGTATAGTAACTTTGACACTATTTAGTTATGTCTTACTAGTTTACAGAGGTTAATGTTTTTACAATAGTGGTTACAAATTCAATGATAATTGAACCATGAAATGCTACCAGCAGCGATAATAAAAGATAAGTCACCCCATCTCATCCCGTGGGTGTCGTAAAAGTCGACAGAGGGAAAATTAAAACCAGAAGATGGGCAGCAGGATCTTCCTGGAACAACTGAATAAATAAACTGCGGGTGCCAACCCGCCTACCAAGCGTGGCAACAATGGCAAAATCCTTCCAAAATGTGAACTGTCAGCCAGTGGTCAGAGCACCCGACTTCGGACACCGCGGGTCCTGGGTACGAATCCCAGACGGAGCCAACATTTGTGCAGAAAAACACAAATTGTTGGTATTCGGGTCTGATTGTTTTGTGCATATGAAATTATTTTTTTCTGTAAAACAAACCCACGATACAGGAGAAATCCTACTGTGGGGCATCGTTTTCATTAAAAAGAAATCATGGAGGAAAGAATAGCTTAACTGTTATTGTATTGTTACGTAAAATATTGTACATGTGTTATGTAAATTTTTTTTTTATTGGATAGAGTGACGAAACGAGCAAATGGTTCACCTGATGTAAAGTTCAACGTCTACCCATAACAAATGTTATGTCACCCAGAACATTTCTGTGTGACACTACATTGCGCCCGTCACCCTGAGACATCAGTTCTTAAGTCTCATATACCCAGTGATTACGTAGCTCTCAGTGCCCTTCAAACCGAAACACAGTAATGTTTGCACACTACTGCTTTACGGCAGAATAACTGGCTCTGGGGTGGTACCTACCTAGAAAAATGTCATAATAACCTGTTTCTTTTCCGTACAGAGGATATTTACTGATGGTATGATTTCTACACAGGAATTCGTCTAGGTGACTACTACCGCAGTGCTATTGATTCCGCCGTCAATTAGAAGTCTTGCAGTACGAATATTACTGTGTTTCGGTCTCAAGACCACTGTTAGCTAGTGTCATCATCATCATTTCAGCCTATCTTAGTCCACTGTTGAACATAGGCCTCCCCCATAGATTGCCACAAAGCACGGTCCTAAGCCACCTGCATCCATCGACTTCCACAAAATCGCGCAGGTCGTCGCTCCATCTAGTGGGGGGGCACCCTACACCGCGTTTGCCGGTACGAGGTTGTTGAGTGTTGGTCTAAAACCTTTCGTCCCCAACGGTTATCGGTTCTACGGGCTATATGGCAGGCCCATCGCCACTTCAGCTTGCTAATCCTAAGGGCTATGTCGGTTACTTTAGTTCTGCTGCGGATATCATCGTTACGGATTTTATAGCTATTGTAAGTAGTGCGTATATGAGAATATTCTGGCTAACAAAGCATTTATTATGGACAGACGTTGCACTTGCAATGTGGTAAAAATTTTGCACGTCTCCTCACTTTATTCTACTGCCATAGACATCTTTTGACAATAGACAACAGGTTGTGTGGTATTTGTAACGCATAAAATATTTTCATTTATAAATTTGGTTTGCTACACCAACGAAGCTACGTTTTAGTTCTTTATGGCAAGTCTGTTATAAATATTTAATAGTCATTCATTTATCATTCGGTCAGTACACCTGTTACTTTATCCCTTGCTAAAATTAGCCGTTATTTAGGGTCCGTTCGCTGGCCTAAAATTTAATTGCACGCGGAAGATCTGAATGCGATCGCAGAATAACTTGTACTGCGGAAGTGCCTCCTAGATGCATTCCTGGAATATTAAATATTTCCTCAAGTTTGTCTATGTCCTTATATAATTTTACATTTGTCAAAAAATTGCTTTAAATTTTAAAAAACATCAACAGACTTGTACAGAAGAATAGTTTTAAAATATTTAAGAACATAGCTGTAAGTAATACATGGTATTTATTTAGATTCTTTTTTCGATCGTCGAAATAAAAAGCGCATAAAAACAGCTACAAACGTAGGCAACTTAAAAAAAATTGAAACGACGACTAACAAGTTCCATTCTGAAGGAAGTTTTTGTTAAGGCTTCGTAAATACCACTTGTAGCATGCAGTATCGCTACTTCGATTGTATGCCGCATTACAAACGATCCGAATCAAGTCACTAACATTGCCTAGACATTTTAGTAAAGAGGCGCAAAAAAAGAAATCATGATTTTTATTGCGTTTTATTTTTAACTACGCGCTTTAACGACACAGCTGAGTATTCTATTAACGCTGTTACTTAATAATGTTGGCAATGTATGGCGGACATCAGACTCGCTTTAAATTTCATAGTACGCGAGTGACCTGGGTTCGATTCCAGGTGCCGGCACCACTAAAATTGTTAATAGTTTAGTGCTAATTTACTAATTTACTTGTTGTAGGATTCCTATGCATAGGAATCCGTCTAGGTAGGTACCAACCCAGGGCCAGTTGTTCTGCCGTGAAGTGTGCAAGCATTACTGTGTTTCGGTTTGAAGGGCACTGTGAGCTAGCGTAATTACTGGGCATTTGAGACTTAATAACTCTCAATGTGACGGGTGTCTCAGGCACAGTTTGATGTCACACAGAAATATTCTGGGTGACACAGCTTTTGTTGTGGGCGGACGTTGCACTTACGATCAGGTGAACGTTTTGCACGTTTCGTCACTTTAAACAATTTAAAAAAAAGTGCTTAACGGTAAAGGAAAACAACGTGAAGAGAAACCTGTATATCTGGGAAAAAAAAAATATTTCGAGGACATGTGAAGTTCGCCAGCATTAGACAGCGTGGCCGGATCTTACTGAGAAATGAGAGGAGGCCTGTGCTTAACAGTGGCACATAAGTTGACTATATCGAATACTTTGTGGCCTCCGATTGCTGATGAAAAAACCAATTTAGATGTAAAAGGAAAATTACTTAACAGCCTGTAAATATCCAACCTTCTTTGGAGCTGGAAAGAGACCGCAACTCTGCCCCGGTGTGGGTTATCGAACCATATCACATCATATTATCATCATCATCATTATAGCCCACAAAATCACCTCTAAATATGCCCCCCCCCCCCCCACACACAGACAGCATCAAAACTCGGTCAACGATTGTCTATCCACCCGAGAAGCATCGCAGTTACAGTTACAGCAGTCGACATATAAGACGGTAATGATGAAGCAGTTAAAGTGATTATACTACAACAAGCTAATGTAGATTTAGGTTTTATGAAAATCCCGTGTGAACTCTTTGATAAAATAGTTCACATAAAAAGTGTCCTATGTCCGTTTTCAAGATACACGTTATCTCTGTGCCGAAGTTCGTCGAGGTCGGTTCAACAGTTGAGCCGTGAAAAGGTAACTAAGGTAGGATTCCTATGCAGGAATCCTTCTAGATAGGTACCACCCCGGGGCCAGTTATTCTGCCGTGAAGCAGTAGTGTGCAAACATTGCTGGGTTTCGGTTTGAAGGGCACTGTGAGCTAGCGTACACTGGGCATATGAGACTTAAGAACTGATTATCTCAGGGTGATGGGCACTGTGAGGTGTCACACAGAAGTGTTCTGGGTGACACTGCATTTGTTATGGGCAGACGTTGCACTTAGCATCAGGTGAACGTTTTGCTCGTTTCATCACTTTATACAATAAAAAAATAAAAAAAACTAACAGAGAGTGGAACAGAAAGAGTATTTATAATATAAAGCAAGGAAGTGCTTTAAAACCCTTTATACATTTGTACTTTGTAAACTTGCTTAGGCAATTTTTTGTGATTTTAACAAAGACAGTAGTTATCGACACGTTTATTTTACGTTAGCCAGGGACGATAGATAAACTCTTTTTGAGAATTAAGTCACAAAACGGGGCGGAAGCTTGTCCTCGTTGTAAGATATAAACGGTCGCGTGCAACTTATGTAGTACACGTGACAGAAGTGTAACTTATTATAATAGATACTTACTGAAGCCCCCGATGACGTCCGCGTGGTTTTGGTTTATTTTTTGGTAACAAACAAACAGAGGGACAAGTATATTAATTGATGTTCTCCTAGCCGATTTCGACCACGGCGACAACTGCCGACTACTGTCGAGAGCCATCAACTGCGCAGGAGATATTATAGTGCCACAAGTGTACGCGCAAACACAGAGGCACTCACTCGTCCTAACCTACCCGCGCCCGATGTAACGCTGATGCGATAAGATCGGAGGTAGGCTAGGATGCAGTGTCAGAAACACGGGGACAATCACAACAAAATCAGACCCGAAAACCAACAATTTGTGTTTTAGCACAAATGTTGGCTCCGGCTGGGAATCGAACCCAGGACCCGCGGCGTAGAAGTCAGGTACTCTGACCACTAGGCCACGCGGTCGTCAGGATATTAATTAAGAATAATAGAAACGTTGAACAAAAACGCAACACTCAAATTCGACCTTAACCGACGATTAAATATTACTCTTATCGCGTCCAAAGAAGTTTCAATTTAAAGTTTGCTGTAATAAAATTATTTTACATTATATATATATACATATAGTCAACTTATTCAGTTTTTATGAATTTAATTCACATGTAATAACTTTCTTATGGTTATTGATATAACTGATGTAAGGTATATAGCAGATATATAGAAATAAAAGAAAATCACATCTTTATAAATAATTCTGAACAATGTTCCTTTCCTAGAAACCAAGTGCAGAGCCAAGAACACTAATAAATTTTATTAGTTCGACACTAACGCAACTAGCAGAACTAAAATTGCTGGAACATTCTGAAAGAGTGCTTCTGCTGCTCTGTGATAACTAGTTTAACAACCTCAATTGATAACATTCTGTAAAATATTTCTCTGTAAAACTATAAAGCGCAATGAAGAAGCTTGGAAAAATATAAAATGATAGCAATGAAAACCTGCGTTAACGGTTAGTAAAATTTAAAACCGATTATACAATTATAAACTTTCCTTCATTATAATGCATTTCCGCAAAGTAAAGCCTGATTCTATAAACTATATTCATATTACGTTTTGAAATATATGGCTGATATAATTATACTAATACTGGCAGTGCCCCGCGGTTTCAATCGCGTAAAATAAGCCGACCACATGATTGCGCCGTACAGCATAGTACCTCATGACCATAGCACTCACAGTTTATTCCTTCTCGGTAACTGAATCATGAAAATGTAATTTTATAGTATATGTAATATATAAGATAATTATTTATAGATAGATATCTAAACCACTTATTAAGATATTAAGAGAAAAATTTAAACTGCTATGAAGTGAAATCATAATGACCAAAATGCAAAGGCCGCGTGTCTACTCTCTTCAATTTTTCGGATTTTACGCAGGAAACTTAAATATATTTTATCTATTATTTTATTTTGTTTTAGTTTCATGGAAAACCAACAGCTAAATGAAGTAACATAGAAACTTATAAAATAGGAAAACTGCTAGCCAATTACAGGTTTTCGCTTAAAAAAATAGTATAACAAAAAGAAAAGAAAACAGTTATTACTTAAGTTAAAACACGAACGTCTTACTAAATTAACTTAATATCTTTAGTTTATACATACTATAGTAGTTCATTTTTAGTTTAGCTAATATCCAAAATATAAAATACCTTGAATAACAAACAAATTAATTAAAATCGATTCAGCCGTTTAGGAGATTAGCCCGGACAAACAAACAGGTAGACAGACAACATTTTCAAAAATGCGAGTTTTAGTTTAGATATTCTGCAAATTACCATGTGATGATCAGAAAAAATCTTTATTGCGTGATCACAGGTAGACAATTAAATTATATGTATGTGAATAGATAAATAGTAAACATATTCACACGCAAATACGGAAATTGATGAAAATTCGGCTGAATCCCACAGGTGTTGTGCATTTTTTCGGGATTATAATTATTTTAGAAGTTATTTCAGGATCTAGGAAAGCTCTATAGCCGTTGTAGTGTGAAGAGGGTCTTATATATCTCACTGTAATTGGGCTTTTCCCAGGGTCAAAGAGTATCCTATGGGTTATTCCAAGAGCTTAAGACATCTTCATACTAAATTTCATCATAATCCGTTAAACCATGGATGACTCCATCACGCTGCTCCAGTGCGGGTTGGCGGACTTCACATATCGTCGAAATATTACTACTACTATTACCTCAGACGTGGTTTCCTCACGATATTTTCCTTCACTGTTTAGCCCGTGGTAAATCAGCACTAAAAATTGCGGAACAATTTTAGAGGTGATTTTAGGGGGGCCGTCATCGAGGATTAAACTAAGGTCTTCCGCGTACTACGAAATTTAAGATGCGCCCGGCCCTTGAGCTTCCTTAATTAGCTAGCTAGGCTTAATTTTAGTAGTACGTAGCTATTACCTACATAATTTATATGTAATTAATCATTTAAAAATATATTAGCCGATAGGTGTCCGGCAGAGTAGAATAGCACATACCTATTACCTTTTTTTTTACATGGGGAAATGCCTAACGCATACTCGCCTTCACGGGGGGAAGGACGGGTTATTTCGGACTTGCACCGACTAAAACCCCATGTCTTCCGACTTCGCCGCATGTTAGCAGGGCCACGGGAACGCTCACGCACACATCCGCGACCCCACCGGCGCCGGCCGCCTAACATCGGCGGCCCCTTCTCGGGAAAGGACAACTCCTCCCCACTCTCCTTCCCAGCAAGGCGCGCCAGAACACACGACGCGCCTTCCAGCACGGCCCCTTTGCGCGCAACGAACCCCCCCGAGTCCGCCACGCGGAGGCCACGGGGCCAGGAAACTTTCACTCGGAAGCACTAGTCTTCCCGGCCCCTGCGACGGATCTGGTCTGTGGCTCCGTCGCCAAGCACGTTACGGCCGCGGAGGATAGGGAGAGAGGCAACGACACACCAACACTCCTCTTCCCCCGCGACCCCACCACCGCCGCAACTACGGTGCGGTCCCGCCAAAGTCGTAGGAGACAGGGAGTCTCATACAGTCGCATACAGACTGGGCTTGCGTAGCCCACTCGGAGCGACCTCCTTGGGTCAGCCTGGGGCAACAGGCCGACCGGGTTCCTCTTAGCTTCACCGTGGGTGACCAAGCCACAGTTACTAAGCCCCCCCACCACGACAAGGCGAGAACCCATTCGGGGGGGACATACCTATTACCTACCGTAAGGTGCGACTAAGGTATTGTACGGACAGCCTTTATTCGTGCAGAATAATTCCCTAATGTGCAATGCTGTCACTATACTGCCTATGGGAACACAATGAGATATAAGAATTTATAGACTCGAACAAAAATGACTGCGGCATGGTTGGCCACCCCTCACACTACGTTTTAAAAAGGCAGCAACGTGTGTGGTCTCTGTCTACCCCTTATACGGGAAAAAGGCGTTACTGTATGTATGTATAAAAATACGTAATGATAATATTTTACAACATGATCCCTGCAAACATAATTTTTACCGGCAGTGATCAATTACCAAGTAAAAAGTCACAAATAAGTGTCGAGACAAGCAAAACGTTCACCTGATGGTAAGTGCAACGATTTCTCATAACTGATGCTGTGTTACTCAGAATATTTCTGTGTAGCACGACACTGCGCCCGTCACCCTGAGACATAAGTTCTTAAGTCTCATATGCCTAGTGATTACGTTAGCTCTCACTGCCCTTCAAACCGAAACACGGTAATGTTTCACATTACTGCTTCACGGCAGAATAACTGGCCCTGGGGTGGTACCTACGTAGACGGATTCCTGCATAGGAATCCTATCATTATAGTGCAATTATGATGTCTATTATTACATGGTCTAATTTAGATCTATTTTGAAATATTAAAATTTAACAGTGTTCTTATGTATTGAAGGGTTTATCATACATTATACCAACATATTAAATAGAAATATAATTTTTCCCCCGTGCCCGTTCCCCTATGACATCAGTTCTTAAGCCCCGTATGCTCACTTTTTACATTAGATCTCAGTTGCCATTCATAGCGCGTCACGGCAGAATAACTGGCTCTGCGGGGGCCGTACTACGGACTACGGTTTCCACGGTAACAGTAAAATGTCTGCCTGCACTAGCCTCAACATATGTATATACCGGATGCGCGTATGTTTCTACACGCTAAATTTAGGAAATATTTATCCGATTTAAAAAATATTATTTCGCATTATATAACTCATTTAATGGTAAAGGTTATACATTATAGAAGGTTAAACCATGGTTACATTAGGATTCAAGACTGTATTCTCCGAAGTATGGTCATTACCGAAAATCAGATAATGATGACGTTTTGGCATGACTGGCGACGTATAACTTAATATTACCAGTAAACATCTGACTTTTTGTTGTTTTTTCTTTTTTTTTGATTTAGCATTTTGTGTTGTCAGTGGTTTGTGTCAAATAAAATACTCCTTTCTTTCTTTATTATAGCAGTTTGCTGTGCAAAGTTCAGACAGCTATGAATATATAGACTTAAATTATCCTTCTTACTTACGCACACAAAGAACGTTACGCAAAGAACACGTTGACAATTTTACGTAAACATTACTTATACGGCTCATATTTCTTACGTATTCAAAGAAAGTGACCTTGTGCGAGAAGAGTATAAAAAATTGTGAGTTTTTTGCTTCCCTTTGGCAAAATGGGCAATATATGTGAAGTAGCGGTTAATGCGTGAGTAGATGTCCTTGGGAGCTCTTGTATTTTGTTTTGCTATTTCCTAAACGTAAGAGTGTCTTGAACAATCTCACTGTTTATTTTGATGTTTTGTTATGTACTTGTAAATTTGTGCTAAAGGAAAGATATATATAGTGGCAATAGAGAATTGAATTATTATTAATGTTTTTACATGTTACTTAAGAACATATGAAGAAATGTGGTGACCCTCGATCACATCTCACGAACGTTCACATCAAGTATTATATAAAATTTAAATTCATGTGAAAGCTAAAAAATTTGCAAAGTTAGAATTTCCAATTGTCCGCTGTTCCCGCTTCATCATAGCGTTCCTTTTGTGAGGTACCATATTCTCTAGGTACGGGTCTACTAGATATGTTCTTGGTGGAGGCTGCACAGGGCGACCACCGAAACCGAAGCGAGGCGTCCTGATGACTGCCGTAGTGCGCAGCACACCACATGTGGCACGTGGCGAGAAGCTTATTTATTTTACATCAGAGACATCCAACTGACTTCAATGTCCTTGGTGATGCAGGTCCTGTCACGGTCGCCAATTTTGTTCGTGATGGGAACAAAGAAAGTATCTTGTAGACTTTCTTATACATTGATTAATGCTCCATTTAGTTTCTGTGGTTTTATGGTTGAAGAGTGAAAGGGATGAGTGGAGGGAATTAAGTTACATATTTATTAGTCTCAGCCAAAAATAAAAAAAATATTCTATTCGAAATGGCCACCTTTGGCTTTTATACAGGCCTTTAATCTGTTTGGCCATGACTCTATGGATTCACACACTTTTTCCAAGGGAAATTTCGCCACTGCTTGCTCCAAAGATTTTTTAAGAGACTGAATGTCGTCGTGTCGTTTAGAGCAGGCCCTGTCCTCTAAAACTGACCATAATTTGAAGTCTAAAGGGTTGTGGTCTGGGCTAGATGAGGGCCAGTCTTCAGCTCTTATAAAGTCCCGAACGTTGGTTTTAAGCCAGGCTTGGGTAGTTTGTGCCTTAGGACCAGGTGCAGAGTCCTGCTGGAAAGTCCACGGCATATTTTTAAAGTGTGTTGCGGAGAGGTTTCACAACATGATCCCAGACTGTATCTTGATACACTCTGGCTGAAGTTTTCACTCATTTTTCACAAAAATGTAGTTTTGTGACTCCTTGATAAGACACGCTCCACCTAACAATCACTGACGCAGGATGATGACCACGTTGTACTGTTCCGACTACTTCAGCAGCTTTTTTAGAACTGTGAGCGTACACTTTATCATTTTGCTTATTGTAGTGTTCTTCAATCGTGAAAATTTTTTCATTGGTAAAGAGGATATTTATGTGCCTTTCACCTGCGTATCGCAACAGAAGGCGTTTTGATCGATCCACTCTCTTTTATTGTAAAGATTGATTTAGGGCATGTCCTGTATATCGACGATAAGCACCGAGCTTCAGGTCCTGTTTTATAATACGCGACAGAGTCCTAGCGGGAATCTTCATTTCTCGTCATAAGATTTTTTGCCTAATGGGGTTTCGACGAATTCTGGCTTTAACGGCATTAACAGCATTTGTAGTTCTAACAGCACGCGGCCGCCCCGATCTTTTCTAGTCTTCGACAGAGGAAGCGTTGTTGTATCTGTTGATAGTACGATATACGAACATACGGCTGATACCAAGCTTTTGAAGTGTCTGGAATATGAACAACGGCTCCATACCCACTTTGTGCAAGGCGATCACTGCAATCCTATTTTCTTTAACACCCCATTCCATATTGTAATTTGATAATGAACACGAAAAAATATGTGTAGTGGCGCAAAATCGAAAGAAGTTTTTAAAATATACGTGTTCCAAATTCAAAATAATTAAAAAGTTGAATAAAATAAACGGTTTTATGTAACAGTATTTATGGCCAGACTAGTTATAAGCTCGTGCGTCAGTGGTGGCGAGTGGTCAACATCATTGTGACGTATAGTAAGGTGAGTGGTTTAATTTAGTTCCAATGAAGTTATACAGTACAAATGAATTTTTAATACTAAAGTAATGCGGTTGAAGATGACGTCATCGGCGCAATCAAATATTAATGTTGATGGTTAACAATACTTTTAGAAAAATAATGGTTGAACAATGAATATAAATATATCATGAAAATAATTTTAAACTTGGATAAAAAAAAATCTAATTTTAAGAGGATATTTTGTATCTCAAAATATCCAGTACTTGGGGGTGAGCCAATACTAGATACGACTGGATGTTATTAGAGAATCAAGTCGGGAAAAAGTTTGCCGATAATATCAAACATTGTTTTTTTCATAAGTATTTAACTGTTAAGACCTGGCCGAAGCCGTGCTGGGTCGCCAGTATATTGTGAAATCATTTTTTATATATAAAAAATAGCTATAGTATCAGTATCATCCGCGAAAAATAAGCCATCCACATGATTGCGCTGTACGGCATGGTACCTCGCTGACACGAGCATCTTCAGCTCTTTTCGGTAAAGTTCCGTTCTCAGCGTGATTTTTTTTTTTTTTTTTTTTGACTGATGGTCACTGTTAGCCCGAAGGCTTTTACAGCTTCGCCGGATTGAAAGGTGGCATAGCGCTGGGGGCGCTTAGCCGAAACCTTTATTTATGGATGACTGGCGCAAGGGCCCCCGAGAGGGGACCTCGGCTTGGACCGTCATCCTGTTCGCGAGAGTAACAGACTCGAGGGTGCCCAAGGGGGCCGGTCTCGGCTCGGTCAGTTACTGCAATCGGGAGGGCAATATTACTACTACTATAATTATTAATACCATGATTATTATTAGATAAGTTTACCACCAATTCGGAATGCGTTTCCGCTGGAGAAGAAATGGCGCAAGAAACTCCAGCGACGCTTCTGTTTATGACACTACTGCTAGGGGAAAACCGGCCTGAGATGCGGCGGTATCGCGAATAACTTTGTCTGATACGCCCACCCCGACGGCGGGGGCGGTATGATGGTGATAATGGGTGTTTGTGTAGTGTTGAGTAGAGCGCTTGGGCAATAGTGGTCGCGTCGTCAGGGTCCTCGAGGACGTGCCTCGGTCTCCTTTTTCCGCGGGTCGAGTTTTGGTGTATCGCGAGGGGGTTGTAAGTGGCGGCCCTGACAACCAGTGGGTTGGGGTGCGTGGCGGCAGAGTCGAAGTATCGGCGAGAGGCCAACTTTAGATATTGGGCTATGGTAGGAAGCCCTAAATCGATATGAAGGTTAGCATTACGCACGAACCACGGTGCTCCCGTGGCTTTACGCATGAATCGATTTTGTATTACCTGAAGTCGGTGAATTTGACGCGGGGAGGCATGCGCAAATACGGGGCTTGCGTATGTCATAATTGGCCGAATACAGGCTTTGTAAAGTGTAATTTTATTACGTAGGGACATTTTGCTATTTTTATTTAGTAACGGATGTAATCGACCGAGGACGAACGCCGCTCGGTTCCTTACTCGGTTAATATGTAGACCGAAGCTGAGTCTCGAGTCTAATAGGACGCCTAGGTATTTGACTGTCTTTTCCCAGGGGATTGGACGATCGAATAACTCTATGGTGGGGAGATGCTGCGTTATGCGCCGCGAGAAGTACATGGCTGCACTTTTGATTGGGTTGACCTCGATCCTCCATTTCCGAAACCAGTTCCCGAGGGTTCGGGCTGCGGATTGGAGGCGTTTAGAGATAGTGTCTGGATTACGTCCAGACACATATAGGCAGGTATCATCTGCGAAGAGGGCGAGTTCGACGCCGCTGGTGTGCGGTATGTCGTTCGTGAAAAGGGTGTAGAGCACGGGACCTAGGACTGAGCCTTGTGGTACGCCGGCTAGGATGGGATGTGATTCGGATCGCACCCCCTCGACGCGGTAGCGGAAGGTTCGACTGCGTAAGAAATCTCGTATGATGAGTACGAGGCGATCCGGCACACCGAGTCCATATAACTTGTATATGAGCCCGTTGTGCCAGACCTTGTCGAACGCTTTCGCCACGTCGAAGAAGAGCGCTCCGGTATGAAGCCCGCGTATGAAGCGGGATTGAATGTGCTCCGTTATGCGGTGCACCTGCTGGGTACATGAGTGTTTGGCACGGAATCCAAACTGCTCGTGGATGGGGATCCCTCGAGACTGCATGAAGTCTCTTAAGCGGGCGAGAAGTAGGCGTTCGTATATCTTGCCTAAGGCCTTGAGGAGGCTTATAGGCCGATATGCGGTGGGATCGGACGGGTCTCAGCGTGAGGCCCCTTAAACTTGTATCATAAAGTTTTATAACTTAAAACTTTTCTCTATAAACGGGCTAAATAAAGCAAAAGTATTTTTTTTTTGTTTAATCAGTATTTTTTAGATGCGTTACGAGTTGCGTGGACGCGTTAGTCCAAATATACTCCAGGTTTATAACAGAAAAGGTAAGGAGGTAAAAAAAAGAATATTTCGTGAGCCACTAGGTTAAGGGTTAAGGGAAATAAATAAACTGCCGAGAACGAAAATAAGACAAAAATGAAAATTAAGGAAGTAGAAAGACATCCGCATCCGCATAGTCCCCTAAATTCTACAATTATTCAGTTTTTACACAGGAAACCTATGTGTGTAAACATATATATATAATTTTTCCAAAATAAAAAGTAGCTTTTTTATTTAATAAGGTGACGAAACGAGCAAAACGTTCACCTGATGGTAAGTGCAACGTCTGCTCATAACAATGCTGTGTCACCCAGAAAATTTCTGTGGGACACCACAATGCGCCCGTCACCCTGAGACATCAGTTCTTAAGTCTCATATGCCAAGTGAGTACGCTAGCTCTCAGTGCCTTTCAAACCGAAACACAGTAATGTTTGGACACTACTGCTTCACGGCAGAATAATTGGCCCTGGGGTGGTACCTACCTAGACGGATTCCTGCATAGAAATCCTACCACCAGCTTAGATTACTCTTCGTTGGAGTTTTGGTATCCTACAAATAACCATTTGAGATCAAAAAGTCTTTATTGCGAAATCACAGACACACACATCAAATTTATTCGTTTGTATAGAATAGTGCCATAATAGCTAAATTTGAATGGCTAATACGAGTAAGATTTTGGACAACAGAAAATGTATTCTTAAGAACAAGGACTTCTAAAATGTTATGGCATAACTATAAACGTTAGAAAGCATTTGGACGCTATTTGTCCGTATATTTACTTTTTATAACATCACTAAATTATGCAAGTAGCTGAAAACGGGTCTCTCCAGAGGGTCTTACTACTTATGAGTCGCAACTTTGCGGAGATTGAATTGTAAAGGTAATAAAGGTATACTGTTTATTTTGAATATTACATATTATGTTTTAATTAAAAATGGGTCGTTCTCAAATAGTGGCACCGCCTGATAAATTTCATCACTTTAAAAAAAATGTGAAAAATTGAGATTTCTTTTGCTCTTATGACAAATATTTAAAAGGAACTGTTGCATAAAAATACAAGATACAGCTTGTTAAAAATAGTTACACGGGTTTAACAGATATCGTATAGGTTAATGAGACAATGCTTAAAGGTTATTGAGAATCAAATAAGGTAATGAGGACAGCTCAATAAATAATGAAAAATCTCTTTTATTATATATTTGACAAAAACCACATGTAATAAAATGATTATGAATTGCTTATACAAGGTGTTTCATAATGTCCTATTACCCGGCAGGCTGAGCTTAGGGACGGTGTGTATATGCCCCAAAACATATAATGAGTAAAGACTTTTACTTAACGCGTGTACTCGTTTTTGTTTTAAAACTCCACAGAGAATCCATGTTACGTCATTCCTTATTAAACATCTAATACTAAAAAAAATCAAGGTGTAAAGCCGGTAGGTGGTAGGATTCCTATGCAGGAATCCGTAAGTTAGGGCCACTCCAGGGTCAGTTATTCTGCCGTGAAGCAATAGTGTGCAAACGTTACTGTGTTTCGGTCTGAATCACGAAACGAGATTTAAGAACTGGTATCTCGGCGTAGTGTGGTGGACCTCAGAAAGGTTTTACGTGACACAGCATTTGTTATGGGCAGACGTTACATTTTTCGATTCGCCAAACAAGTCAGCCACGTTTAATTAAAAAAAAACGATAATTTAATATACTCGCACAGACAAAAGTATGATTTTAATTTATGTTTGACTATAAGTATTAATAAATTTACTATTATCCGCAGAATTTTGATTGTAATTATGAGCGATTGCAAAGAAATAAGTATTGATTCATATAATTCTCATAGGAGACCGCCCTTATTTCCGATAGGTGATCACTCACAAAGGTTTAGCTGCGCAATATTTACGACTTCAAGTTATATCGCTGTATAAATTATTACTGTTTTTCCTAACTGACACTTTCAATGCTGGCAATACTAGATAGAAAACCTTACTATCTACATAAAATTTGTTGATGATTTCTCTAAATAAATGTTCTTTATAGAGTAATCGCCATTTTTATAGAAGAGGAGACAAACAGGCAAGGGGCTCACCTGATGGTGAGTGAAGTGGTCACCCGAAATGATCACCGCCGCACATTAATTTCCGCAATACCATAGGAATTCTGGGTGCGTTGCCGGCCTATAAGAAAGGAGTGGGCTTTTTTCTCAATGGTCTCTAAGTCGTATCGGTCCGGAAAAACCGCAGATTTCACAATGTGATCTTGCGTTGCAGACACTTCCTAGAAAATCTTACAGTGGTACAATGCATGTTAAGATGTGGATAGAATTTTGCCGCAATGTACAATTAAATTTTTATTATTATTTTCATTTAAAACTCAGCGGCTGGAATTAATCCGAAGAATTCCTTGGAATACTCCCCCTAATAAAGGCGATAAAAATGCGAAGAGGCATCCCATGACCTGCCCCCGTCCCCCTTCGCTGCGAAAGGTCAAAGAACAAGCTGATCAGAAAGAAGCTAGATCTGTGTGCCCTTCTAACCGAAACATAGTAACGTTGGCGCACTACTGCTTCACGGCAGAATAACTGGCACTGGTGTGGTACCTATGTAGACGGATTTCTGCATAGGAATCCTACTACTATAGACCTTTAAGACCTACAGATAAATTAATTAATAAATATATATTTTAATTAAAATATCTGTAGGTATATTTAAACAGATTAATATTTAAACAGAAAATATTTAAGTATAAATAAAATAACGTCAAAAATGTATTTATACTAATCGCTGTAAAAACTAACCATATTAATACCATTAATAAATTGATATAAGTGTAGTACATAAATGAATAGACGTAAGCATAATTAAAATCTATTCATACAAATAAATAAAATTGAAGTGTCTGTTTGTGATAACAAAATAAACAGCTTTTTACTCAAGGCTTATGACGGCACGTATAAGAAATAAAAACAATTTTAAAATTTAAATGAAATATAATAATTTTAAAATGTTTGTCTGCTTGTTTGTTCCGGCTTATCTCCGAAACGGCTAGACCGATGTTGACGGGACTTTCACTGACAGACAACTGATATTATAGCGAATAACTTATTTATATGCTACTTAAATTTTAGAAAAATAATTAGGTCACCACGCAATAAAATGAGAACAAAATCCGATCGAAATAGAGAAGTATATATGTATATCATCGATAGGGGTCGGCTTTTTTACTCGGAGGAAACCATGGGGCACAGTTAGTAGTGTAAATAAATTATTAATTTAATACAACATCTCCATTAGGGAAAACTAACACTAATGGAAATGCTAATAAACCATGTTGCTGTAGAAATAAAAAGAATAGTCTATAAACTTTCGTAACTTTAATGTGTGCATAGGTTATTTTTTTTAAAATTACCGTATACGGACATTTCGAAATTCGATTTTAAGCGTTTCATCATGGGGCATTGTATCTCTCAATCTCAATATATCACTGTCCGACACAGTACATTTTTCATGTCCGAAGCGAGTCGTGGCTCGATAAACGCCGAACTATGTAAACGGATTTTGGTCTCTCCAGAGACTACGAAACTAAAGAGAAAAGACATCCTCATACATTCATAGTTCACATTTACATCTGCATATGAAGACAAACAATTAGGACAATTTAATTATTATTTTGTTTGTGTAACATGAAGAATGAATATGACAATATTTACTTTATCGTAGTGCACATTCTATAAGAAACGTACATACATTTTCAATGAAACGTACAGATATATACGTATATTCTTTATTTATTTCAATACGGAACTTTGTGTAAAAACAACACTGTTTTCTTCTCGTTTATCAGTCTGTAATAATCAGCTGCAGGACATCGGCCTCTACCATGTAGGGTTTACTGTAAAATCGCTTGAAGATCCCAAAACTAGATTATATGAATCTAAGACGCTGCGGCCCGTCATCTATATGAAATATTAAGGTCTTTCATAGATGAAATGGTTATACAGTCATTCATCGGAGTCCTTTTCTCCACGCAATTACTTCCGTAGACTCTAATGAAACACATTGTTGTAAACTAAAAAATAGGAATATTGTTGGTATACATTATATATATATATAGAAGAAGGACAAACAAGCAGGCGGCTCACCTGATGGTAGATCGCCGCTGCCCATGAACATCTACAATACCATAGAAATTGCGGGTGCGTTGCCGGCCATTGAAAAGAAGTAGTCGCTTTTCTTGAATGTCCCTAAGTCATACCGATCCGAAAATACCGCAGCAGATTCCATAAATATGTAAATATTTTCTGATTGTTCACATCATAATAAAGCAAATAAAATAACTAGAATTTTAGATTTTTTCGAATTAGTAACCATGTTAGTGCATAATATGATAACTAATTAAATAGACTCGCAGCGATCCAAGAGCGCCTCTCAAACCGTGGGTTTAATTGCTGTCGCCGCTGTAGTGTGTGGCTTGATTTAGAAACGGCCCGGGATACTGAGATGACTTGTGTAGGATGTGTACCTAAAACTTCGCGTTTTCGGATGAACGCGGTGAGAATTTTGGAATAGCGAAAAGTCCGGCTTTATATACGAGACATAATCTTTTTCCGAATGACATTTCCACAAAAAGTAAACTCACTTTCGCGTTTATAACATACGTTAGGATTGAACAAAAACGTACATATAATCTTATTATATGATATTATAGTAGTAGGCGGTATAAAAGTATGTATATATGGGGGGACGACTCCTTAATATTTGATTTCAAACAACAAAAAACAAGTGGTTATCCGTCTCGTCTCGGAAAAAAACAAAAGTACGTACAATCGCTTTTATTCGTGACTTGTCTGCTCTCTTGCATTTCTAAAGCTCCCACGTTACAATGTTCGGCTCCCAAATACGTGACGATTTTCTAAAAAAGTAAAAACAATGAAGCTATATCCTATATATAAATGAACCTGAAATCCTTATTCTTTATCGATATCCTGTAACCTTGTAACAAATGTTCTATATGATGTGACATAATGCTGACTTACAGTAAATTGAAATAAGTTACAAATAAACGCTACTATGTTTGTTTCATGTCATATTTTATATCCAACATTCAAAGTATTTTCATATAACATAAATTAGTTATCTATCTTCGGCTCCAGACATATTCATATATTACATGAAATACAGAGAAAGATATGCCATTTCAGTTTACGCCTGTGTACACATGTAAATATAGTGTACTTGTAAGTAAATACGTCAATACCGTGAGCAACTATACAGTATAACTTGACCTAACTACAAACTTGGTGATGAATAGGAGATTTCATTTGATTGTTAAATAAAATATGTTTTTTTTTATCAGATCACTGCCGATATTTTTATACCAGCAGTGTACGTACGTTAAGTATAATAGTTTATAAGATTTGTAAGAATTATTATATATAAGAAATGTCAAATTGTCTTATAAACATTTACGAACTTCCGGAAAAGTAAATTTGTAGGAGAAATCATGAATAAATTACCTATACGAGCAGGCTCAGGCGTTATGATGTTATCCGCATGGTTTACGGGATCGCAAAACGAGCAACATATGTTTATAATTTAATGACCTACAAATACATTTAGATTTTATGAGGTAGAATATTCTGTAGGTAAATGATGATATTAAGTTATTTAAGATGTGCATGTAGACCAGAAATTCTTTAACCAATGACGAATTATTTGTTTGTATTGTTTTTCTATAGAAGAAAGTGACAAGATGAGTAAAACATTTACCTGGTGGTAAATGCAACTTATGTCTACCCATTACAAATGATGTTTTTTTTATAAGAGAGCAAAAGGGCAAAAGGGAGGGGCAAAAGGCTCTCAAGGAAAGCGGCTCACTTAATGGTAAGTAATCACCGCCGCCCATGAACATCCGCAAAACCAGAAGAATTGCGGGCGGGCCTTTGAGAAAGGAGTAGGCTCTTTTCTTGAAGGTCCCTAAGTCGTAGAGGCGCAACGTCTCTTCGCAAATCCAGTGGATCGAACTGATTGTAAAGAGCTCGGTCGTTGACGATTGGATTCGCTCTTCGTTGGATTCGGACTAATGGAAGGAGCTGGCACTAGGGTGCCCCCGCTCAGAGATGACAATAGTACTCCATGTGAGGCCGAACTTGCGCCTTGTAAAGTTGCAAGCGATGGGCTGGCGTGAAATACTGCCCGTATCTATGAATCAGGTCAAGCTTTTTGGAGGCCAATTATGCCTTCCCTTCCAGGTGACCGCGAAATCGAAAGTCACTCGATATGTTAACGCCAAGGATTCCGATATTAGCCGGGGTAGCGAAAGAAGTATTGTCAAAGCGAGGGGATACATCAAAAGCTTTCCTTTTAGCGGTAAATGCGCACGTTGTTCTGTCGTGAAGCAGTATTGTGCAAACATTACTGTGTTTCGGTTTTAAGGGCACTGAGAGCTAGCGTTATCACTGGGCACTTAAGAACTGATGTCTCCGGGTGACGGGCGCAGTGTGGTGTCACACATAAATGTTCTGGGTATTATATCACTTATCATAAAGTGAACATTTTGCTAGTCTCTTCACTCGTATCCAAGCTTTTGGATTCAAATATACCATATATTTGCTTATGCCACCACCACATATTGTTTTATGGCAAGACGACATTTACCTATCTTTACATGTTCCATTTCTAAATATTGGGCCGTTTTTAAATAATAACGTGCTCTTGGCCAATTTTCGAACACGGTGATAATTATCGGAAGCTAGCAACTGCAACTGCAAAGTGCACGCGCAACAACAGAGGCAGTCACTTACCATACTCTATCCGCGCCCAATGAAACGCTCATGCTATAACATCTGACGTAATCTAGGTTGCATTGTCAGTGATACCAGAAACACATAAAACCATAATCTGAACAACACAAAACTCCCATTGGTATTAAAACCCAGGGACAGCAGCGTAGAAGTCAAACGCCGCTAGGCCACACAGTCTACGAGTACACGTGCTACGAGTACGTCGGTTGTGATTATTTCTTTGAACGCGCTTATCTTTAAAAAACTCATTCAATTTGAATAAAATATAGCTTTAATAAAATATAGTATGGCCGGGCGCTCGAACCAAATTTCATAGGCCTCCGCCAAAGATTGCTACAAAAGTTTTTAGATCTTATTTTGCGGGTAATTTGCCATAGTTGCCACGCTTGGCAGGCGGGTTGGCAACCGCATTTTATTTATTCTGATGTTCCAAAAATATGCTGCTGGCCATCTCCTAGTTTTTATTTGCCCTCTGTCGACTTTTACGATACCCACGGGATGAGATGGGGTACAATTTCATTGTACGAGTGACTTAAATTCGATCCCCGGTGCCATCACCTCTAAAATTGTTCTGCAATTTAAGTGCTGATTTACCTCGTGCTCAGCGCCGAAGGAAAACATATTGAGGAAACTTACATGTCTTTCGAATAAATTTTTTCGAAGACATGTGAATTCCACCAACCCGCATTGGAGTAGCGTGGCAGACTCTTCCCGGCTCTGAAACCCTCTCAGAAATGAGAGGGGGTCTGTGGTCAGCAGTGAGACTTTATTAGGCTAATTCATGAAATTATAAATGCTTTTTTATACAAATAGGTGCCATAAAATAAATTTCATGGCACGTAGGCAATCAAAAATTTTAGGTTTACTTCTACTACTTAGACAAAACGTCCGAAGTCAATATCTAATATATATATATATAAAATATGTTCCAAAAACATTTTCGTAAAATCTGTAGACTCGCATAGAAATCGCTACATTATCCTCTAGAATTGAAAGGAGGTTTGTGCCCAGTTACGGGACATTTATAGGCAATGACACAACATGAAAGATATGTTTGGGTTCATATAAAAAGTATTCATCTACTCAATATGCTAAAGTTTCAGTTCAGCCATGGCTTGTCTTGTGTATATTTTGTTTTGAAATGATGCCCCTTTCACGACTTTCATCTCCTTTGAACATTTCCACCAACAACCAGGAACCACGGCGTAGAAGTCAGGAACTCTGACCACTAGACCACACAGTCGACGAGTCAAGGGTTATTATTGTAATAACACGTCATCGAACTATCGGTTTTTACCGATTACGGCGAAGCAAAAAGGAGGGTTATAATTATTCAGTTGTATTGGATCAAGCCGTGTGGTGGCGGCTCGTTAAAAGAATACTACCACTCCATTTCATCCAATGGATCTCGTAAAAGGCGAGTAAGGAGTTAAACTGCACTGTGCACCCAACAGCGCATGGTGGCGATGGGCTCACCACCTATCACACCAAGTGCATTATATTGTTTTGGTGAAACGTGGATTGTGGCAGTCATCTGTTTTTGCAGTGAGTGCCCAGTCTCTGACTACCCCTTATGGGATACAGTCGTGATCTTATGTATGTATGTATGTATTGGATCAATAGAATGTGGAATATCAATTGAATCAGTAGATCAAAATTTAAGGTGCTGACGTCGGCTATTTTAATTAGACGTAAGCTGCATAAAACCACTGTACAGCTAATTTCAAATAAAAGTTTAAATTAACGTTACGACTTCTACCAAGCGCAACCTGTCGTATAAATTTAATCTTTATTGCGTCAACGTTTGGTTATTTTTAGATTAATGTTAAGAAAAAGGTTTTCACTTATGTACGAGTGAAAAAAAAAAGTAATAAGCCGATAGTTGTCCGGTAGAGTAGAATAGCACCTACCTCTTTCCTATCGAGGTGTCGTAAGAGGCAAGTAAGGTATTGTACTTTATTCGTACAGAATAATACTAGAATATGTAATCACAGTTCACAGTTCCCACTGATAGCTACAAAAGTTTGTAGCTCTCATTTTGGGAGATTATGCAATGTTGTCACTATAATGTCCGAACGAGCAGTATCCATTGATATAGTAAGAATATTTTGATTCGTACCAAATTGACGGCGACGTGGTTCCCCACATCAAGTCTTGTTTCCTGCGGGGCCAAAATGTGGGCTACGGGTGTCTCTACCTAACCCTTATATGGAAAAAGGCGTGACTGTGTGTATGTATAACCAACAAAAACAACAAAACTTACGGTGCTGTATTTGTTCTAGACTTGTCTCTGTAATTGTGGCTTATCAATTTGGAAGTGCCGGTGATGGTACGCAAGATACTCACGCAAGTACTCATAAATTTAAGGTTAACATTGACAAAAAGTGTTCTTACATATTTTTTTTATTCGAATATTTTTATTAAGCATTTATTATTAGCTTTTAGCTAATAGTTAAAGTAAACGCCCAATATTTTTCTAAGTATATTAGAAAAATAACACCTGCATAGCAAATAGATTATTTTTGTAACTACAAAATAATTATCACTTTCATTACAAATGTAATTTAAAAAAAAAAAGAATAGTACCCATGCTATATTAACATTACTAATATTCCTGTTAACCACTCCAACTAAGCGTAAAAGCTTGTACTAGGAGATGGTTCACGACAATAGTCGAATGGCGGGCTCGATCCTGCGACGTCATGTTTCGCAGTCCGTACCCTAAACCATTAGGCTATTGCCGCTCAACTATAATGTTAGTGCTAAATGATAATTAGGCTATTCACTTTTAATGGTAAAATTATAGATATTTACATTAACATCTTCTTAGAGAATTTACTTGGACTCCTTGGCAGCTTCAGCTGGCAGCGTCGCAGCTATAGCTCTACCACGCTAATAAATCTGTGTGACACAGGATGGATCCCGCTCTCACAAAATGCAGCATATAGTCGCAGAATGACGTGAGATGTAGATGCCTGGTTAATTATAAAATTTTCATTGAAATAAATAGTTCAAGAAACTATACGAGCTTGTTTCTTTGTATGTATGTAGCTAACAATGTAATAATTAAATCTTTCAATTCAATTTATTTCTTTTCAAATTATTTGGATGCCTCAAAGTGATCACCCACTTTGAAGAATCCAAATAATTTAAAATATTGCACATGTATTATGACTGATGACAATGCAATAATTGAATAATTATGAACTTGTCATAGTTATTAAATTATTAGAAATCACACCAGGATTCTCAGATCATTGCTGTTCAAGCGCGTTTTTATTTAGTTTTTAATATGATTATTTATTTATAACTTTATATACATAATATTACCCAACAGTTTTAATATACCTCTTAATATAGTTTATTACAGTAGTAGTTGTGCAAGTAGTTTTACCGGTGGTAAGATTCCTATGCAGGAATCCGTCTAGGTAGGTACCACCTCAGGGCCAGTTATTCTGCCGTGAAGCAGTAGTGTGCAAACATTACTGTGCTTCGGTTTGAAGGGCACTGTGAGCTAGTGTAATGACATGAGCATATGAGACTTAAGAACTGATGTCTCGGGATGATGGGCAGTGCGGTGTCACACAGAAATATTCTGGGTGACAGCATTTTGCTCGTTTCATCACATTATCCAATTAAAAAAAAAGTGTACAAGTAAGTGTGTGTACTGTCATTGATAACAGATTTTATTAAATATACATATTTTATTAAAACACTGTACGCTATTACAATATTCTAAAAGTGAATACTTAAAAGTGCTCAATCTTATTTGAATCAGAAATTCTCGTACCTAAAGACTGTTAAGAATGGAACGATTGATGACCAGAAGAAGAAAGATAAAAGCTTTGAAAGGCCCATTTCCAATATGTTTGTTGATGAAATAATAATAAGTTTGAAAATTAATAATAACTTTTGATACTTCTTTACATATTTTTTTACCTTGAAATTTTTTTTATATGCTATATAACTATAAAATATATATTTTTTGACAAAAGTATTTGGACTGCAATCGGTGTGTTTTTATTTTTATGCTTTTATTACAAGCTTTATTGGACGGTGATACGTTTGGACACTGGTGAATATTGCAGGATACATACATACAGTAACGCCTTTTTCCTATATAAGGTGTAGGCAGAGGCCACTCACGTAGCCCACTTTTCGCCCTCTCGGGAAACGAGATGTGACGGGTGCCCCACGTCGCCGCCTCACGATTTGCATACTCACGAGCATATTTCAGGATACTGTGTAGATATCCCAGACAAAGATACCTACCTTGGAAAGGCATACAGGTATATATTGAGCAAGTGAGTGAGCTTCGCCAATGTTGGTTTTGTTAGGGAAGATACCGATTATAGTAGGGTTATATTCCTGGGTGTTTGATACCATTTCCAAAGTTTCGCGAACGGCCGAGATAATGATTAAGCACCCCTGATAGAGTGAGTAATTTAATAAAAATATGTGATTTGGATTTGTTATAACAAAAGCTGTGCAAAAATTAAACAAAACACTGCTCTGAGTCCGAAATTATTAACGCTTTTTGTCGGTACAATTGTATCGCAGAACTAACCATTTTTATATATACATAGCTCTGCAATAAACTCGTGTGATGGCCGGCGTAAACATTCACCCTATCTTATCCCGTAGGTAACAGACTAAGAATTGCTTTGAAAACCTTACGGAATGACCCTAACAAAAATAACCTTCTTTTTCTTACATTAGGATTTCTGTGGTAACGCGGGTGCGTTTTACAGACATAAATCTCTGAGACTTAAGAACTGATGTCTCAAAGTGACGAGCACAGTGTGGTGCTACACCGGAATGTCCTGGGTGACACAGCATTTGTTATGGACAGACGTTGCATTTGTTGACGTACTATTGATACAAATGTTGGCTGTGTTTCGTACCCAGGACCCGCCGTGAAGAAGTCTCGTTCCCTGACCACTAGGCTACGCAGTTGTCAGGCCTAATGGTCTAATGTGGTAAATACACATGACAGTGTGAGGCAGAAGAGTCTAAGATGAAAGATATCTGGAACTGCGGTCGCTGATCCGCTTGCCAAACGAGGTGATTACAGCAAAATCCTGCCTAATAGTTTGATTCATATGTCCAGCCTATGTATGTTAGATTTGGCATTTTTCTGGATTATTCCACCACCCGTCAGAAGCCTTGAGATTATCCCGGCATTATCCTTAGTTGACTATTACGACAGCTACGGGAAGTGGGCGGATTTTGCTGCGATGCCACAGACTATTTTTTTTTATTGCGTTAAGTGATGAAACGAGCAAAACGTTCACCTGATGGTAAGTGCAACGTCTGCCCATAACAAATGTTTTGCCACCCAGAAAATTTCTGTGTGACACTACACTGTGCCCATCACCCTGAGACATAGGTTGTTAAGTCTCATATGCCCAGTGAATACACACTACTTTTTTACTAGGTCACAGTGCCCTTCAAACCGAAACACAGTAATGTTTGCACACTACCGTTTCACGGTAGAAAAGAAAAATAAAGATCTCTTTCGAAGTCATTTCAATATTTAAGTATAATTTCCGGCCCCAAGACTTTAAAAATGAGTGTTACTTTCCTTTTTCCAAGCCTCGTTACCTTTCACCTAATATCATCGGAATACTTTGTAAAAAGTGATTAAAAAATATCCTGATTTTTTAAATACTTGTAAAAGGCCGACAACGCACTCGCGAATCCCCTGGTGTTGTGGATGTTCAAGGGCGGCGGTGATCACTTAACATCAAGTGAGCCGCTTTCTCGTTTGCCCTAAAAAAACTTGAATGCTGTACAAAAAATACTTTGCACAAAACTTCAAACATAACTGCTCGGTCGTAAATTCCGTCCGATTAATTTTAGAAATATTGCATTTCACAGTTCGTTATACATGCCGCGTTTTGGCAGAATCGTATTTTTTTGATAGAATTTAAGTTGACAAAAAATACTAAAAATTACTCTGAAAAACCTAAAAGCAACCGTGCAACATTTTTCTTAATTTCGGAGAGTTTTATCCAGCTATAATCGAATAAATCGAATCCAAAATGTGTAGAATACAGAAATTATTACTTTTTAATTAAAGAAAGTGAAGAGACGAGGACATCGTTCATTTGATCGTAAGTGCGATGCATAGCAAATGCTGTGTCAACCAGAACAATTCTTAACATCCTTGCGGCACACTGCGTTCATCAGTTCTTAAGTCTATCTGATACGCCCAGTAATTGCAGTAGCTATCAGCGCTCTTCAGACCCAAACACAGTAATTTATGCACACTACTACTTGACGGCTGAATAACTGGCACTGCGGTGATGCCCACCTAGACGGATTGCAGTATAAGATCCAAACACCAGTAAAGTTCGAGTACTCGTACGGTGAATAGTGAAGGTCTTAGTTTTGTTGATCACCACTGAAGACAAGCACTGGTTAAAATATTTTGTCTCTTACTTTGCGACATATACACGAGGGGAAGTAGTGGCGTGGAATCAACCAGTGTTGACAAATAGCTCAATCAAAATCCTTGTAAATTATGGTTTGGCTCCTGAGCTTTCTTTTTTCACCAAATTGTTTTCGAATTCTTTTTAACCGTATATTTGTGCAATTGCAAAATGACATCTATATGTGGGGATTTTGGACAAATTTACATATAATAATTTAATTCTTGCAGTAAACATTTATACATATATGTGTGTATATATACATATAAATGTGTCTAAATACATATTTTTTCATTTAAAGTAACGAGACGAGCAAAACGTTTACCTGATGGTAAGTGCAACATCTGCCCATAACAGATGCTGTGTTACTCAGAATATTTTTGTGTACCACCACACTGCGCCCAGTGATTACGGTACCTCTGTCATGCAGCTCTGCCGTGAAGCAGTGATGTTTGCACACTACAGTTTCACGGCAGAATAACTGGTCCTGGGGTATATAATATATGAATACCCCAGGTAGATATATAACCTATCTAGACGGATTCCTACATAGTAATCCTGCCACCGTACAAGTACTAGAACTTTACTGGAAGTTCGGTTACTATTGTAATATATAATAACATTAGTGTGTAGTATCAAGGTAGATATTTTTTAAACTATTTCAAGGAAACAAAATAATACATTATATATTATTAATGACAATGCGGTAAAAAAAAATCCAACGAGAACCATTTCAACCAGATAACTTTTCAAATACTCGTACAATATAAACTCTGAAACTACAGTTGCTGATCCGCTTTCCAAGTGCGATGGTTTTCTTCTCAGAGGCAGATTTTTTTTAAAGAAGAAAGCGAATAGACGAATAAAACGTTCTGTAGTGCATTTACCTTAGGAACGTTTTATTCGCCTCGTCACTTTACGTCTGCCCATAACAAATGTTGTGTCACTCAGAACTATTCTGCGTGACACCACACTGCGCTAGTCACTCTGAGACGACACTTCTTAAGTCTCATATGCCTATATATATATATCTACAGACTTATATATAGGCTTTTTTTACTGTTTTGTTCCTATGTCAATAATGTGCAAGTGATTACTTGACCTAGTTGCCTTAACCGGCAAATACGGTAGAGTACGGGGTAAACGACCCCGGCCTCCCAAGTTACCTTTCCGTGACAGTATTATCGTATACCTTTTAGTTCATTTCCCAACTCCCGCATTTCCTGCCGCAAGTCCGTTTCCTACTTATGCTTTTCCCTTCCTCTCCGCCGAGCCGTGTTGCCATGTGTGTGGCTAGGAGCGAGCCTAGTCTTTAACGTGCCGATATGCCCTGGTACCGGGCGACCCCAGGATAAGGTTAGCCTTATGTATGTTCTTCAATATCAGTCATCTTTGCTGTCAGACTACGATTGTTCTGAACGAAACCGACATTTTTTTTATTCTAGACCATAAACTGGTGGTAGGATTCCTCTAGGAATCCGTCTAGGTAAGTACCACCTCAGGTCCAACAATTCTGCCGTGAAGCAGTAGTAGTGTGCAAACATTACCGTGTTTCGGTCTAAAGGGCACTGAAAGATAGCGTAATCACTGGGCATTTGAGACTTAAGAACTGATTTGTCAGAGTGACTGGCAGTGTCGCACTACACAGAGTGGTTCTGGGTGACACGGAATTTGTTATGGGCGGATGTTGCACTTACCATCAGGTGAACGTTTTGCTCGTCTGTTACTTTAGACAAAAAAAAAACTTTTTGACAATTTGCTACTGAATATAGGCCACTAAATAGATTGACATTCGGTACAGTGCTACCTGCTATTACCAAAATCAGGCACGCGTGCACAGGTTCATGCATCAGTGACATTACCCATATAGCGTAAGGCCGCTCTAAATATTTTTTGCTGGTACGAGGTTACCGGTTATATGAGCTGGATGGCCTGCTTATTGCCACTTCAACTCAATCGTCGTTAGGTTTATGTCGGTTACCCTAATAACTATGACCTAATGACCTATACCCTAATGACTTACCACCACCCATGCGAAAGAAAATAAACGAAGCAACGTTTAAGGCAAAATATCGTAGAGGTTTGCTACATAAACAGAAAGTGACAGAGACATTGCAGCTTGCCTTTAAAAATACGGTTAAGCTAAGAACTGTACTTGCGGACAGAACTTTGTGTACTCATACGTCCATTGAATCCCAATTGTACTCCATTCACACAGATATGCATTAACAATACATACGCACGCATACCAAATACACACAAGCGGACACACACTACATCTTCCACCCACGACACGCATCACTCCAACATACAACTTAAGGAGCCAGGGCGGGACTGACAATCAGCGCGGCGCAGTTAGCACAGCTAATTGTAGTTGGCTTAGCTGAGTCCTTCCCTTTTGCCAATCAACACGTAAACATTATTTTCTTTTTTTTTCTTTTCTTTTTATTCTTTCCATTTGTTGTTTTTAGTAAATCGATTCTTTTTGTTTTTTTTTAATAAATCGATTTAATTTTAAGTTTTTTATGTTACTAGTTAAGGGGTATTTTCATATTAGTTATTATTATTATTATTTTTTTGAGTTTAATTATTTAACAATTTTTATCTGTACTTACTCTTCTTATCTTAACTACAGTGGACATACTCCTTCCGCTTTTTATAACACAGATAAACTCCAAACACCCCTCCAGGCTTTTTAAGCTTCCTTATACGACGTGCAATAAGCGTCGCATACGACAAGATAAAACATACATACATACGATCTGGCCTTTTTCCCATGTAAGGTGTAGGAAGAGATTAACTTTATCTCCTTCACTAGATCTATAAGATTTTTCTTGTTCAATTAACAACATCCACTTAAGTTACTCGTATTTTCATTCCGGCACCAAAACGAACAAAACAAAAAATATCAAGCAAATATGTCTTTCCAATCATCAGTTATGATCGAGAATGCTTGCAAAATTTATGATTTCTGTTTGTCCGAATTCGAATGAAAACCTTACAGGGCCATAATGAACAAAACAAAAAAGAAATACGCATAATTATCATTCGAATCCTGAGTTATGGTCCAGATTTCTAACAAAAATCTCACAGAAAAACGCTCTTTCAGATTTTCCCGAATTGATCAATTCTCCAAAAATTCTTTACCCATAAGCCTTATTTGGACTATCACAAACTTTAAAAAATAATCAAATCGGTCCAGTCGTTCTAAAGTGACGCGCTTATCAACGAACAGCATTTGATCTTTACCGACTTCAAAAAAGGAGGTTCTCAATAAGTCTGTATATTTTTTTATGTATATATGGGCATAACTTCTTTGTTAATTATCCGATTTTGATGTTTCTTTTTTTAATTCGAAAGAGAATATCGTAAGGGTTGTCCCATATAAGTCAAGTTAATAATAATGGGATCCATGAGAAAATCATGAAAATATTTTTGAAGATGCTGCCTTGAAGTCGGTTTTTTTTTTGATTAATTCATTATTTTTTATATGTTTCTACTGGATAAAGTGACGAAACGAGCAAAACGTTCACCTGATAGTAAGAGCAACGTCTGCCTATATCAAACGCTACGTCACCAAGAACATTTCTGTATAACACCAACTGCACCCGTCATTCCAACACATCAGTTCTTAACTCTCAGTGCCCTTCAAACCAAAACACAGTAATGTTTGCACACCACTATTGTATGGCAGAACTGCACGGCTAGCAGCGTGGTGATACCTCCTTATGCGGCTCCTTTTACAGGACAGCTCAGCATTATATCACATCACATACTACATGTTTGATACAAAACATTCGTTACAAGGTATTGTTAAGTTTGATGCTATTCTCATAATATCTCATAATATCATTCAACTAAGTTCAAGTAATTGCCTCTTTTGTTCAATAATACGCAACGGACGAATTTCGACATAAAATGAGACGGAATTTCAAAAAAAAAAACACTGTTATGAGAACAAAATTTGGTACATAGCATTTCTGAGGTACGAGATTGCAACTCTTTAAAGCTTACGGTGATCGATTATTCGAGTAATGTGATCAATCTACCACTTCCGCCTAATGATTATGGAGCGTATGTTGTTTATTACTGCGGATTGCTTTTCCTCACGTAGCTCGTGGCTTTTTAGTTAAAGTCCCTAAAATAAAAACCGAGTGTAAAGAGTTTTGGAGGAATATATATCACGAGGAAAATATGGCTTTTCGAGATATCCTCATTAATTGCCTCCACCTCATCAGTGAATCGTGTCAAGGTTATTGTGTATTCGTACATGTTCTCGACGTAGGTACATGTATTTTATATTGACAGGTTTCCAACCTGTTTATAGTGGTAACAGGATCGAAACCAAGGATTATTGGCAACGGTAGGGCAGCAGGTGCTAATTTGCAATAATACCTGAGAATAGGAAGCGATACACTCACGAACACGTATGTAAAAACAGACACATACACATATCTGTGGTTTAAAGTGTAATATCTTTTTGGATTATAACAACACTGTAGCAATATGTATTTATTGTGAACAATATATTACTTTAAACATACCTATATGTTCACACACCTTTATCACTAAGAAAATACGAAATATTTCGAAAATTTAAAAGTTCAATCATTTAGTACACTATTCAATTGCTATGTCGAGCTTATTTGAATTTTTCTTTTACTTTGGTAGTCATCCAATATTAAATAAATTACAAAACGGGTTCAGATACTGGGCTTAATGAACCATAGGTACTCGAGCAAGTGTTAATAACTATAACAAGGAAAAGTGTAATGAGTTTTGAAACTTTACTTACTACTTACTAGAGAAAGTCTTCGTTTTTCTAGAGGTAAAATAAAAATTCTTTATCGACATGCATGGGGGCTTGTGGCAAAAATGTAAGCATTTGAGACAGCATTTATTGAATTAATACTGCGTACAAAAATAAAAATGTTCATACAACCAAACCAAATAAGCAAAATAAAACTAAACCCAATATGAAATATTTAGAGAATTTTTATTCCTCTCACTATTCGAATCCTGGTTTGGATCAACTAATTGCATTGTTTCAATTAATCTGTTCAAGAAACTATGTAGAATAAGATTCACTCGCTCCGAGTAGACTCGAAATATACAAACAATTGAATTACTATATTACACAGTAGCATATTCATGTTTATTTATAAATAACATTTTCGGTTATGTAAGACAAGATTGAATGTCAAAGGAAAATAGCCAAATTTCCTTTTCGAGTCAACAAACATAATTTATTTAAAAAAGTGAGAAAATAAGAAATACGTTTTAACTAATCTAACTTTTCCAAAAACTAGTTTTTAGTAATAAAAATTAAAGAAATCCATGTTTTGTACTTGGTAGTTTTTTTATAAAAGTAGGTGTCGAAAGAACAAGTCGTAAACCTAATGGCCAGCCAGAAAGTAAATGGCCAGCCCAGAACAGTGCTGTGTCAGCCAAAAGTGTGGATATGAAAGTTCTGTGTAGTATAACGCACTGCGCTTGCGTTCACCGGTGTTAAGTGCAAACGCTATGTCATTCATAACATTTCCGCTAATCCACTTGAGACATAATTACTTAAGTCTGATGTGCCTAGTCATTACACTAGCTCTCAGTGCCCTTCATACCAAAACGCAATAGTGATTGCAAACTACTGCTTCACGGCCGAATAACAGGCTTTCGGTGGTACCTACCTCGATCGATTCCTGCATAAAATCCTACCATCAGTGCCCACACGCCCTGCAATTACAGTACCTACAGTGCCTACATGGTAACCAATCGTATTAAAATAAGTTCATTGAGCCGTGGTAGCTAAGGGGCCGGGCGTTAAATTTCAAAGAAGGCGAGTGGCTCGAGTTGGATCTCCAGTGCCCGCACCGCTAAAATGGTTTTGCAACTTGAGGTGGTGATTTACCAAGTGCTCAGCGGCGAAAGAAAACTTCATTGGGAAATCTGCACGTCTGAGAAATATAAATATTTGATGACATATGAAGTCCGCCAACCCACAGCAACCCACACCACGAGCAGCGTGGTGGACTCTTCCCGGCTCCAAAAACCTCACAGAAATTTTAGGAGGATTGTGCTTAGCAGGTTTATAGACTTTTACCTCGAACTCGTAAATGTATTCTGAATTGTAAAATCGTAGCAAAGGTGTGCTGCCCGTTAGTGCCACGCAGGATGGTGATAAGGACTTCGATGCGACTTTCCTTAACATCACGACACAGAATTCATTCACGGCGAATAACACTCCGTGACGTGTCAAGATTGTTCGCATGGCCGAGATTCAACAAAAACATCAATTCAACTAACAACTTTAAGTCGTATTTTTGCAATTATTTCTACCGTTAGTAAATTAAGAAACATTCAAAATCCTAAAATTCATTACGAATTTCCAAGACTTTGTTTTCTCCTTCAAACATTTTAAAATCATATTTTAGAAGAGGACTAAAGTAATTATAACTTCTAAGCTAAAGTAATCCACAACGGGACTATTATACTAACTGGATAACAACTCTGAATTCACTAAATTTTGATAAGGTTAGATCAGGCTTAATGTTTGTGGGCTGCTTGCGTGGGTTAGGAAACCTGCCCGTGTGCCTGATTGTTGCTCGTCTGTGTATAAATTATAGGATGTTGAGCCGGTTAACCACGAGGAGCAGTCAGAACTTAAGCCGATAAAAAAGCTTTCTCCACGTGTACCTCCATTAAGTTAAGGAAATAGTGAAGGAACAAGAACCCAGTTTTCCGGATGCGGTTGAGGAAATCAGTAATGCATCCCCGTTTCTCTCTTTCCGCTAGCCAACCTTTAAATTGGGAGGGCCTTTCGGTCCTCAAAAAGATGGCCCAGGCGGCGGAGTCGTAACTGATTCACTAACGGGCTCGAGGTAGCGACGGGAAATACAGTGCATCCCTGTTGAAGGTGGAGGTGAAGACTCGCATCACCACCTCTGTAACCATTACAATAACGCCGCCATTCGTTTAATAACATTTTCAATGAGTTATATCAGAAATATCCTTTTCAACTAATATGTCATTTTTCACCATAATGTTGATGATTTTGTTTAAAATTGGAAGTTGACATTAAAGTGTGAGTGTCAAATGACAAAAAAACATTTACTACATTATAACAACTGCGTCGATTAAAATGTAGTCGAAAGTTTTACACGTTTACGTCTAGCTTAAAAAACAGACGTCGCAAAGAACTTTCGCCCCCGGTCGAGCCTTGAGGATTGAGGCAAAATATACGAGCCATTATTCTAATTCGTTTTGTTTCTGTCAAATACTCAGAGTATATTCAAACGCTTTGACACATGACCTGACTACATCCCTACATACTTAGCTGCTTCGCTTTGTGTGCTTGTCAAGTATGTAAATGTTTTTTTTTTAATGTAAGGCAGCATTTAAACGGCATGGTACAATCAGTTTATTTGCATTTTAGTGAGATTTTTCAGTAGAATAAACCGCCACGGTAGTATAGTGGGGAATTAAATAAAAAAAATTATTACAGACATATCCATACATATTTATTCGTATTAAAGCTTTATAACTAGGTATGTTAGTAAAATTTAATGGGATCATTGGATCAAAGATCTGGTGGTAGGATTCCTATGCAGGAATCCGTCTAGGTAGGTACCACCCCAGGGCCAGTTATTCTGCCGTGAAGCAGTAGTGTGCAAGCATTACTGTGTTTCGGTTTGAAGGGCACTGTGAGCTAGCGTAATCACTGGGCATTTGAGACTTAAGAACTGATTTGTCAGAGTGACTGGCAGTGTCGCACTACACAGAGTGGTTCTGGGTGACACGGAATTTGTTATGGGCGGATGTTGCACTTACCATCAGGTGAACGTTTTGCTCGTCTGTTACTTTAGACAAAAAAAAAACTTTTTGACAATTTGCTACTGAATATAGGCCACTAAATAGATTGACATTCGGTACAGTGCTACCTGCTATTACCAAAATCAGGCACGCGTGCACAGGTTCATGCATCAGTGATATTACCCATATAGCGTAAGGCCGCTCTAAATATTTTTTGCTGGTACGAGGTTACCGGTTATATGAGCTGGATGGCCTGCTTATTGCCACTTCAACTCAATCGTCGTTAGGTTTATGTCGGTTACCCTAATAACTATGACCTAATGACCTATACCCTAATGACTTACCACCACCCATGCGAAAGAAAATAAACGAAGCAACGTTTAAGGCAAAATATCGTAGAGGTTTGCTACATAAACAGAAAGTGACAGAGACATTGAAGCTTGCCTTTAAAAATACGGTTAAGCTAAGAACTGTACTTGCGGACAGAACTTTGTGTACTCATACGTCCATTGAATCCCAATTGTACTCCATTCACACAGATATGCATTAACAATACATACGCACGCATACCAAATACACACAAGCGGACACACACTACATCTTCCACCCACGACACGCATCACTCCAACATACAACTTAAGGAGCCAGGGCGGGACTGACAATCAGCGCGGCGCAGTTAGCACAGCTAATTGTAGTTGGCTTAGCTGAGTCCTTCCCTTTTGCCAATCAACACGTAAACATTATTTTCTTTTTTTTTTCTTTTCTTTTTATTCTTTCCATTTGTTGTTTTTAGTAAATCGATTCTTTTTGTTTTTTTTTAATAAATCGATTTAATTTTAAGTTTTTTATGTTACTAGTTAAGGGGTATTTTTATATTAGTTATTATTATTATTATTTTTTTGAGTTTAATTATTTAACAATTTTTATCTGTACTTACTCTTCTTATCTTAACTACAGTGGACATACTCCTTCCGCTTTTTATAACACAGATAAACTCCAAACACCCCTCCAGGCTTTTTAAGCTTCCTTATACGACGTGCAATAAGCGTCGCATACGACAAGATAAAACATACATACATACGATCTGGCCTTTTTCCCATGTAAGGTGTAGGAAGAGATTAACTTTATCTCCTCCACTAGATCTATAAGATTTTTCTTGTTCAATTAACAACATCCACTTAAGTTACTCGTATTTTCATTCCGGCACCAAAACGAACAAAATAAAAAATATCAAGCAAATATGTCTTTCCAATCATCAGTTATGATCGAGAATGCTTGCAAAATTTATGATTTCTGTTTGTCCGAATTCGAATGAAAACCTTACAGGGCCATAATGAACAAAACAAAAAAGAAATACGCATAATTATCATTCGAATCCTGAGTTATGGTCCAGATTTCTAACAAAAATCTCACAGAAAAACGCTCTTTCAGATTTTCCCGAATTGATCAATTCTCCAAAAATTCTTTACCCATAAGCCTTATTTGGACTATCACAAACTTTAAAAAATAATCAAATCGGTCCAGTCGTTCTAAAGTGACGCGCTTATCAACGAACAGCATTTGATCTTTACCGACTTCAAAAAAGGAGGTTCTCAATAAGTCTGTATATTTTTTTATGTATATATGGGCATAACTTCTTTGTTAATTATCCGATTTTGATGTTTCTTTTTTTAATTCGAAAGAGAATATCGTAAGGGTTGTCCCATATAAGTCAAGTTAATAATAATGGGATCCATGAGAAAATCATGAAAATATTTTTGAAGATGCTGCCTTGAAGTCGGTTTTTTTTTTGATTAATTCATTATTTTTTATATGTTTCTACTGGATAAAGTGACGAAACGAGCAAAACGTTCACCTGATAGTAAGAGCAACGTCTGCCTATATCAAACGCTACGTCACCAAGAACATTTCTGTATAACACCAACTGCACCCGTCATTCCAACACATCAGTTCTTAACTCTCAGTGCCCTTCAAACCAAAACACAGTAATGTTTGCACACCACTATTGTACGGCAGAACTGCACGGCTAGCAGCGTGGTGATACCTCCTTATGCGGCTCCTTTTACAGGACAGCTCAGCATTATATCACATCACATACTACATGTTTGATACAAAACATTCGTTACAAGGTATTGTTAAGTTTGATGCTATTCTCATAATATCTCATAATATCATTCAACTAAGTTCAAGTAATTGCCTCTTGTGTTCAATAATACGCAACGGACGAATTTCGACATAAAATGAGACGGAATTTCAAAAAAAAAAAAAAACACTGTTATGAGAACAAAATTTGGTACATAGCATTTCTGAGGTACGAGATTGCAACTCTTTAAAGCTTACGGTGATCGATTATTCGAGTAATGTGATCAATCTACCACTTCCGCCTAATGATTATGGAGCGTATGTTGTTTATTACTGCGGATTGCTTTTCCTCACGTAGCTCGTGGCTTTTTAGTTAAAGTCCCTAAAATAAAAACCGAGTGTAAAGAGTTTTGGAGGAATATATATCACGAGGAAAATATGGCTTTTCGAGATATCCTCATTAATTGCCTCCACCTCATCAGTGAATCGTGTCAAGGTTATTGTGTATTCGTACATGTTCTCGACGTAGGTACATGTATTTTATATTGACAGGTTTCCAACCTGTTTATAGTGGTAACAGGATCGAAACCAAGGATTATTGGCAACGGTAGGGCAGCAGGTGCTAATTTGCAATAATACCTGAGAATAGGAAGCGATACACTCACGAACACGTATGTAAAAACAGACACATACACATATCTGTGGTTTAAAGTGTAATATCTTTTTGGATTATAACAACACTGTAGCAATATGTATTTATTGTGAACAATATATTACTTTAAACATACCTATATGTTCACACACCTTTATCACTAAGAAAATACGAAATATTTCGAAAATTTAATAGTTCAATCATTTAGTACACTATTCAATTGCTATGTCGAGCTTATTTGAATTTTTCTTTTACTTTGGTAGTCATCCAATATTAAATAAATTACAAAACGGGTTCAGATACTGGGCTTAATGAACCATAGGTACTCGAGCAAGTGTTAATAACTATAACAAGGAAAAGTGTAATGAGTTTTGAAACTTTACTTACTACTTACTAGAGAAAGTCTTCGTTTTTCTAGAGGTAAAATAAAAATTCTTTATCGACATGCATGGGGGCTTGTGGCAAAAATGTAAGCATTTGAGACAGCATTTATTGAATTAATACTGCGTACAAAAATAAAAATGTTCATACAACCAAACCAAATAAGCAAAATAAAACTAAACCCAATATGAAATATTTAGAGAATTTTTATTCCTCTCACTAATCGAATCCTGGTTTGGATCAACTAATTGCATTGTTTCAATTAATCTGTTCAAGAAACTATGTAGAATAAGATTCACTCGCTCCGAGTAGACTCGAAATATACAAACAATTGAATTACTATATTACACAGTAGCATATTCATGTTTATTTATAAATAACATTTTCGGTTATGTAAGACAAGATTGAATGTCAAAGGAAAATAGCCAAATTTCCTTTTCGAGTCAACAAACATAATTTATTTAAAAAAGTGAGAAAATAAGAAATACGTTTTAACTAATCTAACTTTTCCAAAAACTAGTTTTTAGTAATAAGAATTAAAGAAATCCATGTTTTGTACTTGGTAGTTTTTTTATAAAAGTAGGTGTCGAAAGAACAAGTCGTAAACCTAATGGCCAGCCAGAAAGTAAATGGCCAGCCCAGAACAGTGCTGTGTCAGCCAAAAGTGTGGATATGAAAGTTCTGTGTAGTATAACGCACTGCGCTTGCGTTCACCGGTGTTAAGTGCAAACGCTATGTCATTCATAACATTTCCGCTAATCCACTTGAGACATAATTACTTAAGTCTGATGTGCCTAGTCATTACACTAGCTCTCAGTGCCCTTCATACCAAAACGCAATAGTGATTGCAAACTACTGCTTCACGGCCGAATAACAGGCTTTCGGTGGTACCTACCTCGATCGATTCCTGCATAAAATCCTACCATCAGTGCCCACACGCCCTGCAATTACAGTACCTACAGTGCCTACATGGTAACTAATCGTATTAAAATAAGTTCATTGAGCCGTGGTAGCTAAGGGGCCGGGCGTTAAATTTCAAAGAAGGCGAGTGGCTCGAGTTGGATCTCCAGTGCCCGCACCGCTAAAATGGTTTTGCAACTTGAGGTGGTGATTTACCAAGTGCTCAGCGGCGAAAGAAAACTTCATTGGGAAATCTGCACGTCTGAGAAATATAAATATTTGATGACATATGAAGTCCGCCAACCCACAGCAACCCACACCACGAGCAGCGTGGTGGACTCTTCCCGGCTCCAAAAACCTCACAGAAATTTTAGGAGGATTGTGCTTAGCAGGTTTATAGACTTTTACCTCGAACTCGTAAATGTATTCTGAATTGTAAAATCGTAGCAAAGGTGTGCTGCCCGTTAGTGCCACGCAGGATGGTGATAAGGACTTCGATGCGACTTTCCTTAACATCACGACACAGAATTCATTCACGGCGAATAACACTCCGTGACGTGTCAAGATTGTTCGCATGGCCGAGATTCAACAAAAACATCAATTCAACTAACAACTTTAAGTCGTATTTTTGCAATTATTTCTACCGTTAGTAAATTAAGAAACATTCAAAATCCTAAAATTCATTACGAATTTCCAAGACTTTGTTTTCTCCTTCAAACATTTTAAAATCATATTTTAGAAGAGGACTAAAGTAATTATAACTTCTAAGCTAAAGTAATCCACAACGGGACTATTATACTAACTGGATAACAATTCTGAATTCACTAAATTTTGATAAGGTTAGATCATGCTTAATGTTTGTGGGCTGCTTGCGTGGGTTAGGAAACCTGCCCGTGTGCCTGATTGTTGCTCGTCTGTGTATAAATTATAGGATGTTGAGCCGGTTAACCACGAGGAGCAGTCAGAACTTAAGCCGATAAAAAAGCTTTCTCCACGTGTACCTCCATTAAGTTAAGGAAATAGTGAAGGAACAAGAACCCAGTTTTCCGGATGCGGTTGAGGAAATCAGTAATGCATCCCCGTTTCTCTCTTTCCGCTAGCCAACCTTTAAATTGGGAGGGCCTTTCGGTCCTCAAAAAGATGGCCCAGGCGGCGGAGTCGTAACTGATTCACTAACGGGCTCGAGGTAGCGACGGGAAATACAGTGCATCCCTGTTGAAGGTGGAGGTGAAGACTCGCATCACCACCTCTGTAACCATTACAATAACGCCGCCATTCGTTTAATAACATTTTCAATGAGTTATATCAGAAATATCCTTTTCAACTAATATGTCATTTTTCACCATAATGTTGATGATTTTGTTTAAAATTGGAAGTTGACATTAAAGTGTGAGTGTCAAATGACAAAAAAACATTTACTACATTATAACAACTGCGTCGATTAAAATGTAGTCGAAAGTTTTACACGTTTACGTCTAGCTTAAAAAACAGACGTCGCAAAGAACTTTCGCCCCCGGTCGAGCCTTGAGGATTGAGGCAAAATATACGAGCCATTATTCTAATTCGTTTTGTTTCTGTCAAATACTCAGAGTATATTCAAACGCTTTGACACATGACCTGACTACATCCCTACATACTTAGCTGCTTCGCTTTGTGTGCTTGTCAAGTATGTAAATGTTTTTTTTTTAATGTAAGGCAGCATTTAAACGGCATGGTACAATCAGTTTATTTGCATTTTAGTGAGATTTTTCAGTAGAATAAACCGCCACGGTAGTATAGTGGGGAATTAAATAAAAAAAATTATTACAGACATATCCATACATATTTATTCGTATTAAAGCTTTATAACTAGGTATGTTAGTAAAATTTAATGGGATCATTGGATCAAAGATCTGGTGGTAGGATTCCTATGCAGGAATCCGTCTAGGTAGGTACCACCCCAGGGCCAGTTATTCTGCCGTGAAGCAGTAGTGTGCAAGCATTACTGTGTTTCGGTTTGAAGGGCACTGTGAGCTAGCGTAATCACTGGGCATTTGAGACTTAAGAACTGATTTGTCAGAGTGACTGGCAGTGTCGCACTACACAGAGTGGTTCTGGGTGACACGGAATTTGTTATGGGCGGATGTTGCACTTACCATCAGGTGAACGTTTTGTTCGTCTGTTACTTTAGACAAAAAAAAACTTTTTGACAATTTGCTACTGAATATAGGCCACTAAATAGATTGACATTCGGTACAGTGCTACCTGCTATTACCAAAATCAGGCACGCGTGCACAGGTTCATGCATCAGTGATATTACCCATATAGCGTAAGGCCACTCTAAATATTTTTTGCTGGTACGAGGTTACCGGTTATATGAGCTGGATGGCCTGCTTATTGCCACTTCAACTCAATCGTCGTTAGGTTTATGTCGGTTACCCTAATAACTATGACCTAATGACCTATACCCTAATGACTTACCACCACCCATGCGAAAGAAAATAAACGAAGCAACGTTTAAGGCAAAATATCGTAGAGGTTTGCTACATAAACAGAAAGTTACAGAGACATTGAAGCTTGCCTTTAAAAATACGGTTAAGCTAAGAACTGTACTTGCGGACAGAACTTTGTGTACTCATACGTCCATTGAATCCCAATTGTACTCCATTCACACAGATATGCATTAACAATACATACGCACGCATACCAAATACACACAAGCGGACACACACTACATCTTCCACCCACGACACGCATCACTCCAACATACAACTTAAGGAGCCAGGGCGGGACTGACAATCAGCGCGGCGCAGTTAGCACAGCTAATTGTAGTTGGCTTAGCTGAGTCCTTCCCTTTTGCCAATCAACACGTAAACATTATTTTCTTTTTTTTTCTTTTCTTTTTATTCTTTCCATTTGTTGTTTTTAGTAAATCGATTCTTTTTGTTTTTTTTTAATAAATCGATTTAATTTTAAGTTTTTTATGTTACTAGTTAAGGGGTATTTTTATATTAGTTATTATTATTATTATTTTTTTGAGTTTAATTATTTAACAATTTTTATCTGTACTTACTCTTCTTATCTTAACTACAGTGGACATACTCCTTCCGCTTTTTATAACACAGATAAACTCCAAACACCCCTCCAGGCTTTTTAAGCTTCCTTATACGACGTGCAATAAGCGTCGCATACGACAAGATAAAACATACATACATACGATCTGGCCTTTTTCCCATGTAAGGTGTAGGAAGAGATTAACTTTATCTCCTTCACTAGATCTATAAGATTTTTCTTGTTCAATTAAGAACATCCACTTAAGTTACTCGTATTTTCATTCCGGCACCAAAACGAACAAAATAAAAAATATCAAGCAAATATGTCTTTCCAATCATCAGTTATGATCGAGAATGCTTGCAAAATTTATGATTTCTGTTTGTCCGAATTCGAATGAAAACCTTACAGGGCCATAATGAACAAAACAAAAAAGAAATACGCATAATTATCATTCGAATCCTGAGTTATGGTCCAGATTTCTAACAAAAATCTCACAGAAAAACGCTCTTTCAGATTTTCCCGAATTGATCAATTCTCCAAAAATTCTTTACCCATAAGCCTTATTTGGACTATCACAAACTTTAAAAAATAATCAAATCGGTCCAGTCGTTCTAAAGTGACGCGCTTATCAACGAACAGCATTTGATCTTTACCGACTTCAAAAAAGGAGGTTCTCAATAAGTCTGTATATTTTTTTATGTATATATGGGCATAACTTCTTTGTTAATTATCCGATTTTGATGTTTCTTTTTTTAATTCGAAAGAGAATATCGTAAGGGTTGTCCCATATAAGTCAAGTTAATAATAATGGGATCCATGAGAAAATCATGAAAATATTTTTGAAGATGCTGCCTTGAAGTCGGTTTTTTTTTTGATTAATTCATTATTTTTTATATGTTTCTACTGGATAAAGTGACGAAACGAGCAAAACGTTCACCTGATAGTAAGAGCAACGTCTGCCTATATCAAACGCTACGTCACCAAGAACATTTCTGTATAACACCAACTGCACCCGTCATTCCAACACATCAGTTCTTAACTCTCAGTGCCCTTCAAACCAAAACACAGTAATGTTTGCACACCACTATTGTACGGCAGAACTGCACGGCTAGCAGCGTGGTGATACCTCCTTATGCGGCTCCTTTTACAGGACAGCTCAGCATTATATCACATCACATACTACATGTTTGATACAAAACATTCGTTACAAGGTATTGTTAAGTTTGATGCTATTCTCATAATATCTCATAATATCATTCAACTAAGTTCAAGTAATTGCCTCTTGTGTTCAATAATACGCAACGGACGAATTTCGACATAAAATGAGACGGAATTTCAAAAAAAAAAAAAAAACACTGTTATGAGAACAAAATTTGGTACATAGCATTTCTGAGGTACGAGATTGCAACTCTTTAAAGCTTACGGTGATCGATTATTCGAGTAATGTGATCAATCTACCACTTCCGCCTAATGATTATGGAGCGTATGTTGTTTATTACTGCGGATTGCTTTTCCTCACGTAGCTCGTGGCTTTTTAGTTAAAGTCCCTAAAATAAAAACCGAGTGTAAAGAGTTTTGGAGGAATATATATCACGAGGAAAATATGGCTTTTCGAGATATCCTCATTAATTGCCTCCACCTCATCAGTGAATCGTGTCAAGGTTATTGTGTATTCGTACATGTTCTCGACGTAGGTACATGTATTTTATATTGACAGGTTTCCAACCTGTTTATAGTGGTAACAGGATCGAAACCAAGGATTATTGGCAACGGTAGGGCAGCAGGTGCTAATTTGCAATAATACCTGAGAATAGGAAGCGATACACTCACGAACACGTATGTAAAAACAGACACATACACATATCTGTGGTTTAAAGTGTAATATCTTTTTGGATTATAACAACACTGTAGCAATATGTATTTATTGTGAACAATATATTACTTTAAACATACCTATATGTTCACACACCTTTATCACTAAGAAAATACGAAATATTTCGAAAATTTAATAGTTCAATCATTTAGTACACTATTCAATTGCTATATCGAGCTTATTTGAATTTTTCTTTTACTTTGGTAGTCATCCAATATTAAATAAATTACAAAACGGGTTCAGATACTGGGCTTAATGAACCATAGGTACTCGAGCAAGTGTTAATAACTATAACAAGGAAAAGTGTAATGAGTTTTGAAACTTTACTTACTACTTACTAGAGAAAGTCTTCGTTTTTCTAGAGGTAAAATAAAAATTCTTTATCGACATGCATGGGGGCTTGTGGCAAAAATGTAAGCATTTGAGACAGCATTTATTGAATTAATACTGCGTACAAAAATAAAAATGTTCATACAACCAAACCAAATAAGCAAAATAAAACTAAACCCAATATGAAATATTTAGAGAATTTTTATTCCTCTCACTAATCGAATCCTGGTTTGGATCAACTAATTGCATTGTTTCAATTAATCTGTTCAAGAAACTATGTAGAATAAGATTCACTCGCTCCGAGTAGACTCGAAATATACAAACAATTGAATTACTATATTACACAGTAGCATATTCATGTTTATTTATAAATAACATTTTCGGTTATGTAAGACAAGATTGAATGTCAAAGGAAAGTAGCCAAATTTCCTTTTCGAGTCATCAAACATAATTTATTTAAAAAAGTGAGAAAATAAGAAATACGTTTTAACTAATCTAACTTTTCCAAAAACTAGTTTTTAGTAATAAGAATTAAAGAAATCCATGTTTTGTACTTGGTAGTTTTTTTATAAAAGTAGGTGTCGAAAGAACAAGTCGTAAACCTAATGGCCAGCCAGAAAGTAAATGGCCAGCCCAGAACAGTGCTGTGTCAGCCAAAAGTGTGGATATGAAAGTTCTGTGTAGTATAACGCACTGCGCTTGCGTTCACCGGTGTTAAGTGCAAACGCTATGTCATTCATAACATTTCCGCTAATCCACTTGAGACATAATTACTTAAGTCTGATGTGCCTAGTCATTACACTAGCTCTCAGTGCCCTTCATACCAAAACGCAATAGTGATTGCAAACTACTGCTTCACGGCCGAATAACAGGCTTTCGGTGGTACCTACCTCGATCGATTCCTGCATAAAATCCTACCATCAGTGCCCACACGCCCTGCAATTACAGTACCTACAGTGCCTACATGGTAACTAATCGTATTAAAATAAGTTCATTGAGCCGTGGTAGCTAAGGGGCCGGGCGTTAAATTTCAAAGAAGGCGAGTGGCTCGAGTTGGATCTCCAGTGCCCGCACCGCTAAAATGGTTTTGCAACTTGAGGTGGTGATTTACCAAGTGCTCAGCGGCGAAAGAAAACTTCATTGGGAAATCTGCACGTCTGAGAAATATAAATATTTGATGACATATGAAGTCCGCCAACCCACAGCAACCCACACCACGAGCAGCGTGGTGGACTCTTCCCGGCTCCAAAAACCTCACAGAAATTTTAGGAGGATTGTGCTTAGCAGGTTTATAGACTTTTACCTCGAACTCGTAAATGTATTCTGAATTGTAAAATCGTAGCAAAGGTGTGCTGCCCGTTAGTGCCACGCAGGATGGTGATAAGGACTTCGATGCGACTTTCCTTAACATCACGACACAGAATTCATTCACGGCGAATAACACTCCGTGACGTGTCAAGATTGTTCGCATGGCCGAGATTCAACAAAAACATCAATTCAACTAACAACTTTAAGTCGTATTTTTGCAATTATTTCTACCGTTAGTAAATTAAGAAACATTCAAAATCCTAAAATTCATTACGAATTTCCAAGACTTTGTTTTCTCCTTCAAACATTTTAAAATCATATTTTAGAAGAGGACTAAAGTAATTATAACTTCTAAGCTAAAGTAATCCACAACGGGACTATTATACTAACTGGATAACAATTCTGAATTCACTAAATTTTGATAAGGTTAGATCATGCTTAATGTTTGTGGGCTGCTTGCGTGGGTTAGGAAACCTGCCCGTGTGCCTGATTGTTGCTCGTCTGTGTATAAATTATAGGATGTTGAGCCGGTTAACCACGAGGAGCAGTCAGAACTTAAGCCGATAAAAAAGCTTTCTCCACGTGTACCTCCATTAAGTTAAGGAAATAGTGAAGGAACAAGAACCCAGTTTTCCGGATGCGGTTGAGGAAATCAGTAATGCATCCCCGTTTCTCTCTTTCCGCTAGCCAACCTTTAAATTGGGAGGGCCTTTCGGTCCTCAAAAAGATGGCCCAGGCGGCGGAGTCGTAACTGATTCACTAACGGGCTCGAGGTAGCGACGGGAAATACAGTGCATCCCTGTTGAAGGTGGAGGTGAAGACTCGCATCACCACCTCTGTAACCATTACAATAACGCCGCCATTCGTTTAATAACATTTTCAATGAGTTATATCAGAAATATCCTTTTCAACTAATATGTCATTTTTCACCATAATGTTGATGATTTTGTTTAAAATTGGAAGTTGACATTAAAGTGTGAGTGTCAAATGACAAAAAAACATTTACTACATTATAACAACTGCGTCGATTAAAATGTAGTCGAAAGTTTTACACGTTTACGTCTAGCTTAAAAAACAGACGTCGCAAAGAACTTTCGCCCCCGGTCGAGCCTTGAGGATTGAGGCAAAATATACGAGCCATTATTCTAATTCGTTTTGTTTCTGTCAAATACTCAGAGTATATTCAAACGCTTTGACACATGACCTGACTACATCCCTACATACTTAGCTGCTTCGCTTTGTGTGCTTGTCAAGTATGTAAATGTTTTTTTTTTAATGTAAGGCAGCATTTAAACGGCATAGTACAATCAGTTTATTTGCATTTTAGTGAGATTTTTCAGTAGAATAAACCGCCACGGTAGTATAGTGGGGAATTAAATAAAAAAATTTATTACAGACATATCCATACATATTTATTCGTATTAAAGCTTTATAACTAGGTATGTTAGTAAAATTTAATGGGATCATTGGATCAAAGATCTGGTGGTAGGATTCCTATGCAGGAATCCGTCTAGGTAGGTACCACCCCAGGGCCAGTTATTCTGCCGTGAAGCAGTAGTGTGCAAGCATTACTGTGTTTCGGTTTGAAGGGCACTGTGAGCTAGCGTAATCACTGGGCATTTGAGACTTAAGAACTGATTTGTCAGAGTGACTGGCAGTGTCGCACTACACAGAGTGGTTCTGGGTGACACGGAATTTGTTATGGGCGGATGTTGCACTTACCATCAGGTGAACGTTTTGCTCGTCTGTTACTTTAGACAAAAAAAAAACTTTTTGACAATTTGCTACTGAATATAGGCCACTAAATAGATTGACATTCGGTACAGTGCTACCTGCTATTACCAAAATCAGGCACGCGTGCACGGGTTCATGCATCAGTGATATTACCCATATAGCGTAAGGCCGCTCTAAATATTTTTTGCTGGTACGAGGTTACCGGTTATATGAGCTGGATGGCCTGCTTATTGCCACTTCAACTCAATCGTCGTTAGGTTTATGTCGGTTACCCTAATAACTATGACCTAATGACCTATACCCTAATGACTTACCACCACCCATGCGAAAGAAAATAAACGAAGCAACGTTTAAGGCAAAATATCGTAGAGGTTTGCTACATAAACAGAAAGTTACAGAGACATTGAAGCTTGCCTTTAAAAATACGGTTAAGCTAAGAACTGTACTTGCGGACAGAACTTTGTGTACTCATACGTCCATTGAATCCCAATTGTACTCCATTCACACAGATATGCATTAACAATACATACGCACGCATACCAAATACACACAAGCGGACACACACTACATCTTCCACCCACGACACGCATCACTCCAACATACAACTTAAGGAGCCAGGGCGGGACTGACAATCAGCGCGGCGCAGTTAGCACAGCTAATTGTAGTTGGCTTAGCTGAGTCCTTCCCTTTTGCCAATCAACACGTAAACATTATTTTCTTTTTTTTTCTTTTCTTTTTATTCTTTCCATTTGTTGTTTTTAGTAAATCGATTCTTTTTGTTTTTTTTTAATAAATCGATTTAATTTTAAGTTTTTTATGTTACTAGTTAAGGGGTATTTTTATATTAGTTATTATTATTATTATTTTTTTGAGTTTAATTATTTAACAATTTTTATCTGTACTTACTCTTCTTATCTTAACTACAGTGGACATACTCCTTCCGCTTTTTATAACACAGATAAACTCCAAACACCCCTCCAGGCTTTTTAAGCTTCCTTATACGACGTGCAATAAGCGTCGCATACGACAAGATAAAACATACATACATACGATCTGGCCTTTTTCCCATGTAAGGTGTAGGAAGAGATTAACTTTATCTCCTTCACTAGATCTATAAGATTTTTCTTGTTCAATTAAGAACATCCACTTAAGTTACTCGTATTTTCATTCCGGCACCAAAACGAACAAAATAAAAAATATCAAGCAAATATGTCTTTCCAATCATCAGTTATGATCGAGAATGCTTGCAAAATTTATGATTTCTGTTTGTCCGAATTCGAATGAAAACCTTACAGGGCCATAATGAACAAAACAAAAAAGAAATACGCATAATTATCATTCGAATCCTGAGTTATGGTCCAGATTTCTAACAAAAATCTCACAGAAAAACGCTCTTTCAGATTTTCCCGAATTGATCAATTCTCCAAAAATTCTTTACCCATAAGCCTTATTTGGACTATCACAAACTTTAAAAAATAATCAAATCGGTCCAGTCGTTCTAAAGTGACGCGCTTATCAACGAACAGCATTTGATCTTTACCGACTTCAAAAAAGGAGGTTCTCAATAAGTCTGTATATTTTTTTATGTATATATGGGCATAACTTCTTTGTTAATTATCCGATTTTGATGTTTCTTTTTTTAATTCGAAAGAGAATATCGTAAGGGTTGTCCCATATAAGTCAAGTTAATAATAATGGGATCCATGAGAAAATCATGAAAATATTTTTGAAGATGCTGCCTTGAAGTCGGTTTTTTTTTCATTAATTCATTATTTTTTATATGTTTCTACTGGATAAAGTGACGAAACGAGCAAAACGTTCACCTGATAGTAAGAGCAACGTCTGCCTATATCAAACGCTACGTCACCAAGAACATTTCTGTATAACACCAACTGCACCCGTCATTCCAACACATCAGTTCTTAACTCTCAGTGCCCTTCAAACCAAAACACAGTAATGTTTGCACACCACTATTGTACGGCAGAACTGCACGGCTAGCAGCGTGGTGATACCTCCTTATGCGGCTCCTTTTACAGGACAGCTCAGCATTATATCACATCACATACTACATGTTTGATACAAAACATTCGTTACAAGGTATTGTTAAGTTTGATGCTATTCTCATAATATCTCATAATATCATTCAACTAAGTTCAAGTAATTGCCTCTTGTGTTCAATAATACGCAACGGACGAATTTCGACATAAAATGAGACGGAATTTCAAAAAAAAAAAAAAACACTGTTATGAGAACAAAATTTGGTACATAGCATTTCTGAGGTACGAGATTGCAACTCTTTAAAGCTTACGGTGATCGATTATTCGAGTAATGTGATCAATCTACCACTTCCGCCTAATGATTATGGAGCGTATGTTGTTTATTACTGCGGATTGCTTTTCCTCACGTAGCTCGTGGCTTTTTAGTTAAAGTCCCTAAAATAAAAACCGAGTGTAAAGAGTTTTGGAGGAATATATATCACGAGGAAAATATGGCTTTTCGAGATATCCTCATTAATTGCCTCCACCTCATCAGTGAATCGTGTCAAGGTTATTGTGTATTCGTACATGTTCTCGACGTAGGTACATGTATTTTATATTGACAGGTTTCCAACCTGTTTATAGTGGTAACAGGATCGAAACCAAGGATTATTGGCAACGGTAGGGCAGCAGGTGCTAATTTGCAATAATACCTGAGAATAGGAAGCGATACACTCACGAACACGTATGTAAAAACAGACACATACACATATCTGTGGTTTAAAGTGTAATATCTTTTTGGATTATAACAACACTGTAGCAATATGTATTTATTGTGAACAATATATTACTTTAAACATACCTATATGTTCACACACCTTTATCACTAAGAAAATACGAAATATTTCGAAAATTTAAAAGTTCAATCATTTAGTACACTATTCAATTGCTATGTCGAGCTTATTTGAATTTTTCTTTTACTTTGGTAGTCATCCAATATTAAATAAATTACAAAACGGGTTCAGATACTGGGCTTAATGAACCATAGGTACTCGAGCAAGTGTTAATAACTATGACAAGGAAAAGTGTAATGAGTTTTGAAACTTTACTTACTACTTACTAGAGAAAGTCTTCGTTTTTCTAGAGGTAAAATAAAAATTCTTTATCGACATGCATGGGGGCTTGTGGCAAAAATGTAAGCATTTGAGACAGCATTTATTGAATTAATACTGCGTACAAAAATAAAAATGTTCATACAACCAAACCAAATAAGCAAAATAAAACTAAACCCAATATGAAATATTTAGAGAATTTTTATTCCTCTCACTAATCGAATCCTGGTTTGGATCAACTAATTGCATTGTTTCAATTAATCTGTTCAAGAAACTATGTAGAATAAGATTCACTCGCTCCGAGTAGACTCGAAATATACAAACAATTGAATTACTATATTACACAGTAGCATATTCATGTTTATTTATAAATAACATTTTCGGTTATGTAAGACAAGATTGAATGTCAAAGGAAAATAGCCAAATTTCCTTTTCGAGTCAACAAACATAATTTATTTAAAAAAGTGAGAAAATAAGAAATACGTTTTAACTAATCTAACTTTTCCAAAAACTAGTTTTTAGTAATAAGAATTAAAGAAATCCATGTTTTGTACTTGGTAGTTTTTTTATAAAAGTAGGTGTCGAAAGAACAAGTCGTAAACCTAATGGCCAGCCAGAAAGTAAATGGCCAGCCCAGAACAGTGCTGTGTCAGCCAAAAGTGTGGATATGAAAGTTCTGTGTAGTATAACGCACTGCGCTTGCGTTCACCGGTGTTAAGTGCAAACGCTATGTCATTCATAACATTTCCGCTAATCCACTTGAGACATAATTACTTAAGTCTGATGTGCCTAGTCATTACACTAGCTCTCAGTGCCCTTCAGACCAAAACGCAATAGTGATTGCAAACTACTGCTTCACGGCCGAATAACAGGCTTTCGGTGGTACCTACCTCGATCGATTCCTGCATAAAATCCTACCATCAGTGCCCACACGCCCTGCAATTACAGTACCTACAGTGCCTACATGGTAACTAATCGTATTAAAATAAGTTCATTGAGCCGTGGTAGCTAAGGGGCCGGGCGTTAAATTTCAAAGAAGGCGAGTGGCTCGAGTTGGATCTCCAGTGCCCGCACCGCTAAAATGGTTTTGCAACTTGAGGTGGTGATTTACCAAGTGCTCAGCGGCGAAAGAAAACTTCATTGGGAAATCTGCACGTCTGAGAAATATAAATATTTGATGACATATGAAGTCCGCCAACCCACAGCAACCCACACCACGAGCAGCGTGGTGAACTCTTCCCGGCTCCAAAAACCTCACAGAAATTTTAGGAGGATTGTGCTTAGCAGGTTTATAGACTTTTACCTCGAACTCGTAAATTTATTCTGAATTGTAAAATCGTAGCAAAGGTGTGCTGCCCGTTAGTGCCACGCAGGATGGTGATAAGGACTTCGATGCGACTTTCCTTAACATCACGACACAGAATTCATTCACGGCGAATAACACTCCGTGACGTGTCAAGATTGTTCGCATGGCCGAGATTCAACAAAAACATCAATTCAACTAACAACTTTAAGTCGTATTTTTGCAATTATTTCTACCGTTAGTAAATTAAGAAACATTCAAAATCCTAAAATTCATTACGAATTTCCAAGACTTTGTTTTCTCCTTCAAACATTTTAAAATCATATTTTAGAAGAGGACTAAAGTAATTATAACTTCTAAGCTAAAGTAATCCACAACGGGACTATTATACTAACTGGATAACAATTCTGAATTCACTAAATTTTGATAAGGTTAGATCAGGCTTAATGTTTGTGGGCTGCTTGCGTAGGTTAGGAAACCTGCCCGTGTGCCTGATTGTTGCTCGTCTGTGTATAAATTATAGGATGTTGAGCCGGTTAACCACGAGGAGCAGTCAGAACTTAAGCCGATGAAAAAGCTTTCTCCACGTGTCCCTCCATTAAGTTAAGGAAATAGTGAAGGAACAGGAACCCGGTTTTCCGGGTGCGGTTGAGGAAATCAGTAATGCATCCCCGTTTCTCTCTTTCCGCTAGCCAACCTTTAAATTGGGAGGGCCTTTCGGTCCTCAAAAAGATGGCCCAGGCGGCGGAGTCGTAACTGATTCACTAACGGGCTCGAGGTAGCGACGGGAAATACAGTGCATCCCTGTTGAAGGTGGAGGTGAAGACTCGCATCACCACCTCTGTAACCATTACAATAACGCCGCCATTCGTTTAATAACATTTTCAATGAGTTATATCAGAAATATCCTTTTCAACTAATATGTCAGTTTTCTCCATAATGTTGATGATTTTGTTTAAAATTGGAAGTTGACATTAAAGTGTGAGTGTCAAATGACAAAAAAACATTTACTACATTATAACAACTGCGTCGATTAAAATGTAGTCGAAAGTTTTACACGTTTACGTCTAGCTTAAAAAACAGACGTCGCAAAGAACTTTCGCCCCCGGTCGAGCCTTGAGGATTGAGGCAAAATATACGAGCCATTATTCTAATTCGTTTTGTTTCTGTCAAATACTCAGAGTATATTCAAACGCTTTGACACATGACCTGACTACATCCCTACATACTTAGCTGCTTCGCTTTGTGTGCTTGTCAAGTATGTAAATGTTTTTTTTTTTAATGTAAGGCAGCATTTAAACGGCATAGTACAATCACTTTATTTGCATTTTAGTGAGATTTTTCAGTAGAATAAACCGCCACGGTAGTATAGTGGGGAATTAAATAAAAAAATTTATTACAGACATATCCATACATATTTATTCGTATTAAAGCTTTATAACTAGGTATGTTAGTAAAATTTAATGGGATCATTGGATCAAAGATCTGGTGGTAGGATTCCTATGCAGGAATCCGTCTAGGTAGGTACCACCCCAGGGCCAGTTATTCTGCCGTGAAGCAGTAGTGTGCAAGCATTACTGTTTTTCGGTTTGAAGGGCACTGTGAGCTAGCGTAATCACTGGGCATTTGAGACTTAATAACTGATGTCTCAGGATGACGTGTGCAGTGTGAGAACATAGAAATATTCTGAGTGAGACAGCATTTGTTGTGGGCGGACGTTGCACTTACCATCGGGTGAACGTTTTGCTCGTTTCGTCACTTCATACAATAAAAAAAAAACGTTGATGGTCATCCAATAGGATAGGACTGTACATCTTTTCTGCGATCACGAGAGTGTTGGCGCTGCCCGCACAGGCCCCCAGAGATATGCCACTCGCTTGCGGAGCACGCCTAGAAAGGCGACAATGCTACAACTGAAAATATCCGAGGCCCTGCTTCGCCAGGGCAACCCCAATAACCCCCGGCTTATTGTATTGGAAGCGCAAAGTACTGAAGGTTTTTTGGTGTAATTTTTACACCTCGTATATGTATAATGTTTGACAATATGTTTTAAAGAGATTGATTTTCACCTCGCAGGAACAACGGGTAAACATACGTGATAGTATATTACCCCTTACGACAGTGCTCTGCCCACCCTTCCCAATTTGAGATTATTCTTTAGGTTCTCCGTGACCCAGTCACCCTAATAATTAAATTGTGTAACAATCTGAAGACCCATCTAGAGTTATTGACGGAACTGAATAAGTTTCATTGCCACATTTGAAGACTAATATCTCTTTTTTACATTATCTTTGGTGCGTTGAAGGCGGGCTAAGCAGCCCCATGTATTCAGCATAGCTGATGTGATTAACATAATAGCCATCCACCGAACCAACCACCCAGCACTGGTAATCTTTACGATCACCCCATTCACAAATATATTAAAGAGTATCGCATTAGCGTTACATCGGGCACAGGTACGTTGAGACGAGTAAGTGCCCCTGTAGTTGTGCGTACACATGTGGCAGTATAATATCTTCGGTCAGTATTCGGTACTTGTCGCCGTGGTCGAAATTCGGCTAGGAGAACATCAAATAGTGTATGTGGTTAGCCTCTGCTACCTTTCACCACATTACATCTTATAAACATTCCAGTATTCCCCTGCCCATCCAATCACGTTTGTTTGGTTGTCATACCAGTACTTAAGTATCCTGATTAATTCAACCGGCAAACTCGTATTACTGTTTATTTTTTCCTCAACACATTGTATGACATACATACACTCACGCCTTTATCCCATAATGGGTAGGCAGAGACCACATTCGTAGCTCATTATTTGCACCCGCGGGAATAGAGAGACGTGACGGGTGAAGAACTGAGTTGCCGCCATTTTGGTACCAGTCAAGAAATTCTTACTATTCATTGCGTTCCCACGAGCAGTATAGGCTGTTCCTACCATGCCCTAGTCGCCGGTGTCAATAGTGTTTGACACCGGGTTAAATGTCTTTGACAGGTCCAGAAAGAACGCATATACCGGCGTCCTGTCTGTAAAATATCGAGCAGTGTACTTATGCTGACTCAGCTGATAACCCAGGTGATTTTACGTGTGTTCGATTTTTATTCTCAAACTAGCTGGTTTCCTGAGAATACTTTCATTGGTATCATATGTGGTAATTGAACACTTACAACTGCAATTAATTTTCCCCCCGTGATCGAATTAAATTGTCTTACTCTACTTATTAAATAAGTATAAACCAAAAATTTTTAAGTAGTCGCTTACTTCCGTATTTTATTGGTATATTCTTTGATGTTTTGATGCATATAGAGAAATTATCTTCATCTTGAGGAAAAATCTTAAACCTATATACCACGTAAACACTCATAGCATTTTTATAATAGTGGTTAAACAGAGATTTCAGGGTCGCACAGAGTAAATCGTCGACCTAAAGTTTTAAAGACTTTTTCTAATATTGCAAGTACAGGTCAAAAATTATGTATAAAATTGTCCCTATTTTTGGCATAATCTTTTTGCCTCGATTTTCGTGATTATCTTGTAGATAAATAACATCAGGCAAAATAAAAAATACTTCTATAATGAAATCCACAAACACAGCGAATCCTCGTGATTATTTTTTAAGTATTAGGATTTCGTTTAAGGCGATATTTGTTTTCATTTATTATAATAAATAAATACAAATATGAACAAACACATATCACATATTTTCGTAACTGTCATCATCATCATTTCAGCCTATCACTAGTTTTACCTAACGAACAAGTTTATTTTATTATTTATTTATTTTCCCTAGCTTTGATACGTTTCAGAGATTCTAAACCTAACTTTAATAACTACTTGTTAGGCTACAAATTATGTGGGCTTGAAGTTATTTTTATTTCTTGTTTCCTTTCGAACTGTTTACACTTATAATTTTAACAAATTATGTTTAAAAAATCATTTGGTTTATTATGAATATACCAATCGACAGCATACTTTCGAGTACGGATTTTTGTCGAAATAATTGTTTTTAAAAACATTATAAAAAAAATATAAGAGTCTAAGGTGAAGGTATTATTTTTCCCCGTATCTCTGACGCTCTAAGACTATTCCACTCATTTATAAGCATTACCTCGAACAGTGAAAATGAGTGAATTAGTCCGTCATAGATCTGGATGTTTTTTGTAATGGTCAATGTTTATGTCCGCCCATTGTAGCCTTTAGCTTAAGGTGTAAACAATGAAGAATAAATAAATAAATAAAAAATAAATAAATGGAATGTTGGATTGCGTAGAATGACCATCACATGGCACTTATGATACTTTTATACGCTACGCAGATAACAACTATAACTGAAAAATTAATCATAGCTAGTAAACTAATCATAGGTAGCCAGGAAGATATTATAAATAAAGATACGTAAAGAATTATTTTGTGTTGTTAAATAAAACTTGTGCTTTGTTTTGTTTTGGATTAAGTGACGAAGCGACCAAAGTTCACCTGATGGTAAGTGCAACGTTTCTCTATAACAAATGCTGTGTCATCCAGAACATTTCGATAGTAGGATGCTTTTCGATTTCTGCGGTCACCAAAGCGGTAACAAGAGGAGAAGCTGAGAACTGCTTTTCATTCAACATAGATTATTAACGTAATACTTGTTGAAAATCATTTCTTTTTTCTCTTTTAACTCCACGTGGTGCAATTTCGAAAGCAGACTGACGCTGAGCGAGAAAAACCAATAGTCACACTTCTTCACAACAACGTGAAATCTTCTACGGTAAAAGATACTTTTGGATTTTGAATGTACACAGCAAATAGGTTGTACGACGTGGCCACACCCGCACGTGCAGCTCAGCCCCGTCACTGTCCGACTATTATATTTTCCGGGTTAACCAGAACCTACGCATCAAAGAGTTCGATAACTACTCGTAAGATCACATCAAATGTGACCTAGCCGACCTTTTCCATCAAGAGCCGAATTCTTTTCTTCTTTTTTGCGACTATGATGATGTTCTCCTGGCCAATTTTCGACCATAGCAACATCTGCCAAATACTAGTCGGAAGTCACAATCGCGCAGTAGATATTTAGCGGTGTACGCGCAAACACAGGAGTACTTACTCGTTCAACTCATGCGATAAGATCGGGCGTAGGCTAGCTTGCAATGTCAGAGACACAAGGACAAGCGCTACACAACCAGACCCGAAAGCCATCAATTACTGTTGCACAAGTATTGGCTCCGGCTGTTATTCGAACACAAGACCTGCGGCGTGCTAGTCAGGTACCCTAACAGCTAGGCCTCGCGTTAGTAGGCGGCTAAGCGGTCCAGGTATGAATGTGTTGCATTAAACTTAGTTAAAAATTATGCGAGTACTCGATGTTATGAAATTATAACATGGCATGATATCGTCATATAGAGTCTTCAAGTTCTTGAAACGGGGAGCTATTACTCATAAATCTAATCCAACAAATCAAAATTCATACCCGTATATTGCTCTGTAACACGCTCAGTACAAGGGAGGCAAAACATTCTATTAAGTTGGGGCCACAAAGACGCAACATTTTTTGTTTTTAATAATATCCAATTTGATGTTCGCTTTGAAACTAAATATATATTATGCCAGCTTCGAATAATGCTGGTTTTACTTTTTTTAATTTATGAGACCACCAAAATGCTTATAATAGCTAATTTAATGGAGCTAATGTAGACTAAAGAGAAATAAAGGGAAAATATTCAGGACATTTTGTTCTAACAGTTATGGCTGTAGAATAAAAACAAAGTTTTTTTATTTTTTTTTTGTGTCTGATTTTCAGTAAATTTCATTCAACATTGAGCAAGCTTGTATTAATGATTTTTTTAGGTAACTTAGCTATGGAACAGAATCTGGGTAAAGGCGTTTGAAACGTTGTACACTGTCAGATAGATGATTTTGCATCAATGCGATATTAATAAATGTATGTAAAAGTGAAGAGTTAAAAAGTATGTATGTATATTCTGTAGAGTAAACATGTCAGTTAGTACTATAAATATTTGCAGTAGAAATTGAAACGATTTTACTGGAAGTTCCAAGTTCTCTGTGTAATTAAGAACACCGTTCAAAAATCGTGATCGTTATACGATTCCGCGATATGCAATCGAAGCGAATGGGTGTAGTTTTTTAGAATCCATTTGCTTCGACTACGTAAATTCGGTATTTTCCCTTAGGTACTAATATTAGTAAAATTATTATGAAAGTAATAAAATCGCAATTATTTTACCATCTTTTCCAAAAAATTATAAAGAAATTAATTTTTTATTGATTATATACATTAATTACGTTTCTTAATATTTCCTTCAATTGATTATTAAAAAATTAAATGAGTTTTTTACATAGTAGTAGTAGATAGCATCTGAAACGCTAAGTAATAATAAGCTTCATCTTCTTTTTTTTAAACAAATAGTTTCCGAAAATAATAAAAATACATTAAATTCCCCGTTTAAATATTGCTTGAAACCGTAGATATTGACAATTATGTAGTTCATATTTCAATTTTTATGTGAAACAATTATTGATGATGAAAACCAATTCAGTCATTTTTTCAATCCAGTTTATAATTTTATTATTAAATGGTTATGAATAATTTGCCTTATTAAAATTACAAATAGAGCAATTACATCAAAGTAGTTGAAGAACGCCATGTCATTATAATGTTGGGAGCTGCATCTCGGCAACGATGAAGATGTATAAAATTCTCAATACAAGACAGAATATTGTAAATCGTTTATAGATTTGGTATCGTGACGTCGGTGATGAGGACGGCGAGGACTAAGCCCTTCATGGTAGAAGAACAGCAATACTCTATGAACCAAGAACTCCAAATTACTGCACGAAAAGAACCCATGCCGTAGTCTATCTTAGTCGGAGGCTACAGCTAAATGATGAAGCGACTCGAAAGTGTTTGCATGAAGACTATCATCTTGTGTAAAGACCTTGAAAATTTCTCGCATGCTTTGGGGATTGAACTAAAACAGTAATGCTCGTCACTTTTTGCTTTTTTCATAAAAAAAGAAGGCATGGGAACAATTGCAACATAAACAAACCGAACACAGGACCCGCGTCGTAGTAGTCACGTACTCTAACCACTAGGCCCCACAGCTGTAATATGCAGTATTAGGCTGATATATGGTATATTATATTGAATGCTATCAAAATATTAGTATTTATTTTAGTAACAGACATATTTTTAAACTAATTAAACTAACCTGCAAGCTTTAATCGTATGACGTCTGATGAGAATCCGCCGCAGCTGTATTATTACAATACATTTCGGTCGCTTGTACAGCTTTAACGGAACGTGGAGTTGAATAATTTGAATTTATAATTGCAAATTCGTTAATATTAAACACCAATGTGCCATCTGGAAATAATCGTTTAAATATGCTGTCATGATATTTACTACTACAAAGTTATGTGATTTTCTGTATTGTGTTTTAAAAGTGTATATAATATTTCTAACATTATTAATATTATCTCCTAACCAAACATTTGGTATTGCACTTCGTAAGACACACATTATCTGCGATTCCAAATGATAGACGTAACGGCTTGCAAATGTCCCACTTCTGAGAACATGCCTTATCCTTTTCCTGAGAGTGGTATAGAGCCGGGAAGAATCACAACGCTGTGCTGGTTGGTGGATTTCGAAATTCGTGGATTTCGTTGGAAGTAGACGCAACATTTCCTCGCAAGGCCAGTGGATCAAACCAATCGGAAAGAATCTGGTGGTCGACGATTCCAGCCGCTCTACGTTAAATATGGTAAAATAGTAGGAGCTGGCACTGGGGTGCCTCCGACTAAAGGAGAGAACAGCGCCTTGTAAAGTTGCAATCGGTGAGCCAGCACGAAGTACCGTTCCGCTCTACTGAGCACGTCAAGCTTTTTAGCAGCTAATTTGGCCTTCCCTTCCAAGTGACCACTGAACTGAACGTCACTCGATATGTCAACGCCAAGGATTCCGATACAGGTTGAGGCAACGAGGGAAGTGCTCCCAAAACGAGGTGATACGACGAAGGGTTTCTATTTAGCGGTACACGCGCAAACCTAACAATTACTTGGGTTGAACTGGACTCGTAACGTAATAATCTGGTATTCAAAACAAAAAACAGTGTACAAAAACTGTTTTGAACGCAAAGATAAATTGCTACAACGTTACAAAATGTCCAAGACGTAGTTTCCGACCTCGGACACAGCGTGATCTGTCATTTTTCATTAAACGTAACAATTTTCTTGAAAGTTTCTTCTGCCTTCTTTAAATATATCAAATTTATAGTTTGAGCAATATTATTATTTTTAACTCATCGGTATTAATCCTGTTTCGTTTAAAGTTGTATATTTACACTCTACATATATTGTATACTTCCTATATTTACTTAAATTGTTTGACACAATTCATCAATCGAAGTTGAACTACATATAAATCATTTTCAGTTCTTTCTTCCAATTCTTCTCATCTTAATACGCTTATTTCATATATATTCATGTCAAATTTATAATATATTAATATGTTATGCTCTGTAAGATGGTGGTGATATTTACCTCAAACTACGTACTCTAGACGCTGCTGCCTGTCACGAGTCGAGATGCTCTAGGTTTGGTAAAATGGTAATAGGCATTTCGCTATCAATCATCCGCCATGAGATGTTTCTTGCATTTTACTTAGTTGGCTTTTATAACGCCCACGATTCGGCGTCAACGCGTTGCTTGCGGCTCCTAACCTCATACTCTCCAACCCCTGTTAACGATTTATATCATACCCTAACTTGACTAACAAGAGAAGTCTCGCAAACCTTGACCTGACTCGCCATTGATAAGGTATGTTAAACTTATATTAGCAAAGATGTAAAAGTAAAAACCTTATTTTTTTAAGTTGAACTGTTTCTGACAGTACGAAATAAAAACAAGAATGATAAGATTTTTATTTTGGTTTTTGTAGCATCGTAAAGACGAGATACTGGTATGCTTAATTCATTCCGCAATAATACTAGTAGTAACTATCCAAAAAATAATTAAAACTGTCCCTGTATGTGTACTTAAGCAAAAATAGGTCATTGTAAATATACCTACACAACAACTGCTCTAATTTATAAATCAGATATCGTATCTCAGTGAACCGTGTAAGCACTTCCATATTCATCAAAGCGATGTTCATTTTCTTCTTCACGAAACAGGATCTGAATTACTTTTCCTTGAATGGATTTTACTTTAAGAAACAAATCAAAGCAACAATATCTAGTATACCTTTTTTAAATCTTCTTTTGTTCTCTATGTTCTCTTATCAAAATAACCAAATATCATCACATGTATGTAAGAACTGAAATAGAGATGATATTAATGGCGATTAATGAAATAAACTATTGTCAGGATTAATTACATTAACTGGATTTAAGTAAAGATCTTCGACTATAGATTTCATATACAGATAATTTACGAGTATTTACTGTATATAGATATTTACAGACCGTCAGCCGTTGTAGCTCAGGGGCCGGGCCCACATCTCAAACTATAAGCGAGTGTCATCGGTTCGATCCCCTGGATCGTCACAAATAAAATTGTTTATTTTACGTAGAGAAAAGTGCATCGCCATGAAACCTACATGTCTAAAATATATATATTATTTTGACACTTCGTAAAGTTAAACAACTCCTCTGCAACTCCGCAAGAAGTGAATCAGCCAGGAGAAGACCGATCGATGTCGACTCGTAGGTAGTTAATGTAGTAGTAATGTTGTAATGTATGTCGTAGGTACGTAATGTTATCAGTAATCAAAAGAATATAAAGACGAATTCTAGTAAAGCATCAAATAATTTCAGGTGTATATTAAAACCATAAATTGATTATTCACTTACATATCGCTGCGGTATATCGGACACGCTTCCCCAATGCCGTGTTCATTTTAATAGTCATGCGGAAACGTGAATAATCTAGCATAGTATCAAATAGAGCTTTATATAACCCTTATGACGCCTTGATATTGAATGCCTCGGATGTTTTGACAAAGAAAAAATCGATTAACCTGAAGAAAAAATCGATTTCTGTTTTTCCTTTAAAATAACATTACTAATTACTCTAAAATATTTATGTATCAGCCCTCAATATTTGTACACTAAAATAATTAATATAATTAAAACAACAATTTTGACACATTCTTTTGAATTATGTTTGAATTATGTTACGTGTTCTATCTGTGTGAAGCAAATAAAAATTCCGGCTATACAGTTTATCTCTTTATTCTTTATTTCGTTGTCTTAATAGAGAAGCTCACAAAGGGCGAACTTAATGCCTGTAGGTATTTTTACCCAGTCAACTCAAGATGCGATGAGATTTTTTAATGGGTAAAGTTTCTAAAATACTGGTAAAATGATTTACCTAATCTACGCATTTTTCAATTATGTGTATTAGTTTATCTTCTTGAAATTTCCTACATACATATAAATCACGAGCATTGCTAGTACGTAGAAAGCTAAGAATAGATTATTAAATTAAAATTACTCCCCTAATGCAAATTTTTGACGATTGTAAAGTGGTAAAATGAAATTTACTGCTTTCCATTCGTGTTGATTACACTGCAGTCAGTGGATTTGTATTCTGGTCACGCTTTCCCAATATCGTGTTCATTTTAATAGGCTTGTGCAAATTTAGTGAGAAAACAAGCACGTTACAAAATAAAGCTTAGGAAATAAAAGTTTTAATACATATCGTACTCGTATAATGAGGTCATGCCACTGGAAAACAGTACGCAGGCTACATATAAAATTTTATGCGAAATGTTGGTATTATTCGGTTATTATTGTGCGAGTACAATTCGTACCGAAATTGCGGCGACGTGGTTCGCCACCGTCTCGTTTTCCGAGAGGGTGAAAAGTGGGCTACGGATGTGGTATCTGCCTAACCCAATGTGAAGGAAGCGGGACTGTATATATATATGTATGTGTATTCTATACAATCAACTTTTCTATTATTAAACTATATTGTATCACGCAATAAGAATCAATGTAGCATATATTTCCTAATTTTTCATCCAAAAAGGTAATATTTGTAAGTATTCGATTGATCATTATTATCACCAGTTACCGGCAACGACTAGTTTACATACTTATATATATTTTTTATTTTGGCTTTTATTGTGGCCGTGTGGTGGCGGCTCGATGCAAGAATACTACCACTCCATCTCATCCAAAAGATCTCGTAAAAGGCGAGTACAGAATTAAACTGCACTGTGCACCCAACAGCGCATGATGGCGATGGGCTCACTACCTATCAAACCAAGTGCATTATATTGTTTTGGTGAAACGTGGATTGTGGCAGTCATCTGTTTTTGCAGTGACTGCCCAGTCTCTGACTACCCCTTATGGGATACAGTCGTGATCTTATGTATGTATGTATGTATATATACTGCTATATATTGACATGCTAATTGTATATTGGCTTATGAGCATATCCGACAGGACTAGTAAAAAATCATCAGCCTTTTATTTATACAAAGCTGGGTATAGGTTTCCCCTAAGAACGGAAAATTTGTCGTTATCGCCACTCGGTCGGAGCAACCGCCGCAGAAGCCTTGATTTTAGACATATACATACATAATTTATGTATATAACGAGTTTTTTTTTAACAAAACAAACACAAAATAAACATATAATAATGGTTCCACAATGTTTAATATTATTTAAAATATATAAATAACTTATTATTAACATCATAATTAAATGTAAGATGATATAACTCACGGACTGATACTTCCTATGCAGGAATCGATCTAGGTAGGTAGCCAGTAGTCTGCAAAGAGAGCTAGTGTAATCACTGGGCATATGAGACTTAAGAACCGATGTCTCAGAGTGTCAGAACTTTTACTACTGCTTTCCCATTTCATAACAAAAGTAGTAGCACTTGTTGTTAGTTATTAAGAAAAAAATTTTTTTTTATTGTTTTCATCTGAAATGGAAATTACTCCTCAAACCTCAAAAGCGTTTTTTTTGAGCGTCATGAGACACACTTTTGGATTTTCCAATTGTTTTTAAATACTGTGTTTTTTTTTAAATATTATAAAAATGTATTAAATGATTTCAAGCATAACCATAAATTTATCTATTTTACTATTGTACTATTTTACAAGTTTATTAAAATTATAATACATATGTTAGATAATCCCTGGTTACATATTTTCCATAAGTGACACACGAGAAAAAGTGAAAACTGAAATCAATCATGACTGACGCTGAATGACAATGAAGGAAGCTGAAATCAAAATTAAACTACTTTACGAACTGAACCGAAGATAGTATTCTCCTAGATAATTTATAAGATTTATTTTCTGTAATAAAACATAGAGATGTTTTATTACAGAAAATAAATCTTATAAATTATCTAGGAGTGCTTCAGTTATTTGTAATCGTGTTCAAGCAGATATCCAGACAACCGACGGGACCATAAAGTAATATTTAAATACCATTTTTTACACCAACATAAAAGTAACTCAATCTAAGAATAAATAAATTAGAAAAATTATAATTTCTTTATCAATGATTGACGCAAATTTAACGAGAGGAAATCGCGTCATCGCTGCCTGTCTTCAGCATGGCACACTTGACGCTTTTCACGATGGAAGTACTCGTATGTAATATTGACGAGAACGGTTTCGTTTAATAAATATCTCATCCCGTGGATGCCGTGAAAGTCGACAGAGGGAAAACGAAAACCAGGAGACGAGCAGCAACATCTTCCTGGAACATCTGAATAAATAAACTGCGGATGCCAACTCGTCCGCCAAGCGTGGCAACTACGGCAAAATCCCCCATAATGAGAGCTACAAACTTTTGTGGTAATCTATGGGGGAGGCCTATGCTCAGCAGTGGACTAGTGATAGGCTGTTATGATGAAAAAGTTTAGTACGCTAAAATAGTATCAAATTTAATCTTAATGTTCTTTTTAAAATAACAATTCCCCACACAAGGATTTCTCCTGTATCATAAGTGCGTTTCACAGGCCAACACAACCAGACCCGAAAACCAACAATACTTAAGTGTTTCTTGCATAAACATTGGCCACATATGAAATTCGAAGCCAGAACCTACGGAGCGAAAGTCTGACCACTAGGCCACGCCGTACGTTTGTACAGTTCACTTTACATCTATTAATTCTTCTTTACTCGTAATGTTTCCTCAAATTAAATAAGAGGACGTGGTAGCTCAGGGGCTAGGTGCTCGCTTTAAATTTCATAGTACGCGAGTGACCTGGGTTCGATTCCCGGTGCCGGCACCACAAAAATTTTTAATTGCAATTTTAAGTGCTAATTTACCACGTGCTCGGCGGTGAAGGAAAACATCGTGAGGAACCTGCTTGTCTGAGAAATAAAAAATATTTCGAAGACATGTGCAGTCCGCCGACATTGGGGCAGCGTGGCGGATTCTTCCCAATTCCAAAACCCTCTCAGAAATGAAAGGAGGCCTGTGCTCAGCAGTGGGACATTTATAGGCTGAAACTATACTATACTATAAATAAGAAGCCCAATCAAAAAGATATGTAATATTTAAATAGCTACATTAAATCCAAAAATACGTTTTCCGTTATTCTCGCGTCTCATAAAAATGCATGTAAAATGTCACGGCTCATAAAAGTTTACATTTCGTTAACGGCTGACACAGATGACGTTGAACGACGCAGTCACTCAGAATGCAGCTATTAGGTCTGAATACATTTACATTCCTCCGCGCTCTTATTAAGCAAAAAAGAACATTTTTTAAAATTCATTTACACAAAATAAAAAAATCCACCTATTGGATGTACCTCTGGATATTCAACACAGAAATCTGTAGTGCTAAGTTACCTACGTCGTCAAGTGGCATTCTCTTCGCGTATCTATAAATTCAAGTTAAAAGTCAAAACGAGTGTAAAGTTATGGTTATTTTTTATTTAATTAAAGTAAACTTATAGTCCATAAATGTCCCACTGCTGACCACAGACCTCTCATTTGTCGATCGAACACAGATCACGTGCGTACCATGAAATTTAAGGCGAACGTCCGGTCCCTGAAAAGCGGCCACGGCTTCAGGTTTACTTAAAATTTATTTAAAAATAATTTTACTTAACTGAATATACTTAATCTCAATATTACTTAAGGTTTTTATTGCTAAAAAAAAAGTAAAGTTTCAGCCTATAAATGTCCCACTGCTGAGCACAGGCCTCCTCTCATTTCTGAGAGGGATTTGGAGCTAGGAAGAATCCGCCACGCTGCTCCAATGCGGGTTGGCGGATGCCATAAATAAAATCAAAATTATAACGTAATGTATATATGTTAAAAATGATGCTTCAGTTGCTGAAGCACCATATACAATTTTAAATTAAAAAACTTACACGTTACGTGCCCGGTACATGACTATGCCGTATCAGATTTCTTGTGCCATATTCCGCGCGACATCAACTGATTTCTGCATTAGGGCAAAGTATCGTCGACGACCGTTTACCGGCGCCTAACGTTCTGCGCACCACTCGGGTTATGTACCCTTATGTTTAGTTTATGACTTCTCTCTTGAAAAAATGTACGTCGTGCATGACAGGTTACGACCTGTCTCATTCCGAATCGGAAGCACTGAAGTGAAGTACATGAGATTCGAGAGTGAACACCCAAAGCAGTCGGGCACTATCTACATATCATCAAAGCGATCAACTGTTTTCATTTAATAACCTAAAATTGGTATGTGCCTCTAACCAGTTTCGAAGATGTGTTGGGAGTTGAAGCTCATCATGTTCTATTACTTACTATACCTACTTTTATTTTATTTTATTTCAAAGTAGCTGTGTCGCGCGGTTTCACCCGCGTAAAAAAGCCAACCCGATCGATGATATATATACATACTTTCCTATGAGAATCGGATTTTGGGGTTTTAATTTTTTGCGCGGAACCCTAATATTGTTCTTAAATTGAAGCATTAATTACCCGCTATAATATCAGCTATCTGTCAGTGCAAGTCTCGTCAAAATCGGTCCATCCGTTTCAAAGATTAGCCGGAACAAACAGACGGACAAAAATTTTCAAAAAGTTTTTACTTATATTTTGTGTATATAGTTACATAAGCATTGAGTAAACAGATGTTATTATGTTATTACAAACAGACACTTCAATTTTATTTATTTGCGTATGCTAATCTTGGGTTATTTTCTGAATTCTTGCAGGAATCCATCCAGGTAGGTACCACACCAGCGCCAGTTATTCTGCCGTACTTACGAACTGTAGAGACATTAAGTTGTACTTATGAACTGATGTCTCAGGGTCAGTGTGGTGTCAATCCCTTATGTTCTGACACTACATTTGTTATGGGTAGGTGAGCGTTTAGCTCGTCTTCTCACTATGTGCAATAAAAAGAACAGTTATAATTAATTTTAAATATTTGAATTTAATCCAAATTAGTATTTTTGTACGTATTTGCTTAAAAATTAAAATTATTAATTTTTATTTTAGATTTTCATCTCTCAAGTTGAACAAATATAAAATGTATCATAAATTTGCTTTAATTTTTCGATTCATGGTAAATCAAGAGCCGGGCGTTCGTTTCATGTTACATAATTCACAAGTGACTCGGGTTCGAATTCCGGTGCCGACACCACTAAAAGGAAGAAGGAAAACATCATAAAAAAACCGGTCTGTCCAAGAAAATAAATATTTGGACTTGTGTGAAACTTGCCAACCCGCAATCGAACAGCAAGGCTCTCGACCGAGTGGTAAGAGTACCTGAATTCTTCGACTCTCTTATGTACGTACAACGTTTGTCGGGTCCGCTAGAATCGACATATTAATACATAAAGAGATAGTAAATACTTTTTGAGCATATTGCGCGGAATAAGGAATGTCTGATAAAGTAGGTTAATTTTGTATGGAGAAGAAGTGAAAAAGCTTTAATTTGTATGTAATTTGAAATAAAAATACATGAAATTAAATGAATTAAAAATTAATTATTTAAGTTCATACTGCTAATCTCAAATGTTTATTAGTCTGCGGCTAAGCAGTGTCACAGAGCCAAGATTGTCGCCAAAGCATTTTAAAATGTTGCCAATAAAATAAATAATTACTTAAACCTCATTATCGTTCAAACTTAAATATGTGTATATATATTATGAATATCGGTCGAATTTCGATCACAAGGCGACCACTAGTAACTGTCAAACCTGGGAGCATCGGTATTCTTAAGGTAATTATTATGTTATGTTAAAATTTACAAAAATATACCTAATATAAATTATTAAATTATTAATATTATTCAAATTTTTTATAAGCATTGTTTGAAACCACTAAAATAAATGATAATGCCAACTTAACAAACGATAATTTTGCGTTATTGCTTCTTGCTTTTTCAGTGAAATTATTAGTCCACTGAAGCTATTGGAAAAGTTCGTAAGTTCTGTGCGGCAATATTTATGAAATTGCCTCGAAGTTGAAAATTCTTACGAGAAAAGCATACAAATACAATTGAATTATTTTTTATGCGCATTTGTGTATTCAACTAATAATACTAAACTTTGACTCAATAAGTAGTGTTTCAATATGTTGTATTGGTGCCGTGTGGTGGCGGCCCAAGAGAATCTACCACCCCATCTCGTCCCGTGGGTGTCGTAAAAGTCGACAGATAGAAAATGCAGCAAAATGCGGCGGACGTTGCACTTACCATCAGGTGAACGTTTTGCTCGTTTCGTCACTTTATACAATAAAAAAAAAAAAATCTTCCTGGAACAGCTAAATAAATAAACTGGCAAACGTGGCAAGTATGGCAAAACTCCCAATATAGATTGGGGGTTTTGTTCCCCATAGGGGGGAGAAAAATGTTCAGCAGTGGACTCATGACGGACTAAGGTAAGTGATGTTGCGTTGATGAAATCAACTACAATGTTCCTTAATTAGACTAATTATAAAATGAGTAATGGAAAGAAACTTCCGAGTCAAGCTCTGTGACAGACTGCTAGGCAATTGTTTACCGTACAGTCAATAACGCTTGAAATACCTCGTTTTTAGGTGAAACATGAGCATTCTAGTCTACTGCTAAACATAGGCCAGTCCCATAGATTGCCACAAAAATTTGTAGTTCTCATTTGAGGGGATTTCGCCATAGTTGTTACGCTTGGCAGGCGGGTTGGCAACCGAAATTTATTTATTAGATGTTCCAGGAAATTGCTGCCGCCCATCTCCTGGTTTTTATTTTCCCTCTGGCGACTTTTACGAAACTTACGGGATGAGATGGGATGGTAAATTCTTTTAAGCCCACACGGTTTAAGAGAAGCTACCCTTCTGATTAAGTAGTATAGCAAATTTATATTCATATCTTCTGAATCCTACAAGATATCGAAATGTGATGTGTGTGTGATGATGAATATCGAAATTTCGTATATGTGCTATACGAAAGTTAAAGTTGAAATTCGTGTTTTAATCTCTAAAAAATTTATTGAAACCTGTCTAGTCCATTTCGGAGCCTATTTGAGACAAACATTCTTAGAACGGTCATTTATGATTATACATCATATCAATAGTATGTTTCACATAAATTTTTGTATTTACGAGTATATTGAAATTAAATACCGACACTTCAATTTTATTATTGGTATATAAATAAAAGTCAACCCTTAAGACTCTGACTGTCTTAAGCTTCTGGTAACTGATTTTTCAGTCTTTAGCACTATCGATACGAAGAATTAAATTGGGAGTGGGCGGCTATATACTAAAAGATTATATTTCACATAACAAACAAACAATACTGTATTTAGAATAAAACTAACCACACGTCAATTCTGATTTTGAGTTTAGCAAATTTCTGGAAGGTTCCTTTAGGCCTTAAACTATCTACATCATTTCAAACACAACGAATCGGGTCCAATCTTTTGACGTTGAAACGGGTTCGACAAAAGCTATTACTTCAGTAACCAATTGATAACATGATACCAATATGATTTTCTGAATGAATTAGAAACTGAATAGAATTAAACTTTAGCAGTTAGACAGAACTTAACGAACACTGAACAAACTCGAAAGTTTGTTTATGCCAAAATGCGTAACCGAGTTAATGAATATTACTGAACAAGACTGTTTGAATATAAGATTATTTTTGTTTTTCTTTTGTTAATTTTAATTTGATCATAAACAAAAGACTTACTGTTTCTTTATGTCTCCACATAAATATGAAAATAAAAGTATGCAGTACTAAGAAAATTCTGTGGAAAACTCAAAGAAAATATCACAATTATTATAAGAAGGAAATAACTTTAGATTATTAAAACATTTTCCGCAGAAATAATATATTTTATTTTAATATCATAACGAAGACAAGTTAAGCATTAATATTTTAACTTTCGTGATGAAACCACATTAAATTAAAAGACTAAAATTTTAATCGGTTCAAACATTTTAAACCTTAATTTTGCTTATCTTATAATATAAACTTTATACAGAAACAATGATCCTTTTTGACTACATGGAAGATTTAATAATTAATATGTGATTGTCGTGTAGAAAAAAAAATGTTCTGGAATGTAACCGATTTGTTTTTAGAACAATATTTTTTTTTTTGCATAAAGTAACGAAACGAGCAAAACATTCAGTGGTTAAATGCAATGTCTGCCCATAACAAACGCTGTGTCACCGAGAACATTCCTGTGTGGGACCATACTGCGCCCGTCAATTTGAAACATCAGTTCTTAAGTCTCAAATGTCAGTGATTAGACTAGCTCTCAGTGCCCTTCAAACCGGAACACAGTAACCTTTGCACGCTACTGCTTCACGGCAGAACAACTGGCCTTGGGCTGGTGCCTACCACCATTAGTCCTTCACAGTAATAAATTGTGTACACAATATTTTAAACAATATCACATCTCGATGGATCTTAATATATGTACATAAAAGTAATTAATCGATATATATATCCGGCAGAGTAGAATAGCACCAACCTCATTCCTACCGAGGTGTCGAAGGAGGCGACTAAGGTAAGGTATTGTACAGACAGCCTTTATTCGTGCAGAATAATACCATAATATTCTATGCTGTCACTATACTGCTCGTGGGAACGCAGTGGGGAGTAAGAATTGTTTGACACGTACCAAAATGGCGGTGACGTGTTTCGCCATCCGTCACGTCTCGTTTCCCGCGGGTGCGAAATGTGGGCTGCGGGGGCTGCATATAATGGATATGGTAAAAAAGAACAGATATCCTCCATTCTTGTGAGAGCTGTAATCATCGCTTGCTAGGTGAATTGGTGATCGCAGTATAAAACACCTAGCGGCTTAGACGCTGCTGTCTTTCCAGGTCTCTGTATTTGTGGTCTCATATTTTTCAAAATGATTATTGTTCAGCCATATGACGAAAGTTTATGACATTATCAAGGCATATCCCTTAGTAATCTCAAATAAGTCGTATTTTGATCAATTACCATCAGATAAGCTGCTCGCTGCTTTTCTACCTCTTCTAAAAAAAACCTGAAATACGAGACGGCTTGGCAAATATTCTTATATTGCAACCACGCAAATAAATAATAATTCAATTTGAATAATTTAGTAGCGGAAAAGAAATTAATTTCTATTTACTTCAACATTGAGAGCCACATAACCTTTTACTGGTTGTAGGATTCCTATGCAGGAATCCGTCTAGGTAGGTACTACCCCAGGGTCAATTATTCTGCCGTGAAGCAGTAGTGTGCAACTACTGTGTTTCGGTTTGAAGGGCACTGTGAGCTAGCGTAATCACTGGGTATATGAGACTTAAGAACTAATGTCTCAGGGTGATGGACACAGTGTGGTGTCACACAGAAATTTTCTGGGTGACACAGCAACTGTTATGGGCAGACGTTACACTTACCATCAGGCGGACGTTCTGCTCGTTTGATCACTTTATCCAATAAAAAAAAAACATAACCTTCAACATTCATTGTTTCATGTTTCATCATCATCATTTCAGTCCACTGCTGAACACAGGCCTCCCCCATAGATTGTCACAAAACACGTTCCTGAGCCACCTGCATCCACCGATTTTCCGCATAACCTTGCAGGTACGAGGTTGCCACTCGAGATCTTTCATCTCCATCGGTTATCGTTTCTACGAGCTATATGGCCGGCCCATTGCTACTTCAGCTCGCTAATCCTTATGGCTATATCGGTTACTCTATTTCTGCTGTGGATATCATCGTTACGGATTTTGTCTTTCATGTTTACTTACACTTAAATTCTACATAATATCAAACATCTAGTAACTAAACATGTCAGCTCATTAATATCTATAAGATGTTAAAACGTAATGCTAACGCTTATAAATGTTATAAATATTATTGCTTGTTATCCTATAAATTTCAATAACAGAATCTATTGAGATATTTCTTCTTAAAACTTTAAAGATGTACACATTATTGCAACAAATTGGCATGGAATTTCGTATTAAACTTGTTAGCATAAAAACGTCTTCACTGATTGTAATTATAGTAGTCTATAATTATGGTCAGTGAAGATATTTTTATGTGAAGTTTGTCAAGATGAAAGCGTTACGAGACTTTGGTTCAGTAACTAGTGTGTTTAATTTGATAAAATATATTAAGATTTTATTAGTTAACAAAAAGTAGAAGAGTTATAGCTATAAATTGTGGCCCTAATTAATTGTAGCTGTAGTCTGGTGTAGTTGACTGGTTCATACCAATCATTAAGTTTCGAAACATTTCCAAAACATTTGATTTGAAACGGTCCGGCAGGTACTCTCTCGTATTCGCCTTCCCACATTAGATGGATACTCATAGGACACGAGAGCTATATTAGAAAATACAACACAATACAACCATATTAAACAAACTATAAATTGGTGTATAAACAAACGTTTCCACAAAATAGGCTTCAACGTTAGCTAGTTACTCTTACTGCCGAATCGTCTTTAGTTGGGTTACAAACAATTGTTTTAATTGTTATAACTCCTTTTTTCTAAGTAGATTCCTGCATAGGAAATCTACCACCGGTTAATATGTAAAAATAAATATAGAATACATAATAATAAATAATTTCTGACTACTGGCAGGATTCCCATGCAGGAATCCGTCTAGGTAGATACCACCGCAGTGTCATTCATTCTGCCGTGAAGCAGTAGCGTGTAAACATTACTGTGTTTCGATTTGAAGGGTACTGATAGCTTGTGTAAATACTGGGCTTGTGAGACTTAAGAACTGATGTCTCACGTTAACTAGCGCAATGTGGTGTCATACAGAAATGTTCTGAATAACACATATATTTGTTATTGACAGATTTTGCGCTTACCATCAGATGAACGATTGATCGTCTAGTCGCTTTCTTACATAATCAAAATAGAAATATTTAAATAATAACTCTCGAATACTTTGTTGTAATTTATTAACGAACATTGTTCTTTGAATCTTACAACTTAATTATACTGAAAGCGTGAATCGATCGTCTAAAAACTTCAACTGTGTTACACAGAATATTACACAGAATAAGCTAGAAATGCAACCCTATATGAGTGCATCGCTGACATGGCATGACGTGGAGTTGCTGCTTGTAAGACTTGCTTTAAAGTAGCTACTACGAAGTTCACTGACACCACAGTTTTGTTTGGATAGATTATGAGAATTTCGTTTTACTCGTATATTGTTGCAAAAAAACTTACTGTTTCTGTACATACATTTTTAAAACTTTCACAGATACAACATATATATTATTTTGTTAACTTCACGGTATTATTAAATTTAAGACATATTACAACCCTATCGACCAATCGCTGTTAATATTCAGTTACTAGTTTTAAAACATCAATGAACTTCTTCTTGTCACTTCCAATATAATTTGAGCGCTGTGGTTAACACGACAAGATACAAATTGGTTTATATGAATATTTTAACAAAATTATTATGTTATAAATTACATAGACTAGCGCGCCTCATTTTATATTTCTGTATTTAAAATTTATTACGACCCATGGTGGCATTGTTATTCTATTCCGCTGATTAAAATTATTCGGTGTACATCAAAATACGCTGGACCGCAAAGAAAAAGGGTCGGTTAGAAAATTTTCAAAAGTACCTGACCTAGCTTTATGAAATAAAGACTAAAATAAAGAATATTTAAGCGTGCTTAAATGAAAAATAAAAAACGAATTCAAGCTTTTCATTTTAAATAAATGTAAAATAAATAAAAATGCGTAGTTTTTCCAGTATTTTCGTAAATGTAGATTGGTTACAGATGTGCCGTTTTCACGCATTTTAGTAATTTGAGTTGCCTCCGCGAGCTCGCAATACCGCTGTTATGCGACTTGGCATACTTTCTACTAGGTTTTGAGGCAATGCTGCGGAATATTCTGCCATTCCTCTATTAGAGCTTCTTTCATTTCACGTAGTGTGATTGGCGGCGGATTCTGCTGACTTACACGTCATCACGGTTCGTCCCATGCATACTCAATGGGGTTTAAGTCGAGGCTTAGAGCTCTAGGAGGAGTGCGCTGACCACTGCATGCGTGTGATACCGACTTCATGCAAATAGGCAAACACTATCTGAGCTGTATATGGGCGGGCGGGCGTTGTCTTGCATAAAAACGGCATTCTTGCCCATGTCCACTAAAAATGGACTAACGAAGTCATTCGGAATTTCAGTGACATATTTTTCTGCAGTAAAAGTTCCAATTTCTATCACCACTAGCTCAGTGCGGCTGTCGGAAGAAATCCTAGCCTATACGTGAACAGAGCGTCCGTCCGGCTTGGCCTCCCGTCGTATAAACAGCATTGCTTAAACAGAATCTAGACTCGTCTGAAAACATAACTCTTGACCAGTCATTCAGAGTACATTTCCCGTGTTCTCTACCGTAACTCAACCTGGAGTTTCTGTGGTCTATTTCTAGTTTTGGGCCACTTGCAGGCCTTAATGGCTTTAAATTTGCTTCAGCCAGACGCCGCCTTACTGTATCCGTACTCAGATTGTTTCCTCCAGCTCGTAAATGATGATTCTTTACTTCAACAGCCGTAAGAAAGCGATTTCTCAAAACTGTTGACAAAATACAGTGATTCTCCAACGACGTCGTGCACCTTGTTCGGCCTGTTCCTGGTCTTCAAGATTGGATCCAGTTTCATGAAAACGCTGGAGTACTATCTGAATATCTGTAGAAAACGTCACACCAGCAGTTCTCACTGTATTTTGCTGACTGTGCCCATCTTCAAGCATTGTCAGAATCCTGGAACCTTTAACGACTAGATGACTTCAGTATAATAAAATTACACCATATTTATAACTTTTTTCATTGCAAAACTAAAACATACGCGAAACAATTGATTTTAATTTTTTTGGTACTAAATTAAAAAATTACCATTATTTTACTTTTTCAGTTTTTAATATAATTATCAAAAAAAATAAAAAGGTTTTATATATTACTTTCATCATCATCATCATCATTTCAGCCTACCACAGTTTACTGTTGAACATAGGCCTCCCCCATAGATTGCCACAAAACACGGTCGTGAACCACCTGCATCCATCGACTTCCTGCCAAACCGTGTAGTTTGTCGCTGCATCTAGTGGGGGGTCGCCCTACATTGCATTTGCCGGTACGAGGTTGCCACTCGAGAACCTTTCTTCCCCAACGGTTATCGGTTCTCCGAGTTATATGGCCGGCCCATTGCGACTTTCTGATTCTGAGCTTCCTCATGCGGCCTGCAGTGAAGGACCACGTCTCGGTTCCATATGTCATCACTGGCATTACACACTGGTTGTACACTTTTGTTTTAATATAACTTTATGTGGAATTAAATATTATTTTATTTAGTCTTTATTTTATAAAGCTAGGTCAAGTACTTTTGAAGATATTTCTAACCGACCCTTTTTATTTGCGGTCCAGCTTAGATGAATAAAATAGAGAATTAACGAGAATTTGTAGTTACTCTGTAGTTAAAGTAAATGATGTATATTTACATATTGATAAATTGTTAATTTACACCGAATAAAGGTCAATTACAATGGGCCGACTTAATGCCTATGCTTAATAAATATGACATTATTTACTAATACTTATTTGAAGTTTTCTCGGTATCAGCAAGTAAAGTTTATTGATGGTAAGATCCCTAATTAAGAATCACTCTACGTAGTCGTAAGCATTACCGCAGTGCGAGTTATACCGTCGAGCAGTTGTGTCCAACTATTACTGTCTTTCGGTCTGAAGGGCACTAATAACTAATGTTATCACAGGGCATATGAGACTTTAGAATTAAGACTTAAGAAAGATTTTCTCAGGATTAGGAGCGCAGTGTAACAAAGTACTTGTTAGGAGCAGACGTTGCACTTACCGTCATGTAAGCGATTAGTTCGTATCGTCACTTTCTTCCATAAAAAAATAGGTAATACGTTCCAAATGAGTACGGCCTCAACAGTAAATAAAAGCTAAACAACATCCGGAACAGCATCAACAATATAAGCAATGTACCCAAACAAACTCAAACAAATCGCTCCCCAAACCGGCTAGTCACCGTGGGGAAACAAACTCAAACAAATCGCACCCCAAACCGGCTAGTCACCGTGGGGAAACAAACTCAAACAAATCGCACCCCAAACCGGCTAGTCACCGTGGGGAAAGTAGACTACTACCATCCAAAAATTCGAAAAATTCGAAACCGAATCTCTGCAAAAACTTTAAGCGAACTTAACGAATTCAAAATATTATCCAACCAAGTGGATTACCATAAAGACTATGACTGTTACCCACACCTGCCAACAAAAAGAAACAAGCAGCTAAGAATATGCACCTATAATGTAAGATCATTATCATCAACATCACGACTACTAGAACTAACCCACGCCCTCAAGAAAATTAATTATGACATACTAGGACTTAGTGAAATAAGAAAGCTGGGCTGCAACAGTGAAGAACGCAAAGATTATGTACTCTGTTATACAGAAGAAACTAAGGGGCTTTACGGAGTGGGGTTTATAGTCAAGAAAATTTATAAACAAAATATTGTCAACTACATTGGTATATCAGAACGGGAGGCAGTACTAAAACTAAAATTCGGAGATGATCTTATATCAATAATACAAACGTACGCTCCCACTGAAAAAGCAAGTGAAGATGAACTTAACAAGTTCTATGAGGACCTGAAAACAGCTCACGAAATTCAAGATAAAATAGTACTTGTTATAGGAGATTTCAATTCTAAAATTGGACAACCGAGGAGTCATAAAAAGTTAGTAATGGGTAATTATGGGTACGGAAAAAGAAATAAAAGAGGAGAAAGGCTTATCCAATACGCGTGCGAACAGAAATTATCCATAATGAACACTTACTTCAAAAAGAAGCAAAGTCGTAGATGGACTTGGATTTCCCCAGATCAACAAATAAAAAATGAGATTGACTTTATTATGTGCAACAAGCCAAAAAAGGTAACAAACATAGAAGTATTGAATGATGTATCATTTTCGTCAGACCACAGAGTTTTAAGATCAACATTACCATTAAAGTCTCCTAAACTAAGCAGGAAAGCATTCAAGTCCTTACCCAAAACACCCAAAACTGACAGCGAAAAATCTACATACTTCCAAAGTTTTAATGAAAACATAAGCAAACAGCTCAAACCCGTTCTAAGTACAAATAAGGTACAAACCTATTATGATAAATTGGAAAAAGTCTTTAGAACCAGTCTGAAATTGGAAAATGCTTACATAGAAACAAAGAAAGATAGAAGAATTTTAGGAATTACAACAATAAACTTAATAAAGAAACGCACAGAACTAATTGCAACAAAAATAAATCTAAAGATATGAAGGAAGAACTAAAAAATTCAAAATGACTAACAAAGCCATAAAAGAAATTATAAAAAACATAGAGAATCATAGAGGAAAACTTAAATAACTGTAGAAGCTTTAAACGGGCCAATAAAGAACTATACACACACAAAGTTTGGATTCAAAAACTTAATAAAGGACAGGAAGAAACTAAACAAGGAAAGATATAACACGCAACAATGTTTTACAAAGAGCTATACAAAAAACCTTAGAAAGCACACACAGCGAAGAACCCATTTCCATTCTATTATATTAAGCCGAATATCATCTAAAATAGATAACAATCAACCAATTGAGCAAGCAGGCTTCCGTTCTGGTTTTACCACTGTAGATCATATACATACATTAGACCAAATACTTGAAAAGTATAAAGAATATAATCGTCCATTGTACATAGCATTTATTGATTATTTGAAGGCATTCGAAAGCATAAATCACAACTCGATCTGGAAAGCCCTCATATTATTTGGAACAAATAGAAAATATTTAAACATCATAAAGAACATCTACTCGCAGTGTACAAGCAGAATCAGACTGGAAAACAAGGGAGACGAGATAACAATAGAAAGGGGCGTCAGACAAGGCGATTCTTTATCTCCCAAACTGTTCATAGCTGTGCTAGAAGTAATATTTAAAGAAATCGACTGGAAATTTAAAGGGCTCAAGATACAAGTTAAAAATTAAAGCCACCTCAGATTTGCTGATGACATCGTCCTCTTTGCGGAAACAGCAATGAAGCTAGAACAAATGATACAAACTCTAAATAAAGCAAGCAAAAAAGATGGTTTACAAATGAACATAAATAAAACTAAAATAATGACAAATTATTTTGACAAAATAATATGTGTGTCGGGTGACTGTGTCGAATATGTGAATGAATATATTTACCTTGGAAAACAAATGTTTTTCAATGCTAAAAACAACGAGGACGAAGTAGACAGGAGAATCAACATCACTTGGAAGACATTCTGGGCCCTAAAAGAGATCCTAAAAGGAGACTACCATTTAAAATTTAAAATAATAATAATGGACACCTGTATTCTACCAAGCCTGACATATGGAAGCCAAACTTGGACATATACAAATAAAATAAAAAATAAAATTACAACATGTCAACGTTCTTTGGAAAGAAGTTTATTAAAACTAAGGAAAATACAGAAAACCAGAAATGAAGAGATAAGAAAAAGAACCAAGCTTACAGACGCCCTTCACAACACGCGCTACGTCTGAAATGGAAATGGGCAGGACATATTTCAAGGCACAAAAAGAAAAGGACGGCACAAGAAGTAACAAAATGGTCGGGACCAAAAGGCAAAAGAAAGAAAGGTAGACCGCAAAAACGGTGGGTAGATGATATAATTGAAATTGCTGGGAAGAAATGGATGGAAATTGCCCAGGATAGAGAAAAAAGGCACGAAAAGGAGGAGGCTTTTACCCAAAAGGGATCCATATCTAATACTAACAAAGACTAAAAAAAACTAACATTATTCTTTATTACTCTTAACTTAATTTAAAATTAAGATATGGAATAAATAAAGCTTTAAATAAATAAATAAACAATCATGTTCTATTCAGTGAAATATGGAACCTTCAGTTTGTTTATGGAACGAGGTATTCAGTCATGAGTACAATGAAGAAAATGGAAATATCCTATGATAAGACGGAAATTCTAATGGCATACTAACACTTACCTGGATTTCTTGCTTATTCATCCCAGAACATAGGCATTTTTAGCAAACGTTTTTTGTCATAAAAGTTTTAACGAGTCCTATATTCAATACAATAATAAATTATAAAGCTAGAATAAGTAATTATAGTAACATAAGGAAATACAGGATCTAAGCTATCGTAAAGAATCTAAAATATTTGGATGGATTAACTGAATTGCGCAACTGTGCGATTATTTTCTGATGGCTTCAAGATTGTCAGTGATATTTTTTTAACTGTGGTCAAAATCATTAAGACCAGTAATTACATAAAGTCTATTTATTTAAATAATGGTATTTACATAATATATGGTATATGAAATGAAATGAAAATTCTTTCTTTTTTATTATTCAACGTAACAAATATCTAGCAGGCCATTCTCCACAAGCAGCACCTGCTCACAAGTATGACGCGTGTAGGAGCCATCGTCCTCCTCAACCCTAATAAAGGAAAGCGGACGAATCGTCACACAACGCCGCAAGCCGAGACATTAAAGCGAGCATGACATATTGAAGTGTATCAGACAAAATTAACACATTTAAGATTAAAATATTTTACAAAGCGCACTTGTAACTTATAAGTTTAGTATGGGATGGATAGAGGCACAGTTGTGCAGACTCAAGACCGTGCATTGTGGAAATCTATGGTCTATGTTCAGCAGTGGACTTGTGACGGGCTGAAACGGTGATGATGATGATGAAGTGTATGGGTTATATTTACTTGCGTGTATTATAACAGTATGGTACCATGTAGTAGCGTTGTTAGCGAATCTGCCATTTTATCACGTGTGTATGATAAAAGTCGACTAAATGATATGACGAAATCGGAACCGCAACCGATGATTGCTACGTTTGACAGGGGTCAGGCGTTGCGAATACGGCAAAACCTCCCAACATAATAATAATATTTGTTTATAATAATATTTGTTTATTTTCCCACAACTAGATTGTACATAACTTAAGACACAATATAAATGTGCGGGGGACTGGTGTCCAAACTAGGAAAAAACCTGTTATATGGATCACCAGGCCTCCACCCCACGGGTCAATACAATCTCTTTATTTGTTAATATTATATACAAAAGGTTTTAATTGTTAGATCGGGTGTGTGTGTTTGTGTGTGTTAGTGTGTGTGTTTGTATGTGTGTGTGTGTCCATGTTTGTATGCGTACGAGTGTGTGTATTCGTTTGCCCTACGTCAGCGACTTGGGATCAGTTTTTATATTCGAAGGATTCTAAGAACACAACCAATACAATGATTTTTAATTTGTTTAAAATTAGTTGCTTAATTATTGATAGTGATATTAAGTAATTTTTCTGTTTTATCGTAATCTGTTTCTCCAACCATTTGGAGACATTTCTTCTACTGGATGATTTTGTTGGGAAAAGATTCAAAAAATTGTTTAGCTAATTATATAAGAAACCTCCAAGGAAAGAAAAAGATTTTTGCGCGAAGCGTGAATGAGGCTCAATTTGACATATAGCGTCCTTGCGTCTTTTGCCTTGCTTTATATTTTATTTACTGTATGTTGCCTACATACAGTAAATAAAATATAAAGCTGTCGTGTTGTGTGGACTTTACATTTCTTATAGAGATCATATGTTGAAAACGTATACGGTAAGGATAGTGACGTTTTGAGTACCGCCCGTTGAGCTCTCTCCAGTTTCAAGAGTATTGATTTGGATGTTCCTCCCCAGATTGTGATACCATAAATTAATACTGATTGACAAAGCGTCAGATATAGCATTCTGAGAATGTTAGGTTCAGCTACACTACGTAATCTCTTGAATATATACATAAGCTTGCGGGTTCTACTTGTTATCATTTCTATGTGACTGTTAAAATTGAGTTTGTAATCTAATTGGATTCCTAGGTACTTAATTGAATTAACCGTCTGTAATTTGGGACAATTACAGTTCTCATTTTGAAAGAGACAGTTATGTGAAGAAATCGAAAAGGGTAGAATTGGTACCTGTCCCTTCTTTTTAAATATAACACATTTAGTTTTTTCGACGTTCAATGTTATTACATTATTGTATAACCATTGGGTAACTAAGTTTAAGCCATTTTGCCCATGGAGGTAAAGATCTTTATAACTCTCAGCGCTAAAAACTAGAGCAGTATCATCTGCAAAAGATGTGTACTGGCCATTAGTTATTTTCAATTGACATAAATCATTTATGTACACGAGGAATAGGGTAGGACCCAAAATACTTCCCTGCGGTACTCCATAACTGACAGGTAGGTCGTCACTTATAATATTTCCCACCTTAACACGTTGGGTACGGTTCGTTAAATAATCCGAAAAAAGTTTTAGTTGCAAATCTCTGACCCCAACCCTTTCTAGTTTTTTAACAAGAAGTGGAATAGAGACCGTGTCAAATGCTTTAGCTAGATCTAGAAAGATTGCCATGCACTTTCTTTTTTTTTCTAGGTTTCTGAATATGTAGTCAGTAAGCTCATGGACTGCGTCTGTTGTTGATAGACCACGCCGAAATCCGTACTGTGTTTTAAATATCAGAGAATATCTTTCCAGAAAGTAGGTTAAGCGATTGTTCATGATCTTTTCCAGTATTTTGGACATCGATGGCAGGATACATATTGGCCGATAGTTATTAACACGGTCTCTGGGTCCATTTTTATAGATAGGAAGAATCAATGATTTCTTGAAAGCAGATGGAAATGTGCCGTTCGTTATAGCTAAATTACATATACATATGTGTTAATGGAGGGACTATTATATTTTTATATAGTTTTAATATTTTTGCACTGATATTGTCCCATCCCGCGGCATCGCTATTTATCGACATAATTAATCTTTCAACTTCTGCTTCGTCAGTAGGTAACATTACCAGAGATTGAGAATTATTTACATAATTGTACGAACTCTTGTCGTCTGGGTGTGACTTCGTTTTTATTATATTCTCGGCAAAACTTTTTCCCACATTTGCGAAGTATTTATTTATGCGTAGAATGGCATCCTTTGGATTTGCAGTGCTAGATATTAATTCAGTTGCAGGCGTTTCCACTTTTTGTCTGTTTGTAATGTTATTTATACTCGTAGTTTTCCACATTAACTTTGGATTACTTTTAGCTTTATCTAACTCTTTTCTTTCGTATTCTCTTTTTATTTTTTTAACATAGTAGTGGCCTATGTTCAATAGAGACGCTATGATGCTATCGAAGTTGTAATTATACTACTTAAACAAAATGTACAAATATGTACTGCTTACTAGACATTATGTTTTCGTAGTATGCGTAGACATTGTGTAAAAATGGTATATAAATGAGTACAGTTCATAAAAATGAATTGATTTCTTATCCGATATAGGCACTGAAGCAGGTATAAAAGGTATACTGGGCAAGAATATTATAAAAGGAATAGTCCTTCGGGAAATATTCATTGATTAGATTACTTAAGTTACACTGTCCGCTGACCCCACGGTCTTCGCATAATATGATTACAGTTTATCGAATTGCTCAGTACTTTAGCTAGCTAAAATTTATAGATACATAGAGTCACGCCTCTTTCCTATTGGGGTAAGCAGATACCACATCTTTCCATTTGCTATAATCCTGACAACGATCTTTCTCTTCTTCTACTTTCATGAGCGTAGCGGGTACTTTTAACGTGCACTATAAGCTTTATAAGTATCTCTAAAGAACGAACTAAAGAAAGAAATGCTCGCAAGATGCACAGAACTAATTCAGCTACAAAAATGGATAAGTATCAAATATTCAAGAAAAGAGCCTATTCCTTTCTCAAAGACCGGCAACGCACCCGCGACTCTCCTGGTGTTGTGGATGTTCATGGGCGGCGGCGATCACTTAACATCAGGTGAGCCGCTTGCTCGTTTGCCTCCTATTCTATAAAAAAAATCACATGTCGCAATGCTATTACAAAACCGTTGTAACTCGAAGTATTTTTTTCCAGATGCAATGAAACATGATTTCCATCTATCTGTTTAAGGTTTCTAATTCATAAAAATAATGTGTCTTGACGCTATTAATTAGATATGACAAAAAAAAATCTCGTTTTTAGATTTTTATTAGCAGTGTGACATGTAAAAACATATAGATAAACGTCTAGTCATACATATATACATATAAAGTAAAAAATTACTTTGTACCCCTTTTGAATCATATTGCGCGCAGAAAGGAGTGTGAGACAGAAAGATGTGTGAGATTTAGTAGGTAGTAGAGAGGTATAGTTAAAGATTATAAGAAGAAGCGAGAGAGCAAACATGTATATATCTGCTACAAATAAATTAAATTGAATAAAACAAAACATTCATAATTCACGTTCATACTGACAATGTCAATCACATAATAGTCTGTCGATTGTTTACGTTTATACTGTCAGTCTGTGGTAAAACGGTAGCACACAGTAGAAATTGTCGCCATAGAATTTTTAAATGATCTCTACCAATAATTACGTCCTCAATAATGTCCAAACTTATTTTTTTATGAATTACGGTCGAATTACAACCACAGTGACGGGGGGTGACAGGCGCAGAGTGGCGCCACACGGCATAACCATCAGGTGAACGATTAGCCCATTTCGTCACTTTATCCAATATAAAATATTGTTAGTGCTAGCACACCAACATTGTGCGTTTATATGAAAGTAAAGTTAATATCCACACATTCCAACTCGTGGCAAGCGGTCTGTATGATCCAATAAAGTGTCGTCACTTTATCAAATTAAAACGGGCAAAACGTTCACCTGATGGTAAGTGCAACGTCTACCCACAACAAATACTGTGTCACCCAGAACATTTATGTGTGACACTACACTGCGCCCGTCAACCAAATACCTGATGAATTCTTACGTCGCATATGCCCAGTGATTACGCTAGCTCTCAATGCCCTTCAAACGAAAACACAGTAATGTTTTCACACTACTGCTTCACGGCAGAATAACTGGCCCTGGTGTGGTACCTACCTAGACGGATTCCTGCATAGGAATTTTTACAATAGTTACATTTTTAACCACTGTTATAAAAGAAAGAAACTGCAACTTTTGGTCTAATAAAACTATTGGGTGTGGCTAAATGAACTGAAGTGATAAAAATCTCTTACCGCATTTCATATCATGGGTGACGAAACAGTCGACTAAGTGAAAAATGTCATCAAACTCTCATAAGCTATATATTTATAACTAATTGTGCCCTACGGTTTAACCTGCAAAAAATAGGCCGTCAACATTATTGCGCCGTACCGGATAGCACCTCGTTGACCTGAACTTTCACAATTCGGCCCTCCTCGGTTAAGTTCTGCGCTCAGCCTACAGCTCCTTAACGCCATAGCATTTAAGTTGCTCAATAAACGGACAATCTTATGCAAATATACTTTTATAAATCTGGTTCGTATTACCTGAGATAAGCGCGTTCAAACATACAGACTTTCAGCTTTATCACAGTAGAAGTGAATTTAGATATTTTGTAAACGCATGTTATGCTATGTTTATTTATTTATTTATTCAGGTTCACCAACAATTATTTACACTATACACACCACATATAAAAAAAACAAAGAATTGATAAAAAATATGAGCGCGACAATTACTTATAGGTAAACACTACTTGCAATTTAATCCTAAACACAAAAGTATATAAGACATTTAAAATAAATATTTCAATACAAAAAATACTAATGGTGATTAAACACTCCGAAACTGGCAAGAATTCTTGCACACATATTTTTATTGCATGAGGAGAGTCAAAATGCAGATCAATTTTATCGCTGGTGATGTTAATAATTTGACACATTCTAGAACAGGGTGAGTTCGCCCCCAGTACTGTTCTTCTACGTGGTGGACAAAGTGGTGTTATATGCTTGCGAGGCATTCGATGCGGAATTCTATAATTAATTAAGTCTTGCGGACAGACTTTTTTGGAATCGAGAACTTTGATTATAAAATTGACATTGATAAAGTTAAATTAACTTTACAAATTGATTTGACTTTGATTAGAAAATATGTTGACGTGCGCCGCGCATTGGAGCAGCGTGGAGCACTTTTCTCGGCTATAAAACCCTCTCAGAAATGAGAGGAAGCCTGTGCTCAGTAGTACATTTATAGGCTATTAATTTACTTTTTTTTATTGCATAGAGTGACGAAACGAGCAAAACGTTCACCTGATGTAAAGTGCAACGTCTACCATAACAAATGTCAGGTCACCCAGAACATTTCTGTGTGACACTAGACTGCGCCCGTCATCCTGACATTAGTTCTTAAGTCCCATATGCCCAGTGATTACGCTAGCTCACAGTGACCTTCAAACCGAAATACAGTAATGTTTGCACACTACTGCTTCACGGTAGAATAACTGGCCCTGGGGTGGTACCTATCTAGATGGATTCCTGCATAGAAATCCTACCACCACTACTTACTTTCAAGTGGTCGCTTGTGGAAGATTGTGGTATGGTATGGTCGCTTTTATCACATTATTCTGAGACGTGGCAGCTCGAGGGCCAGGTGCTCGCTTAATTTTTATTTACGCGTGTGAACGTTAAAAATTCTTAGTGCTGATATACAATTTGTTTAGCGAATAAAGAAAGCATCGTGTGAAGACTTACGTTTTATGAAGTCCGCTAATCTGTACTGGAGAAACGTGGCGTATTTTCAGTGATTTTTCAAGTTATAAGTAGTTTCTGGGTACAATTAAAAAAATTCTGGAAGCCTGTATCTATTAGTGGGACATTAATAGGCTATTTTTATAAATTATTCTAGAAATGAAAGGCCACGTTATTATTTATCACGGAAATTATTGTGGTAAATATATGTTTCACTTTATTGACGTCCGCGTGGCCTAGTGCACAGAGTACTTTTCGGGTATGATTGTGTTGTTCATGTGAAATAGATGTCTGTAAAACACACTTATAACACAGGAAAAATCCTAGTGAGGCAATTAAAATATAACTAAAAAAAATTAGTTTTTTATACTTACTTTTTTTGATACCATCATACAAATACGATAAATCATTACTCACAAAATAGAAAATGAATTACCAAGGGAAAAGTGTCTGTGTTTAGTCATATATACATATTATTACAATTGTTGAATGCTCAATCAAACTTCCCCCGTCCCTCATGACGATCGATAATATCTTGAAAGAACGTGACCAGAATACTGATGTGTATTTAGCGAAGTGTTATCATAACTAACCGAGAAACGTACGATTTGTGTACCTTTCAATATTTGTTATGGTAAGCTTCAGATATTCTGCTGGCGGTAGGATTTCTAAATCTATCTGGGTAGGTACCATTGCGGGGCCAGTTATTCTACCATGAAGCAGTAGTGTGCAAACATTACTGTGTTTCAGTCCAAAAGACACTGAGAGGTGGTGTAATTACTGGGTATATGAGACTTAATAACTGATATATCAAGTTGACGGACGCGGTGCGGTGCCACACAGCATTTGTTAAGGGCGGACCGGGTCAAGCATCTCGGCTCGCCGAGATCGCTGCCTGTGGTCGCGGGGAACATTAAGGATCTGCTGCGATTCCTGGAGAAGCTTGGTTGGCTCGAGAAGAATGATATTCCTGCCTACATGAAAAATCACTCTTCTTCACACACAAATTCACTTACCATCAGGTGAACGTTTTACTGGTCTCATCACTTCCTCCAATTAAAAAAAATTATATGTAGTTAATGTGTTTGTATCTTTTGTCTTTCGATGCCCTTCTAACCATTTTTCAACCACGGCGACAACTTCTAAATACTGCCCCTATACAAGTGCACGCTCAAACACAGAGCCACACACTCGTCGTCACTTATCTCCACCCAATGTAGTGCGATAAGATCAGACGTAGACTAAGATGCAGTGTCAGAGAAATGCGAGAATTTGCGTTTTAGCACACCACACATTGGCAAATATTTTGAGATGACAATATAACTAACATCAATTTTCGTCTAATAATAGAATTTATTAGACACTATATCTACGTAATAGCTTTCGGCAAAAAGGGTCTAACAGCTACAGAGATTAATGACATGCGTATTTTATTCACTGACCCTCCAGCAGATGGTGTGATAATATATTGATAATGTTTAAGAAACCCTACAAACATTTCCAGCGATTGGTTACAGTTACATTTACTGCAACGAAATTTTTTTGGACTTTGCCCTAAAAGTCCGATGCAGGACGGCACTTCGCTCGTCACCATGAGGCATCGGTTCTTTAGTCTCCTTTTCCTTTGTAATTACTCTAGCTTAAGCGAATTTACTTAGGAATCCTAACACCAGCAAAAAATAAATAAAGAGCAAATACATAATCATACAACAACGTCTTTTTCCCTTATAAGGGGTAGGCAGCGTAGTTCATTTTTTCCACGAGACGTGACGGGAGGCGAACAACCTCGTCGCCGTTTTGGTATGAGTTAAAAAAACTTAGTACTTCCTATTGCATTCCCACGCGCAGTATAGGGACAGCGCTGCAACATAATAGTGTAATTTTTCACGATAAAACGCCGGACACCTATCTATCTGCTTGAAAAAAAAGCAAATATTGGAAATTAAAGTAAAAATATATCGTTGGATAAAAATATACCTACTATTTTCTTATGTAAATTCATATATTAAACTTTAAATTGATCACGTTTAATATGTTATTTAATTATAAATAATCATTGATAGTTTTAAGTCATCGCTTTAGCAATGGTGTCTATACTAAGTATTGTCCAATTTACTAAGTCAAATCAGAAGGCACATCATATTTATTTTTAATTTATTTTTTATTGGATAAAGTGATGAAACTGATGAGCAAAACGTTCAGCTGATGGTAAATGCAACGTCTCCCCATAACAAATGCTGTATCACCCTGAAAATTTCTGTGTGACACCACACTGTGCCCATCACCCTAAGACATAAGTTCTTAAGTCTCATATGCCCAGTGATTACGCTAGCTCACAGTGCCCTTCAAACCGAAACACAGTAATATTTATCATGAATCTAGGGGCAAACATACTCGCAATATGAAATACAGTTTCAAATCTATACCAATAACAAAATTAAATCGTCTCTCGAATAGAATATATGTCTGTCTGTCTGAGTTTTTATCTCGAATAGGCTCCGAAACGGCCTCAACAGATTTCAATTAGAATTTTAAGGATTAAATGAATTTTAACGTGCATGTTCCATTTCGATATCTTGCTTGGTTCAGAAGATATGAATTTAAAGTATTGGTAATATAGATAATCATGTGGCTAGCTTATTTTACTCGGGTGAAACCAGCTAGTATTTCATAAATTTAAATAGAAAAATGGGTTGTTGTATTTGCCTTGGCTTGAAACCAATTTGAAGTTTAAATGTATGTAACGCACAAATAATTAGTTTTTGGATCTGGTTGTATTGTGGTCGTCCCTCTGTTCCCGAATACCGCATCTGACACTATCCGAGATCTTACAAGGTCGTTATCAAATCCGAGTACATGAAACAAGCGTGTTACACTGTCTGCGTTGACAGCGTGTTGTTAAATCCTTAAAAGTACTCTTTTCAGTTAACAGGTCAAATTATTATTTAATATTATTTCATTAAATTTATATAGTACGCTAGTGACCTGGGTTCCATTCCCGGTGCCGGCACCAACAAAATTGTTAAATGCAATTTTAAGTGCTGAATTACCATGTGCTCGGCGGTGAACCAACAATTTGTGCAAAAACACAAATTGTTGGTTTTCGGGTCTGGTTGTGTTGTGCATGTGGAATGTATGTCTGAAAAACGCACCCACGATACAGGAGAAATTATACTGTGGAGCTTAGTTTTTTTTTAAAAAAACGCATCCTTACTCGTATGTCTAAAACATGTCACATTTTTCATATAGTTTTTTTTAAGAATCATCATAATTCTTTCAACCCATCACAAGTCTACTGCTGAATCATCCCCCATAGATGATTCGAAACACGGTCCTGAGTCACTTCCCGTGCCTCGTGACGTGACGTGAAGCTGCAACCGTGGTTTAGGCAGTTTGGGTTTGGTTAACGGTTCTACGAGCAATATGACCGGTCTATTGCCACACAACTAGCTGATGTTTCGGGCTTAGCTGGTTATTCTAGTTCTGTGGATATCATTCTTACGAACTTTGTCGAACAAAGGAACTTTCAATAACTCGGCGATTTTAGCTTCCTCTTGCAGCCAGCAATGAAGCAGCAATAACCACGGTGCTAAAAATGATATGGTAAACGTATTTGAAAAAATATGGGTATCCTCTAATATTAAAGAAAAAAAGAGTAAAACAGTTCTATGTTAAATTCATTTATCAAGCAGAAAAGCTTTCTTATTTCTTTAAGAAGTCACGTATTGCGCTCGACTTGAGAAATCAACCAATTTTTCTTTTACTTTTTTCCCATTATATGAATTGTGATTGATGACACCCAATGGAGTAAATGTTTCTATTCACATACATTTATTAAAATATTTCGATTTTTTTAACAGTAAATTTAATAGAAAATATCAAAATAGTATAGTAAAGTATAAGTAAAGAAAGAGTAATTGATTCGGATTGACTCGGAATAAGTAGGTGTATAAATAAATAATAATTCAATTAAACTAGCATAACATTGCATTTTATATATGTGCTTTACTTGCAGCGGTGTATTTTGTCATAAAGTACTTTTTATCGGTCTACTGATGATAGACCAGGTAATATCTAATCTTCATCATTTATCTCAGTATTGATGAAGGAAAAATAAAACTATTGTTGTTGAAACTAACATTACTTTTATTTTACTTATAAATTATTATTAAATAATAAAACAAAACTAGTAAGCAGGTCAAAGACTTAAACATAAAAATTATACAAAAATAATCGACGAGGTCAAACAACAATAAGTCACAGAGCTCTAGAAAATAGTAACACTGCTTATTCACGTAAGCACGGCATATAACGCGAAACAATAATTACTAATTACTATCGTAGTTTTTGCGTATACGGTGGAATTATATATCTCAACTCGACGTTGAAATCGATGTTCGATGCAACAATTGAAATCGATTTTTATTTGGTATAGAAATTATTTGCAAAAAAGAATCGATTTTTATTTACATCAATTTCGTAAAATAATCTCAATAGCACTATGCATTGAAAAGTGGTCTTATTTATTTATATTAAAATATATTATCGTCTAAAAAAAACTGGGCCAGTGCCTGTCCATTCTCCGCAAATTATTGTTTCCATCAAAATATGCTTACAATTGACGCTGTGTGTATGTGTAATGTCAATTTTAAGAATAGTTTTTTTGTACTCAAGCTTTAAAGATAGTCAATTAAATTAGTAACTAAAATAAATATGAGTAAAATATTTTACTGAAAATTTGGCTGTCTGCGTGAAACCAAGTCATAAATACTGCCACGATAGCAGAGAGGAAATACAGACCAATTGTGTGTTAAGTGTGGAGAGAGGTAGTGAGTTATAATGGCCTCAGCAGTATAGGGTCTGTGTTGAATGGTTGTCGCATCGCGCTCAAGTAAATTGAATGTCATTCACAAAAGAACACCGATTCCTACGAAGATGATCCGCGAGGCTATTGAAATTAAAGAAAAAACCTACCAGCTTGGGAACATATTATTTATAAAATTAATCAAAAACCAAATATATCACTGCAAGACTTCAAGACATTCAAGAAAATCGTTGAAATCTAGTTTTATTTAAATGTATAATATTTCGTAAATAAAAGAAATCATTATGTGCACTATAAACTAATGTTAAGTTATTGATTTCTTATGTTAAAAATCAATACAAGAAAATATAAATATAGAAAATAATTAGTCTTCGTATTTTCAATAAGCACCTTTAAGGTTCAGGTTCCAGACACGACTAAACCTGTTTGGAAAAGTTTGTTCTGACTCTCTGTAAATGTTGTTAGCTATCTCTTTCTTGTATTCCCGATGAGTAAAATTGAGTTAACATTTTTAAAAGCTTATATCTCCGAAACTATGGGGCACAACGCACATCGTGTCAGTACATAAACTTCTTATTTCCGTTGTTATTATGTGACCACGTGACCAAATATTTTAAAGCGTATATCTCCAACACAACGGGATACATACCCTTTATGTTGGTAGTCAAACTTCGTCAGGGAAAAAATTACCTAATTGGTGATTTCTGGTGTTGGCAATAGTAGGCGCTCTACAAAACTAAAAAGGTAGGTGACAGTTTAATTTAGCAAGAAAATCGATTTAGTTTACATAATGTTACATAAAAAGTATAATAAGATCTTATTTTTACATGATATTTGTTTGCGTTGACAAATATGACATAAATAAAGACTGTTGTCCCAGGGTTACTATCTTTAATCTGGATAGGGTTACTGCATATAAAGTAGTTTACCGGTTTCGTAAATAAACTTATTGTAACTGTCAGGAGTTAAGAACACATATTTTTTAGTATTTACATATATATAGGATTATACCGTTTAAATTTGGAGCATATAGTTGCTATGTGTTAATGAAAACTTTGTTTATTAAATAATATCCTGCATAGAATAAGTTATATTTTAATTAAAATAAGTGTAAGTTATTGTAGGTGTTCTTGGATGGATATATATTCTCCTGAGGATAACCCGAGCAAATGATCTCCTGTATTAATATGAAATTGAAATAGGCTAAAATACACTACGTTAGTGAATTAAGAATTACATTATCATTTATGTAAATGTTAATGTAAGCGTAACTTTGTTCACACAAAAACAAGATGATTCGTTAAAAAATATTCTTGTTTTGGCTCATAAATATTTACAAACAATATAATTGCTTTAATACGTTTTCAGAAGAATCAACATTAACATACAGCATTATTCATCATCACCCCCATCATCATCAATATCTTAATAGACCGCAGCGGGATTTAGACTGCTTCCAAAATAGGAGGATTTGAAAGAAAGGTGATCCCAATACGAGACTTCTTGAATATTAGACGCTACTAAATGTCACAGACTTATGTCAAGCATAATATTTGAGATTGTTAATTCATCGGATGTTTTCCATAGTCGAAGTCGCTTGGGTATCCACGAGATAAAAAGTACAAGAAAAATCAAGAACTTACGTAAACAGTACCATAAAGCAAAACAAGTTCAAGGTCTAAAAACCGAATATCTAATAAAACTGACCTTAGTAAGATCAAAATTCGGAAAGAAATGTTGGGTAAATGCCCTGGACGCGTATAAATCGTTTCGCTTCTTAGTTCTTTGTGCGCACAGCCAGGTAATTAAATTTTTTGCTAGCTTCGGTCACGTCAGTCGAATATGATGTTGCCATCTTCAAGACACAGAGTAAGCAGGCATTTTCTAGGCCCATCATCGTTTAACACCAGGTGGGATTTTTTTTTAAATTTTATTTTCCAACTTCAGCTCAGACACATTACGATGTATCTTAAAAGTAATTCATATTGTTGAAGCTAACTTAGATAGAGTTAACGAAGGTGTCTGTGCTAGTATAAACTGTGTGTCAGACACCGGCGCCTTCCCTTAACAAAAAATAAATATATATGTATCATAATTAACAGGAAGCAGATTGAGTATAATGTGCTACCAACAAGAAAACAAGCGAAAGAACATGAAAAACCTTTTTTTTCCTTTTTTAGATAATTTAAATAAAAATTTAAGTTTCAACACTCTTAAATGGGACAATGCGTGTGCACGCGCGCGTGAGTGTGTGTGTGTGTGTGTGTGTGTCAGTGTGTATGTAAGTGTGTCAGTGTGTATGGGAGTGTATGTGAGTATGTCAGTGTGTATGTCAGTGTGCATGTTAGTGTGTGTACAGTGTTGCGTGTTTGTACCAGAAAGCCGCCAATAATTACCCATTAAACATTTATAGAATGGAGATTCTCTGTTTCGTTTTAATCTAGTTCTAGCAAAAAGTCCTTAACAGCTTTAGACTTTGTGGCTGTGAGAGGATAGTTATTACAAATTTTATTTATTTTATTATAGAGACGAGGATCCTTCTTTACGGCGTTTACTTAAAATGAAAGCATCCGCGCATGAGATATCTGTCTTACGGTCAATACTCCACAGTCACTGTACAAAAGTGAAGTAGAATAGCGGTATGGTTTTCTAAGCATTGCTTTCATAACAGCTGTTTATGCTTTCTCTAGGCGAAGTAGAATCGTTTTAGATGTGCCTTCCCCATACTGAGATGCCATAAGTTTTTTTTTATTGGATGGAGTGATGAAAGAAGCAAAACGTTCACCTCATGGTAAGTGCAACGTCTGCCCACAACAAATGCGGTGTCACCCAGAAAATTTCTGTATGACACCACACTGTACCCATCACCCTGACACAAAAGTTCTTAAGTCTCATATGCCCATTGATTACGCTAGCTCACAGCACCGGAATCCGTCTAGGTAGCTACCACCTAGGGCCAGTTATTCTGCCGTGAAGCCGTAGTGTGCAAACATTGCTGTGAATCGGTCTAAAGGGAGCTCTCAGTGCCCTTGCACGTGCAAGTTTCCTTACGATATTTCCCTTCACCGCTTTATTTGTTCTCCATGGAGGCAATTTTGCTTTATACCTTAGATGATTTTTCTTGTTACCAGTCTGCGTATTATGATAGCTTCCGACAGCGTTCGAAAATTCGCTAAATTTGGTCGGAAATCTGCCCAGAGGATCATCATTGAAGTTAATTGTTACCGTTAGAAATATAATGACAAAGGAAAATGTCGTTTTCTTCATTTAATAATTAATAATTTTGAATTATAGTTAGTTTTTTTTTTTAATTTTAAAGTGAAACTTCTATGGGCGCGACGAAAGTAAAATTTTAGTCCAGCAAATCGAATTTGAGTCCAGCGTTTTCCTACAACAGTTAAATAATATGAAAAGCCTTCTTTTTGTTTAAGGATATTTATTTCTCAAAAAAAAAAGAATTTACTTAAAATTTAGAATGTACATGATATAACACAGAAATGTGATCTGAAAAAATTACAATAACCAGGTAATTGTTTAGCATTTGAGTTAACATATTTTTTGGAACACCTCTTAAATAAGCACAAGCGTGAGGTATTAGTTTCATGTTCAGACACATCATTATAAAATTGCGCTACTGCAAATACATAGTATATAAAGATAAAACTATCTCTGATGAGCGACTTGTGGACCGCGGAGTACTGCAAGGATCCATTTTAGGTCCTTTACTCTTCATTGTAAGTCGTCAGCGTACCACATGTACGCTGACGACTTACAGATGTATATTTCGTTCAAGCCTTGTGATGTTCAAGCGGCAGTGGCAAAGTTGAACTTGGATTTGGGTCGGATATCTGTGTGGGCAGGGCGTAACGCCTTGGTTCTTAATCCAAAAAAGTCGCAATATCTGATTCTGGGATCGCCAAATCAAATAAAAAAGATCACAAGTCACCCTGCCATTATTCTAAATAGTGAACCGATTGTAAGAGTCTCGGAAGTCAAAAATTTGGGGGTAATAATGGACGACAAACTTCGTTTTGAGAAGCATGTAATGGTTATTGCACGTAACTGCTTTTATAGGTTGAAAGTACTTTATCGTATTCGTGATTACCTGAATATTACCTTACGTATAAATCTTTGCGAGTCTCTCGTGCTCTCAAAATTCAATTACGCGGATTCTCTCATAGGCCCACGTCTATTATCTCGAACTAGGCAAATAATACAGCGGGTACAGAATGCCTGTGCACGCTTCTGTTTTAACATACCGCCGCGTGCGCATGTAACCCCTTTCATTAATAACGCTGATATTTTAAAAATGGACTACCGCAGGCGACTACACTTTGCCTCACTTTTGTTTGGGACTATTAAAAATAAAGAGCCTTTATATTTATATAATAAGTTGATCTGGTCCAAAGATCAAAATACGAAGTATAATACCAGATCTTCCAATTACAAGTTAGTATAACCTTTCTACCGGTCGGCCGCTTTCAGAGGTAGTTTCAAATATAATGCCACCAAATGTTGGAACAACCTCCCGCCACCCCTTCGTGACCTGAAAACAGTTGGCGGGTTTAAAACCAAATACAGATTGTATTTGCATTTGGAACAAAAAAATTCTGGTAAATAAATTATATCAACATGTTAGTAATTTTATTAATCCCATAATTTATGTAGATATTTTAATTTTTACTTTATAAAATACAGTACATACAAAAATTTATTTATTCTGACCATATTTTCTTACCTTTATTGTTTAGCCAACGTGTGAAGGGGTTCGCCTTTTAATCTGCATTCAAAGGCATTATATTCTAAATTCTTTCAAGACGTAAACGGCTCATAAATTTAAAGATTTCCACACATCACACCACTACAGAGTAGTTATAACTATTGGTAACCTAAAACAGAAACGGGAATGTAAAAACTGACATCAATATTTAGATTCCATCTAATTTTAATTTTTACTTACCTTCATTAGACTAATGATATCCACTGTTTATATAAATAAAACTTAAAACATAAATTATTTAAGTTCCATTATTGCATCGTATTATTGTAAGTGCACTGATGCAGCCGTCCGAGTTGCCTCGGAGTTCGGGCAGGACTGAAAACCAGTGTCGGGATCAGAGCAATTTAAGTCTGTATCTTGATTTTTATTGAGTTCTGTCCATTTCACAGTATTATGCTGCTACACAGACTCATTTTATATAATTTTTTCACTTTTGTAATATTATTTTATGTTCTGTGTAATTCCATTTTTTTTTAATCCATTTTTTTTTCTTGTTTTTGTGTCTATTGTAATTAGACCGTGAATAAATGTGTTTCTTTCTTCTTTCTTTCTTTCTCTTGCCATAATTGGTTCTGGGTTTTGGAAGTTCTAGTTTGTTGCGTCGCCTAATGTTGTATGTATGAGATTAAAGAATTTTTAAGAAAGCGTAGTTGTTATGTATCAAGATCGATGTATCTTGATACACATTCACAACTACGCTTACACAAGTGTAATTGTTTTTCTTATTGGGATGAATGTTTTTATACATAAATCTGTTATTCTATTGCAAATTCTTGCAATATCTAGATGTGTATAATTTCGTGGTTCGTGTTAAGTAATCGTAGTCACCTGCCGTGTAGTAGCGCCTTAGATAATCTACCACCCCGTCTCATCCCGTGGGTGTCGTAAAGGTCGACAGTGGGAAAATAAAAACCAGGAGATGAGCAGCAGCATCTTCCTGGAGCATCTGAACAAATAAACTGCGGTTGCCAACCCGACTGCCAAGCGTGTCAACTATGGCAAAATCCCCCCTAAATAGAAGCTAAAAACTTTGGTGGCAATCTATAGGGAAGGCCTATGTTCAGCAGTGGACTAGTGATAGGCTGAAATGATGATGATGATGATAGTAGTAGTAGTTATATTCTTTTAATCATTTTGTTTTGTAGTGTTTGTATTTCCTGAAAGTTTGATTAAGCAGTGGTGGCCCATATTTGTAAAAATACTCTGTGAGGTTTGATATTTCTTTTTAAAAGCGATGCCCTACAGTAGGATTTCTCATGTGTCGTTGGTGCGTTTTACAGACATAAATTCCACATGCACAACACCACCACACCCAGACCCGGAACAACTATTTGTAGGTCATGCAAATATTTGTCTCGTGCGGGAATCGAACCCGCGACCCGCGGCGCAGAAGCCAAGGGCTTAGCCACTGCGCCAACCGAGCCGACTGACGTATTTTGGCAGGTATGCAAGCTGATATACGACGTAATGCTCCAATGAGAGGGCAAATTTTATTTTGAATAAATTCGATATGGTTTCTCCAAGTTCATTTTGTATCAAGTATAAGGCTTAAATGTTTTTCATTGTTCGATTTGCCTGTTTGTTCAGTGTCGATTGTTTTTTAGATTAAATTGAGAATCGATTTTTTTTATTTTTTGTTGCAAAAAACATGTACGATGTTTTTACAGTATTGACAGTTACTAATTATAAACATAAGAAATATTTGTTTAAGATATTTATGTCAATCTGAGCGTCTTTCAAAATAATCTTTAGATTATTACCGTAGTAGAAAGGACAACTAAACTTCTTTACAACCTACGTATTTATATTAAATTTCCTTGTAAGTATTCTAATATACATTAAATCTTTTAAAATGTTTTTTAAATGTTCTGATATACATTAAATATATTTAAATGTTTAATATACTTAGAATTTTAATCACATTATAGTTCAATAATATATTTTCATTAACTAGACCTTATTACGATCTTGGTAATTTTCGGCGGTGAAGGAAAACATCGTGAGGAAACCTGCATGTCTGAGGAATAAAAAATATTTCGAAGACATGTGAAGTCCGTCAACCCGCATTGGAGCAGCGTGGCGGATTCTTCCTAGCTCCAAAAAAACCCTCTCAGAAATGAGAGGAGGCCTGTGCTCAGTAGTGGGACATTTATAGGCTGAAACTTTTTTCTATCCAATACTTTATCTAGTAGTGGATGTTTAAGTATTTACTTGCTGTAATTTAGTTCGTCGACGGCGTAAGTAATTACAACCGTTCTCTAAATTGAAATGTAGCCATATTTTTTTTAGTATTATATGTTAGCCGCGTGGTTGCGGCTCGATAATAGAATACTACCACACCATCTCATCCAATGGATAACGTAAAAGGCGAATCAGGAATTGAACTGCACCGTGTACCCAAAGCGCATGATGGCGATGGGCTCACCACCTATCACACCAAGTGCATTATATTGTTTTGGTGAAACGTGGATTGTGGCAGTCATCTGTTTTTGCAGTGAGTGCCCAGTCTCTGTCTACCCCTTATGGGATACAGTCGTGATCTTATGTATGTGTTACCCAAATAAGACGTAAAGTCATTTACGCGACGTATCATGATTATAATTGATTAAAACACAAAAGTATTATGTCAGCTCCATTGTTAATACAAAAATCATTTTTTTTAAATAAAATTTAAAAATTTAATTTCGTTGTTGTACATATTAGAAGTTCTCAATAGCGCTTAACTGAATGGCAAGAGTAAAATACAATGAAGCCCCGAGAAATAGTTTTGGAGTAAAACAAAATACTATCAATACATAAATAACATTATTCTAAAAAAATGGAAAATGATTCAGAACACTGAGTAATGAATTACCTACGATTTTTAATAATGATTTCTTATATTTACGCGAACATTTTCATTTCATTTTCATTTCATTTAAATACGATTTTTAATTTAAACATTAGTCTTGACACTAACTCAAGGCTACATTTTTTATTTAGCTCGAACGACAAACGTGCATAAGTCCACTTGATGTAAAGTGGCCCATGGAGACTAACATTCATCCTGGGTGAAAAATCAAGAAGTACGTGCTTTGTCACTCTCATGAACTGTGATAGAATGCTACGTTTCCAGTAATTTAGGTTCTCAGATTTTTGCCTCGTATATACAAAAAGCAACAGCTTGATAATTCAATTTTCTCTTTTGTTTTATATAAAACTGGTCCATCTTAGGTCGGGAGTAGTAGTAAACACATGCGCGTGTTACAATATTTACGATTAGCAACTTTACATGCTGTAAATCTATATTATATATAAAAATTAAAGTTTATTTGTTGGTTTCGTATGCGTTTCTATACTGTTCATCAGATTGCGATGCAACTTTGTTGAGTTTTTGCGCGCACACCCGCGAAGGTTTACGAAAGGCGGGACAATCATTTTCGCGACGCGTAAGTCGTATCGGATTCGTGTTTTATGCGTTCGCGAATCGTTCATCCAACTGAATTGAAAGGATATTGCCCAAATTCGCCTAAGAATCAATGTATGTATGTTTGACATGTACCATAATTCGTAACTTATTTTATGCCCTTTATTCCAAATACTAGAATTAAACGGGCACTTCAGATTAATAAAAGAAAATGAAAAAGGCATTTCATTGATTACGACACTACCGTTCCCTGAATAACATCTAAAACCAACGCTTCAGTGCTGAATCCGTAAATAAAATGACAAAAAGCGCAGTTAAAAACCATAGTAAAATTACAGTGCGAGCGAGAAACAAATATATCTTATCTAAGCAAGTGGGAGTGAGAAAGATTTCGAATGTCAAATGACAGTAACGACATATTATTGACAAACATTAGACAAAATCACACACAAGCTGCAATCTTTGATTTGATTTTGTTTTATGATATAAAATTCTGAGACGTGTCCGTCATTTTTATCTGCTTTCACGGATATAAGGTGTTATTTTGAATCCAATAATCTAAATTGATTATGACTGTTGTTTCTTGGACGAACTTTGTATGGGAGTTGAGCAATGTGCTCTGTACAGTTGTCGTTAACAATTGCGCGAATTTAATGAACAAAAACCAATTATTTTTTATATATTCAGTATAAGTAAATGTGTCTACTTTTTATACAATCTTCAAACAAAGTTCAAAATAAAAAGCGACTAAGGGCCTTAGCTAATAAATAATAATAAGAGAAGCATACATTTATAGTGTATAAATCAAGTATATAAAACAATTTTAATTCATGCTTCTCTTTATCATAATATCGATGCGAGAATTTTTTGTGACTTTTCTCTCAGTCAACTTTTACGATACCTATGGGATAAGATAGGTAAGTAGATTTTCTAAAGTTGCGACCGCACTTATTTGTGTAAATATGTATAAAAAGTTGCTTATATATTATTTTGATATGTTTTACGACCATTTACGTCCATGATTAAGTTGAATTTCACGTTAAATAGTACAATAAAGTGTTTATTCGATTATAATGATACTACATGACTCTACATGATACTACTAATTTTGTCTTTTTATTTTTGAAATTGTCTTCAACTCTTGATATTCTTTAGTTAACCATATTTAGCTAATAAGATTTCAATATTCCGAGTATATTCTTATTTTTAAAATAAAATCGATTATACAGTACAATAAAATATTATTCTACATCAAAAATATAATATTTTCATCCAATCTTAGCTACGGTTCAAAAAAAAATATTAAAAACAGTAGTTGATATTTTCAAGTTAAAATATCTCAAATAACTGTTAATATACAAAAGTAGCAAAAAATATTTTTTTATTGTATAAGGTAACGATACGAGAACACAGTAATGTTTGCACACTACTGGTGCACGGCAGAATAACAGGCCCTGGGGTGGTACCTACCTAGACGGATTCGTGTATAGGAATCCTACAACCAGAAATATGAAATTAAAACTTTGGAGTTTTAACACTCATCGTTGAGATTTATGTGCTGGAAGTTTTCCAATCAACATATGTATAAATTTACCTCAATCAATTCTTCGTTATTTCATTACTGTTATTGAACGGAAAAATAATATTTGTAATTTATTTTTGTAATCTACATAACTAAAAAGTGACTATATAGCATTAAACAATCGCCTTACGCATTCATATTACTAAGTGTGAATATTTACGAAAAACAACTCAATATGACTTAAATTTTATTTGCATTCCTTGCATTTTCCTCTTGCTTTTTCTATAATTTAATCATCAAAAACCATATACGATCAACTATTTACGTACAGCCTGCAATCAAATTTAGAATGAATATACCTATTATGCTGTGTCGTGGCGGCTTAAGAGAACCTACCACCCCATCTCATTCCGTGGGTGTCGTAAAAGTTGACAGGGGGAAAATAAATACCGGTAGATGGGCAGCAGCATCTTCCTGGAACATCTTAATAAATAATAAGCCGTCAAAGGAGGTACCACCGCAGTGCCACTTATCCTGTCGTCAAGCAGTAGTGTACAAATATTACTGGTTCGGTGTGAAGAACACTGATAGGTAGTGTAATTACTGGGCATATAAGATTTTAGAACTGATATTTTACGGTAAGAACGTAGTGTAGGCCGCACATAAATGTTCTGGGCGATGTTCTGGGCGATGTTCTAGGCGTTTCGTTGATTATAGGTAGACTTTCCACTTACCATCAGGTGAACGAGTTGCTTGACTCGACACTTTCTTCCAAAAATAAAGACTTGTATTGCCTTTCAAAATAATCTACGAAATATTTGTGGACTTAAAAATAAAGACACGATTTTATACGAGTACAACATAAACTGCAATAAAATAAATTACAAAACGGAGCTCGACTTGTACAGAGCACGGAAGTCATCAATCATTTAGCTTTGTAAACCGGATAACCTATGGCAACTCGAGACAACAAGCGAAATCAGTAATTTATTATCTCACCTGGCTGAATGAGTAATTGTTCTGAATTTACTTCTGATAGGTAGTGGAGGAATATATTTGAGATAGAATTTATTTAAGAAATACATTTTTTCATTTTTATTATACTGACAGAGTAACTAAAACGTATCAATTACGAATTAAAAAATATATAACTAGTCTGGCCATAAATACTGTTACATAAAAACTTTTCTTTTTTTCAACTTTATATTATTTTGAATTTGGAACACGTATATTATTTTAAAAACTTATTTCGATTTTGCGCCATTTCATATATTTTTTCGTGTTCATTATCAAATTACAATATGGAATGGGGTGTTAAAGAAAATAGGATTACAGTGACCGCCTTGCACAAAGTGGGTATGGAGCCGTCGGTCATATTCCAGACACTTCAAAAGCTTGGTATCAGCCGTATGTTCGTATATCGTACTATCAACAGATACAACAACACTACCTCTGTCGAAGACCAGAAAATATCGGGGCGGCCGCGTGCTGTTAGAACTACAAAGACTGTTAATGCTGTTAAAGCCAGAATTCGTCGAAACCCCATTAGGAAGCAAAAAAATCTTATCGCGAGTAATGATCAAGATTCCCGCTAGGACTATGTCGCGTATTATAAAACAAAACCTGAAGCTCGGTGCTTATCGTCGATATACAGGACATGCCCTAAATCAATCTTTACAATGAAATAGAGTGGATCGATCAAAACGCCTTCTGTTGCGATACGCAGGTGAAAGGCACGTAAATATCCTCTTTAGCGATGAAAAAATTTTCACTATTGAAGAACACTACAATAAGCAAAATGATAAAATGTACGCTCACAGTTCTAAAGAAGCTGCTCAAGTGGTCGGAACGGTACAACGTGGTCATCATCCTGCGTCAGTGTTGGTTTGGTGGGGCGTGTCTTATCAAGCAGTCACAAAACTACATTTTACTGAAAAAGGAGTGAAAACTTGAGCCAAAGTGTATCAAGATACAGTCTTGGATCATGTTGTGAAACCTCTCAGCAATACACTTTTTTGAAATATACCGTGGACTTTCCAGCAGGACTCTGCACCTGGTCACAAGGCACGAACTACCCAAGCCTGGCTTCAAACCAACGTTCCGGACTTTATAAGAGCTGAAGACTGGCCCTTATCTAGCCCAGACCTCAACCCTTTAGACTTCAAATTATGGTCACTTTTAGAGGACATGGTCTGCTCTAGACGACACGGCGACATTGAGTCTCTAAAAAAATTTTTGGAGCAAGCAGTGGCGAAATTTCCCTTGGAAAGAGTGCGTAAATCCATAGAGTCGTGACCAAACAGATTAAAGGCCTGTATAAAAGCCAAAGGTGGCCATTTCGAATAGAATATTTTATTTTTTATTTTTTGCTTAGACTAATAAATATGTAGGTAAAAATTTTAATAGTATTACATTACTTCATTAAAAAAAATGCATTTTCATTTGTAACAGAACTTATGGCCGGACTAGGTACATACAAACAGACACGCCTCTTTCCTCGGTACTGTGGTAGGCATAGATCACATATTTTGACTTGCTAAGATTCTGACACATATCGTTCGCATCTTCTACTTTCATGAGCGTTTTCATACAAGCTCTTCATCTGCGGGTACTTTTGATGGGGCCTGATCTATGATTACATGTTTTGTTCCAATATCTGTGCATGGGTGCAGAGTGTGTGTTCAGCGGTCAATGTACCGAGCTCTAGATCCCCAGATCGAATCCCAGTCGAACCCAAATTAACTGTCGTGACTGTCCCAGTGTTCCCGATATTGCCATCTAAATCTTTCTCTGCTATCCTGCTTCAACATCGCCTGCCCTCACATTAAAGAATGTATGTCACATGTACATCACCGAGATCCGCTACCACGATTACCGCTACCTGTTTTGTGCCAATCTTAGAAATTTTTTTTTTCTTTTTCACTTAAAACGTATAGATAAAACGGTCTTTGATTGTTTTTTTTAAATAATGTGAACCTTTACTATGTACCATTCACGTACATAATTTTCAACAGAATATATAATATTTTGATTCTTAATTCCTGCTATCTTAAATGTTCGAACCAGCCAAAATAGAGTTATGACTTGAAGCCATATAGCCAAGCTGAAAAAATCAAATCTCAACTGACACTGAACAATATTATAAAACCGCGGGTATTCTTATTGTCTGGTTTACCACATGTGTTGAATACATTTTGTTGCATACATACATACAGTCACGCCTTTTTCCCATAAAAGGGGTAAGCAGAAACCACACTCGCAGCCCACTTTTCGGTGAATGTGTGCGTGTGGTGCGGCTTAAGAGAATCTACCACCCCATCTCATCCCGTGGGTGTCGTAAAAGTCGACAGAGGGAAAATGAAAACCAGGAGATGGGCAGCAGCATTTTCCTGAAACATCTGAATAAATAAACTGCGGTTGCCAGTCCGCCTGCCAAGCGTGTTAAGTATGGCAAAATCCCCCCAAAATGGGAGCTACAAATTTTTGTGGCGATCTATGGGGGAGGCCTATGTTCAGCAGTGGACTTATGGTAGGCTGAAACGACGACGACGACGCCATTTTGGTACGAGTAAAAAAATCTTACTTCCCATTGCATCCCCATGGGCGGTATAGTGACAGCTTTGCACATTATTATATTATTCCGCACGAATAAAGGTTGCCCGTACAATACAAAGTCCGTACAGTACAAATTTTACTGGTGGTAGGATTCCTACGCAGTAATATAGGTAGTCTAGGTAGGTACCAACCCAGGCTAGTTATTCTTTTGTGAAGCAGTAGTGTGCAAACACTACGGTGTTTCGCTCTAAAGAGCACTGGGAGCTAGCGTAATCACTGGGCATCTGATGTCTCAAAGACCAAAGGCTCAAAGGAGCAGTGTTGTGCCACACAGGAATGTTCTAGGTGACACTGCATTTGTTATGGTCAGACGTTACACTGACCATCAGGTGATCGTTTCGTTCGGCTCGTCACTTTTACCAATAAAAAATACCGTAATAAATTTTGTTATCTCCTTAAAATATAGTAAATTCGTTTACACTAATACTTTATTTATTAAACTGACCGTATTCGCCATATGTATCTGGTTTTAAGAAAAAAAATATAATAACTGATTAGAAATATTGACAAATAATAATACAGAGATTACCAAATAAATGGGGAATCGTATCGTGTGACATTGGTTAGTGTGTAAAGCTTTTAGATTGACGAAACGAGCAAAACATTCACCTGATGGTAAGTGCAACGTCCACAACAAATGCTGTGTCACCCAGAATATTTATTAGTGACACCACACTGCGCCCGTCACCCTGAGTTCAGTTCTTAAGTCTCAAATGCCCAGTGATTACGCTTGCTCACAGTGCCCTTCAAACCGAAACACAGTAATGCTTGCACACTACTGCTTCACGGCAGAATAACTGGCCCTGGGGTGTTACATACCTACACGGATTTCTGCATAGGAAACCTACCACCATTGAATTCTATTATAAAAAATCTGTAAAATAAAATACGCTACAAAATTTTGCGAAGCATTATGAAGTATGTACTTCAGACATATTTGAGGACCTGTGCACCGTTGCACGTTTTGTACTTTACGTTATATTCTAATTAACATAATGTCACTCAGTTTATAATTTACAGCATATTTTACCATAAACGATAATTTGAAGGAAAATATTAATATTTTATGCTAAAATATTTTTTTTTTTGCAATTAAAGACTGAAACGTTTCACCCAAACACGAGAGGTTGCCTGTGCTGAACTGTGGGGCATTTAGTCATTTTTCACAACTGCAACATCCACTTTTTAAATTCAGCCAAGAAGTTGGCTATGCAGGCTTTTTATTCGATAGAACAAACTCAATATTTCGCATTCTTTTTCGTTTGATACAAGCAAACCAAAGACTTTTATTTTAATTTTCTATTAAATTTTAGTAACGATAAATGGATACTTATTAAGAGCTGAAGATAGAGATATTAAAAAAAAAGTTTTCAAGCTAAAAAAAAAGCAAGCTGTCCGTAAAGTACCTTAGTCGCCTCTTACGACACCTTGGCAAGAAAGAGGTAGCTGCTATTCTACTCTGCCGGACACATCTCGGCTTTAAATGTAACATAAAATAAGTGAATATATCGGATATAGTGATTTATTATTTTTACTAAAACTAATTTTACGGATTTCATAACGTTTAATTTTAATAAAATAATTTGTTTTTAAATGAATATATGCACTGCTAATAAGCTAATTAATAATTTTTAAAGCGTTCTTCTCGAACAGTCACATGATATTTAAGATTTATTCTTCAAAGAAACAAAGTGGGATAATCAGACAGTATGCAATCTGTATTAAACCAACTATACTAAAAATATATTGTATATGGCCAAGTACTTTTATTTGAGAAATAAAATAAGAATATGTTTAGATAAAGTAAAAAAACACCTCAAATTATGTGTTTTTTAATAGTTAAAACGGAAAATAAAAATCATGGAGCTCTGTGTTGTAACTATAGTATCAGCAATAATTTAAAAACGTCTTATCGACAATGTAAAAACGTGTTAATTATAACATAATATTATATTTATACATATATTTTTTTATTGCATAAAGTGAAGAGACGAGCAAAACGTTCACCTGATGGAAAGTGTAATGTTTTCCCATAACGAATGCTGTATCACACACAAAATTTCTGTGTGCCACACTGCGCCCGTCTCCTGACACATCAGATCTTAAGTCTCATATGCCTTTCAGACCGAAACACAGTAATGTTTACACACTGTTTCACGGCAGAATAACTGGCCCTGCGGTGGTATCTATCTAGACTGTATGCCTGCATAGGAATCCTACTACCAGTGAATGGAAAGTCTTGATTTAGAAAATATTATCTTGATTTAGAAATGAAATTGGAAATCTTCTAACATTTCTGACGCAAGGAAAATCAAAGATCTACGAGGAACATCTGTTAATGAAGATGTATCGATAATTGATGCACCTCGTGAGTACCACAACTATGTAGCAATAATTTTTAACAATTGTATTGAATCTTGTGGACTTGCTGTTGATATGTATTAAAGATATGTTTTTATTGAAAATAAGTTCTTAAAAAGTAATAGTCCATGAATGTCTCACTACTGAATCACCTTGGAGCCGTGAAATATGGCCACGCTGCTCCAACGCGGATAGGCATATTTCACATGTCGATGAAGTATTTTTCAATTTCTCATGCAAGTTTCCTCGTGATGTTAACCTTTGTTAACTTGGTAAATTTAAGACCTATTATTTTAAAGGTAATAAATATATTATTAATTTGTAATTTAAATATGCTACAATTTACTTCGTTCATTGTACAAGAAACCTTTTTTCGTATAGGATGTAATGACGAGACGAGTAAAACATTCATCTGATGGTAAGTACAACGTCTGCCCATAACAAATTCTGTATCAGAACACTGCGTCCGTCACCCTGAAACACCCTTTCTTAAGTCTTATCGCCCAGTGACAAGCAAGCTCTCAGTGTACTTCAGATTGAAACACAGTAGTATTTGCACAGTGCTGCTTCACGGCAGAATAACTGGACCTGGGATGGTACCTACCTGTATGGAATTCCTGCATAGGAAATCCTACCACAGTGAAAACAACTTACTTCATATTTAATAAATAGAACGGTTAGCGACGAGAAATTCTTCTTTACTTCTTGGAATATAACTTAAAGCATGCCGTAGATTGCAATTGATTTAAATTTTAGTACATTTCATATTCATTTCTTAACATTTTCCTTTTTCATGCAATTTAAAACTGAAGTGAGTACTCCTGTAACGTTTTCAATCAACGTAAAATAACTTTAACGGTGAAACGAAGCGATCTGCTCTGCAGGAAATTTGCATTGAAAAATCTATTTTTATGTATTCGTGAACTTAGCTTTTAAAACGTTTAATCGGGTATGCATATAGTCGTGCCTCTGTAACTATTAACAACTGGAAGCATGAAACATGTTTATACTCGTAGTATTATAATAATAAATGTATGGTTATTGTATTTTTTCTAATAGTTGTGATATTTCAAATTGATTTTGATATTCTAAATATATGGCTAGAGCTGCATGAATGTTTACATATACAGATGTTCGTAGTGATTCTGTGAAAAGTTCCATATTTTAACAAAAAGTAAATTTAATAATTACATTGTGTGCATTGGTACGCGAGTGACCTGAGTTCCAACCCTGGATTACCACGTGCTCAGCGGTAAAAGCCAAACATCGTGGGGAAAGTTGTGATAAATAAAAATAAAAATAAATATTTCGAGGACTTGTGAAGTCCGCCTCCGCCACTAGAGCAGCGTGGCGAATTCTTCTCAGCTCCAAAGTCCTCACAAAAATAAAAGGATTATTTACTTTTTATTTTTACATTTATTATGATACCTTAGCAGGATGAATTTTATATTGAATAATTAAGGACAGTAGTTATTACTGTCCTTAATTATTTACTATATACTTATCAACTTTAAAAAAAAAAAACACTTTCTTTATTTTATCAAATTAGTTACGAAACGAACAAAACGTTCACCTAAAGGTAAGTGCAACGTCTGCCCATACCAGATGCTGTGTCACCAAGAACATTTCTGTGCGACGCCACACCGCGATCGTTGCCCTGAGACATTAGTTCTTAAGTCTCATTTGCCCAGTGATTACGCTAGCTCTCAGTGCCCTTGAAACCGAGACATAGCAATGTTTGAACGCTACTGCTTCAGGGCAGAATAACTGGCCCTGTGGTGGTACCTACGTAAACGGATTTCTGCATAGAAATCCTACCACCAGAAAGTGGTAAGATTTCTATGCATATCACTTTTTTATTTGTTTTGTTTCAATGTCTCTTCATGGGTGGGATGGAAAGACTGTATGTTCAGCGGTCAATGTATCGAGCTTCTGATCCTCAGATCCTGGTTTCAAATCTCAGGCGAAGCCAGATTGGTGTTGAATACTATTGTGATCGTCCAAGTATCCCTGACACTGCATCTAAATCCTGTGCTTTCCTCTTTCAGCAACGTCCCTCCAAAAAAGCGTGCACAAGTAAAGTTATACCATGAAAATAACGCTATAAGTAATGATGCTTGGTTAAATGCTACAACATCTCAACTTCCAACTGAAATGCATGCATGCATTTAAAAAAAACATTACATTTTTTTACTTGCCATTCCTGAATACCTTTGTAACTATTCTGAACAACATAAATATAGCGAAAAAGTGTTCACTTGAGACATGTCGAGAGGGCCGCTTTAACGTTTGTAATGATTTTTTTTAACAAAGCTAATGAGAATTAATACTTATTACTTACTTGAAGTATATTGGTCGGTCTTACTGATATTACTAATTAACGACCATGATCACGTGACCTAGCGGTGAAAGTAGCTGTCTACTACGCCGCGGGTCCTGGGTTCGTATCCCAATCAGAGCCTACATTTGTGCTGAAACACAATTTGTCATGTACTATCTATTACTTCGCACACGTACTCAAGCTTTATTGTAATGGTTAACATGAATATCAATAATATTAATTGCATCGTTCGTCTGTTTTATTACGAAAAAGTAGTTATAATTCACATTGCATACTTATTTAAAACTACTTAAATACCGTCGGAATCAACAAGTGTGTGTTTGACGACGGCCTTGCATAGTAGTTGAAGTGCTTGACTAGCACAGTGGATTCTGGGTTCAAATCCCAGCCAGAACCAACATTTGTGTTTGTGTTGTCAGCAATCTTACATTATTATAAAGGACCGTATGCAAAAGGACAGTAATTCCTAAGGATTGTATGTTTATACCCTTCACACATGTTTCACCTCACAACGAGACTTTATCAAGTAACGACTGATTCTATTAACTATACTACCACCCCATCTCAATCCGTGGGTGTCGTGTAAGTCGACAGAGGGAAATTTAAAACTAGAAGGTGAGCAGCAGCACTTTCTTGAAAGATCTGAATAAATAAACTGCAGATTCTAAACCGCCTACCAAGCGTGGCAACGAAGGCGAAATGCCCCAAAATGAGAGCTACTCGTACAATACAAAGAGTATTGATTTGAGCTGCACCTTTATTTAGCAACGTTTATTTGAAATTTTAACCGATAGACAATGAGAAAATAAAGTAAAAAAAAGTAAAGTTTCAGCTTATAAATGTCCCACTGCTGAGCACAGGCCTCTTCTCATTTCTGAGAGGGTTTTGGAGCTAGGAAGAATCCGCCACGCTGCTCCAATGCGGATTGACGGACTGCACATGTCTTCGAAATATTAATAATTATATAAATTTGTCAGACATGCAGTTTTCCTCACGATGTTTTCCTTCACCGCCGAGCGTGTCGTAAATCAGCACTTAAAATTGCAGTTAACAATTTCAGTGGTGCGGGCACCGGGAATCGAACCCAGATCACTCGCGTACTATGAAATTTAAAGCGAGCGCCTAGCCCCTGAGCTGTCATGATAATTATTTTATTATCCATTGCATGTATTTTTGCGAAAATGATGTTATTTCAATTTAATTAAGTTTCAATAAAATGTATTTAAACTACATATAAGCTACTACGAGCAGTTCGACATGTCGATTCGTTCCGTACAACGTTATTTTTTTGGTTTTATCAATCTTAGCAGATATTTTACAAAGTATCAAAGCAGGAAGTTTTGTTCACATACAATACATTTTCACTTACGGCTAAATAAAAAAGTTACTTCTGTCTAATGCCATATCAATATCTTAAGCAGTTAACATACTGTATTTAAAAATCAGATTTGATCAGATTTGGTTTAGTCACGTAGTTAAAAAGTAGTAATTTTTGTGTCTTAATTTAGTTCTTAATAAAAGTGACCGTTAAAAATAGTACACAAATGTAAGATGTAATTTCCAAAGTCGACGGGGATAGGTAATCCTTAAATATGTAAGTACGAGTAGTTAACTATATATTTTTTCATGAACTTGTAATGTTATTGGATTTTGCTATCTATATTCTTATTATTATCTACATTGAAAAAATGACATCGGTATAGAAATGGCGCGTTTGTTGGGACTGTTTTTAAAAGCGTATTTCCACTACAGCGCGGGTCATTGCTGTTTGCAATAGCTGGTCGCAGTAAGTCAGTTCATTATATCGAGATCAAAACATACTATGTAGTTTTTGCTGTGACCTACCACTATCGTTATGAAATCGTTTTTTCTTTTGCTAATGTAAACATATTGTGTTTGTTGCATGCAATTTTTAACTTTAAAGATATCTGGGATATCATATCCAATGCAGCCTTCCATTTCTTATTATGTGTTATTATTATTAGAATATTTTTTTTATATTAGAGAATTAATATAAATCGTAAAAAAATATGAAAATCATTGCCTTTTTCTCTAGAATTGGTAAATACTCTGTAGGAACATTAAAAGAATAAGGTGCGAAATAAATTTCATATGCCATACACATACGTGCAAAATACCTAGGCTAACATACTCGTTGTTGTTGTTGTTGTTGTTGTTTCAGCCTATCACAAGTCCACTGCTGAACATAGGCCTCCCCCATAGATAGCCACAAAAGTTTGTAGCTCTCATATTGGAGGGATTTTATCATAGTTGCCACGCTTGGCAGGCGTGTTGGCAACCGCAGTTTATTTATTCAGATGTTCCAGGAAGATGCTGCTGCCCATCAACTCGTTTTCATTTTCCCTCTGTCGACTTTTACGACACCCATGGGATGAGATGGGGTGGTAGATTCTCATAAGCCGCTACCACACGGCTAACATACTCGTATCGCTAGAAAATCGTAGTCGTTTAAAGGAAAGCCCACGTCAAAAGTACCCGCAGCCGACGAGCTTTATGAAAACACTAATGAAAGTAGAAGATGCAAAAGATGTGTATCGGGATCATAGCAGGTGGAAAGATATTGTATCTGTCTCTCCCAATGGGGGGCGTCTGTAAATGTATGTATTGTTACATAAAATTATGTTTTTAAGATTTTTTACCGTGTTGTGGCGGTGTAAGAGAATCTACCACCCTACCCTCGTTGGTGTCCTAAGAGTCGGCAGAGAGAAACCAAATAGCAGGAAATGGGCAGCAGCATTATCCTTGAACATCTGAATAAATAAACTGCGGTTGCCAAGCCATTCGTGGCAACCGTGGCAAAATCCACCCACAATGAGAGCTACAAACTTTTGTGGCAATCTATGGAAGAGGCCTATGTTCAGCTGTGGACAAGTAATTGGCTGAAATGATGATGATGATGATTTTTTAACATTCAATGGCATATCCTTGCCGAGTATGCATTTTAACACAAAACACCTTTGACTTAACAGCCATGTAATAGACTTTATGACCTACTAAGTTACACTAACGATTTAAAGTATTGCTAATTTCAGTAAAACTACCAAGCGAAATTATAAACATAATATTTTTCTGCGAAATGTAAGTGAAATTACCTACTATCAATGTCAGTTAAACGCACCTGTTCCGAACGTTGAAGGGATTTATCAAAACATGAAGTGTTTGTTTGAGGCGCTCAAATGGTAAGCGAACAAAATACGCACGAAGAGTAGAATGATTGAGTGGATTATATAAAAACACATTACATAATAACATTAAAGTATTTATTAATCATAATCATAATAATTTATTTGTTGAATAAGGTTACAAAACAGGTATTAAATATATAAAAAAGTCTCACTTTTTCTGCCTATCTAGGCGTGCAAATTGAAAAAATTAAGTATTACAAAGTTATTAGCTACAATTTAAAATCTTCAATTGTCTATATACCTTTTGTCAAAATTTTGTGTCTTACATTATTCCATTTTTAGTACCTCTTATATATATTATTTCATAATGATGAATTTTATTTATTCAACAATACCCTATTATCATACTTATTATTTAATTAAACATACAAAAAAATAAAATAATAATATGTCAATAAAATAAAACGTCAAATTTTTGTGCTGTGTTAATATATATATGAAAATGTTAAAAACTCACCAACAGAATAAAAACAATGGTCCATAAGCCATTTGGTTAATTTTCTTTTGAATATGTTTTGTGGCAAATGTCTCATATCTAGAGGTATTTTGTTGAATTTTTTTTTTAATTGCCATACAATTTACGTTTTGACTCACCACAACGAGCTTACTTCTTGTATAGAATAATTTATCCTTATGTCGTGTATGTTTTTCTAAAACATAAACAAAGTGACAAAAACGTAAACATGTGACAAAGCAACAAATATCTCTTATATACATACATTAAAATTGAATAATATAACTGGATAGAAGATCCTTATGGCGCTTGCTGAAGAAATATCGATATGAGATCAGGATGCGCCTCGTATCTCACTGAGAGCTAGCCATATGAGACTTAAGAACTGATATCTCAGGGTGACGGGCGCAGTGTGGTATCACACGGAAATGTTCTGGGTGACTCAGCATTTGTTGTGGGCAGGCGTTGCGCTTACCATCAAGTGAACGTTTTGCTGGTTTCGTCACTTTATTAAATAAAAGAAATATAAAATGTTTGTGAATGTAATTTTCTGCTAGTTTTTATTAGAGGTTTTGTAAAATTAGAGCATTGTGTTTAATCTATTAATTAATTTGCGAGAGCGGAATGCCGTACGCGGCGCGGCTTTTTAGAATTAACTTTTTAGAACTATTCTAAATGTGCGTTGCGTTCTTTTTTCTTGACGCGACTAAGGATAAGAAGACAAAGGAAATATATATATGAAGAAGCGGTAGGAATTTCGTAAGTAAATATTAGACAGCATTAAAATACTTAATAAATTACTTTATACAATATTACTTACTCGTATTATCATAAGTTACATAGAAAATACAGTTTAAAAGCTTTATGCGTCAAAATGAAGTAAGCTATGAGTGGATAGGTACTAAATATAACAAATACGAGTATGTGATTTTGTGATGAAATTCGAGCTTACGAAGAAGGATGTCATGATCCACACGGTCGAAAGATTTCTCAAGGTCCGTATAAACCATGTCAACTTGTCCCCCATTCTCCATACCACGAAGGACAAACTCCGAAAATAACGCTAAATTTGAAGTAGTGGAACGCCCTTTCTCTTATTATAGTTTAAACAATTCACTCATAGCCTAATTTTAATTTACGCCCAACGAAGCGGGAAGATTGCACCAAGAACTAACAGCCATTATATTTATTTTTTAAATTAATCGATTCAATTCCCATTACCATTTTGCCACAAACCGTGCGACCACTGATTGTAGTTTGTGAGCCGTAAAATAGGAACTCTCTCAAGGAAGACGAGTGATTCTTGACTATTGGATTTAATATAATTTATCTAGGTTTCGTTTCGTAAGCATTTTAAAATTACTATTGTAATCTTTTGTTTAAGAAAAAGTGTCTAGTCTAGTCTCCTTTGATTCTAATTCATTGACTAAGTGATAAGTGTATTGGTTGTGACACCTCGTATAGTGAAATTTACAAAATTCGAAATCACTAAATGTGGATATTTTTACACCATTTTTCTCTTCTATTAAAAAAAATCTTTGCACTTGTAGTGTGTTCTGTGTTATGAGTGCATTTTTCAGACACAAATTCCACATGCACAAATACCCACACCTGGAACAACAGTGTGATGACAAATGTAGGCCATGAAGATGATGCTGTCGGAAGCTATTAACTAAGGAGGAGATATTATAGTGCCATAAGTCTACGCGGAAAACATAGAAGCACTCAATCGCCCAAACCTATCTGCGCCCGATATAACGCTCACATGATAAGATCGGAGATAGGCTACAGTAGATACACGGGGACAATCATAAACAACCAGCAACGGTCGTCAATAGAATCTTAAATATTCTGTTTAAATAGAGGCCCTGGACATCATCTATAAATAGTTAAAGCCGGCGAATCGACTGTTAGTTTTACTAATGGTTCTGTCAGACAACGGACGGGGCGGGATGGCGACGCAACGCTGGCGGGACGGCGACGCGATGTGGATGTCACACTGGCGGCGTGGCGGTCACGTCAGCGTCCCGTCGCACTGGGCGTGATTTTTGATCATTTTTTTCCTATTGATTCCCAAATCTTCGATTTAAGACCAGAATTTTTATATTGCAGGTGGTCTTACGCAAAAAGGTGGCCTCGAACAATTCAATGGGCTGTGCCACTTTTTCGTTGTCTATTTATGTAATTAAATACAAAGCTGACTTCCCGTCGGACGCCACGTGCTCCGCTCTCTGTTTGACTGCTAACATAAATACTCATAGACCGCGCTCAAGCCCCGTCCCGTCACTCTTCTGTTGTATTCACGCCGCGTGCGACGGCGAAGTGACGCGCCCGCTAGCGGCGTGTCGAGCGCGGCGGTGCGGTGTGACATCTTCTGTATAAATTAGTACATTACAACTGCTCACATCGCGCCAGCGTCGCGTCGCCGTCCCGCCGATAAACATACAAACGAAACGAAAAGAGCTAAAATGTCAGTATTATTTACATCCCACAGCGCTCATAGAAAATTCATATATACTAGCTATGTCTTGACTTTTTGTAGTATAACACTACATAACAATACCAAAGTTTCTGATACTGCTTTGATAAACAACTCGTGCAAGTAAAATAAGGTGAACAATGCCGAGCTCATTTCATTCCCTTCAAAAACTTTTTGTCTTTGAACACAAAAGTTACTTGAATACGATCCCTACCCTTTGGTATTTGTATTTTCTCTTTCGTGATTGTTTTTCTTAATACAATGATTCATCCGTATTTAATTAGATAGAATTATACCAGAGCAAGATCAGAATTTAGAAATCCGTTTTCGCTATATCGTTATTTATATTAAATTATATTATTATTATTTCTGTAACTTTTACCGCGTTTCAAATAATCATTAATTATACACAACTAATTAGGTTATTAATAAAAAAATGATATTTGTTAAAATATATTTTTTAAATTAACTTTTATTGGGAATTTGTTTCTAATAATTCTTCTTCAAAAATACTGACGTAGGTTTATGAAATAAGGACTAAATTAAAGAATATTGTAATGTTCTTAAATGAAAATAAAAAAATGAATTCAAGATTTTTATTTTTAATAAATGTAAAATAAATAAAAATACGTGGTTTTTCCAGTATTTTCGTAAATGTAGATTGGTTACAGATGTGCCGTTTTCACGTATTTTAGTACCAAGTGCCTCCGCATGTTTGCAATACTGCTGTTATGCGATTTGACATACTTTCTACTAGGTTTTTAAAGCGATGCTCCGGACTTTTTTTTTATTGGATAAAGTGATGAAACGAGCACAACGTTCACCTGATGATAAGCGCAACGTCTGCCCATAACAAATTCTGTCACCCAGAAAATTTCTGTGTGACGCCACACTGTGCCCTCACTTAAGTCTCATATGCCCAGTGATTACGCTAGCTCTCAGTGCCCTTCAAACCGAAACACAGTAATGTTTGCACACTACTGCTTCACGGCAGAATAATTGGCCTTGAGGTGGCACCTACCTAGACGGATTCCTACATAGGAATCCTACCATCAGTAAATTTCTGACATTCCTCTATAAGAGCTTCTTTAATTTCACGTAGCGTGATTGGCGGCGGATTCCGCTGACGTACACAACGTCCCAGTCCGTCCCATGCATGCTTGATGGGGGTTTAATTCGGGACTGCGTGTGATACCGATATTTCTTCAAAATAAGCAAACACTATCTCAGCTGTATGCGGGCAGGCATTGTTTTGCATAAAAACGGCATTCTCGCCTATGTCGACTAAAAATGGACTAACGTAGTCATTAAGAATTTCAGTGACATATTTTTCTGCAGTTAAAGTTTCATTTTCTATCACCACTAGTTCAGTGCGGCTTTCAGAAGAAATCCCAGCCCACACGTGAACAGAGCCTCCACCGTATGGTACTTTTTCTTCTATGCAGGCTTAGTTATAGCGCTCTCCCGGTCTTCTTTACACTCTTTTCGTTTTTCTTTGTCTTTTCGTGCTTGTATAAAGAGAATCTAGACTCGTCTAAAAACTTAACTAAACTTCAACATAAAAAAAAGAATCCTAACAGCCAACCCGAAATACCGACCGCGTGGCCTTGTCTTCAGAGTACCTGTCTTCTACTGGGTACTGGGTTTGGATCGCAGTCGGAGCCAAAATGCGTGCAAAAACACAAATTATTGGTTTTCGGGTCTGGTTGTGTAAGTTATGTGAAATTTTGTAAAACGCACCTGCGATACATGTAGATCCTGCTGTAAGCCATTGTATTCTTAATAAAAAACCTAAGAATGCTATAACACATTTTTATTATAATTTCTTTATCTTTACTGTAATCTTATTCGTCCTTTCGTGATCTATTCAATTTTGCAATGTTTTATGCTCTATGCCTTTGTTATATTGTAGCCATCCATCATATGAGGAAATAAGGTCACAGTATTAATGCCCCAAACATATCGCAGTTAAAGAAAAGCGAGTAATATTTAATAAGCAATCGTGGTATAATTTACGATTATAATTTTGACTACAATAAAATAAAGACTACGTCTTTGTTTTCTCTCTAGTGGATTGGGCGTGGAGAAAATACGAACGATACGATACTCTCACAGCTCAGAGGACACACAAAAGCACGCCCAAATACCATACTATTTGTCAAAAGACCTACGATCTTACTGACATGAAAAGTTTCTAAATGTTTTAGTAATTTGGAATACTAATGACACCACGAGTCATACTGCGAATAGAAAGAAGATACATACTAACAGATACTAAGACGGTGAATCTCAAGCAAATTTTGCGCGACAACAAGCTTTACCGAGCGAAACCGGCCGCAGTCGAGCCTGTACCAGCTGTTCTACCATAAGTCAGAGGAGTCACGGACAAGATTGGTTGCATCTTGAAGCGGTCTTCTATAAGAACATTTTTCTAACCGAAGAAGATAAGTCAGTTTATGCCATCTTTCAAGTGTCATGTCCCTCTACAAGATGTAGAAGTGTATAACCTAACTTTCTCTTAGATCGGACAAACAAAAAGATTAAAAGAACACATATTTTATATGGAGCATTGACTAGGAAGGTATAATTCATAAACCATAGGAAGTCTGCAGTTTGTGATCATGTTCTGGATTGATCCATTATATCAGATTTGATAGATTACAAATCCTTTAAGCAAAAGCAATTTCTATCAACGTGTAATAAATAAATCAATAGAGAGCCATCCATTGGATACTACTAAAGGCATGGGACCCCATAATTAATAAAATTAAAGCATATTAAATGAATCAGGTTAGAAATCGTTAAAAAATTATACGAGACAAAATGCGTAAAATGAGTACTTTTGCTGATTCCAAGATGAAAGCAGAGGAAAAAAAAATATTTTTTATTTATTTGGATTTTGATTTATTTTCTTATTTTTTCACTGGATTTGTACTGGACTGTGACATTACTTTGCGTAATTTGCTAAAACATAGATTATAAAAGTAAAGTAAGTAAAGTTTCAGCCTATAAATGTCGCACTGCTGAGCACAGGCCTCCTCTAATTTCTGAGAGGGTTTTGGAGCTAGGAAGAATCCGCCACGCTGCTCCGAAATATTTCTATTCCTCGGACATGCAGGATTCCTCACGATGTTTTCCTTCACCGCTAAGCATGTGGTAAATAAGCACTTAAAATTGTAGAACAATATTAGAGGCGAGCGAGTAACCTGGGTTCGATCCCCGGTGCTGCTGGCACCGGGAATCGAACCCAGGTTACTCGCTTACTATGAAATTAAAGGCGAGCACCAAGCCCCTGAGCTACCACGGCTATTTTTTTAAACATAGATTTTTTTTTATTTTAAACATAGATTATAAACATAATTTATTTTTCGTAAATCCTAATTTCAATGCCGTTATTGATATTTAGGGTTTGTAAAAGATACAGAACATTGACTTTGATGAGAAGAGAAATCCTGAAAAGACATTTGAAAGCTCTGGTAATGAAAGGTAGGGAAATAATGAAAACCAAAGCAGGAGTTCGACTACGGCTTCGGTTAATTACGATTTATGGATTCCCGGATAATTTTAATAACGCGGTAAGTTTTTTATCTTAGCCTTAACTGTGGCTTTTTATATTTACGTAATAATGAATTGGCTCGACCAAGTTATATTGACCGTGCCGATAAGACGTCGGTTCTAAAGTACCCAGTATTAAAAAAACATTAAAAACAGTGCTAAGGTAACTAACGTAATGTAATTAATTTGTCTGTTTTATTTCAATATAACAACATTTCCAGTTGAAAGCTGTCAGTTTTTATGCAATGTCACATTTTCTTGAGCAAGCAATCAATTGCTACGGGTGGTAGCATTCCTGAACAGAAATTCGTCTGGGCAGAACCACCGCAGCGATAGTTATTCTGCAATCAAGCGGTAGTGTGAATACATTACTGTGTTTCGAACTGAAGGGCGTCGATAGCTAGTGTTATGTGTCAGTGATGATGTCAGGGTAACGAACGCAGTGCGGTGCCACACAGAAGTGTTCTGGGTGACACAGCATTAGACGTTGCACTTATCATCAGTCTTATAACCTTATTTCTTATAAAAATGTATGATTGAAAGCTTAGCCTAACGTAATTAGCACATAGGAATAATATAATTAACTTTTAATGATCTTGGCTACAAAGGTTAACTAACGAGGCTTAATTAATCAAAATCTGAGGCTGACTCTGCAATTCCAATTACTTAATTATAATTTTGGTTTTATATTCTTGTAATAATATTTTACTTTATTTTCCGACCCATAGTAACGAGCACCCGGTCCCTGAGTTCAGGGACCGGGTGCTCGTTTTAAATTTCATAGGTCACGAGTGGTTCGATCCCTAGTGCCAGCAACACTAAAATTCTTAGCTACTCTAATAATGCCTTGCCATGTATTCGGCAGTGAAGAAGACCATCCTGAGGATACCTTAATGTCAGAAAATTCAAATATATTTCGTGGACATTTGAAGTTCGCCAACTCGTTTATTACTGACGTATTAATGAATGCACTTTTGTAAAGATGAGAGATCGGATAGTACGGTAAGACGGAGGTGCTTGGGCAGGTGACGGTTACGTCATGTTTATCATCATTATCATCATCATCATCATCATTTCAGCCTATTACTAGTCCACTGCTGAACATAAGCCTCCCCTATAAAATTGCAAAAAAAGTTAGTAGCTCTTATTTTGAAGAGATTTTGCAATATTTGCCACGCTTGGCCACAAGCGGGTTGGCAATCGCAGTTTATTTATTAAGATATTCCGAGAAGATGCTGCTGCCCATGTACAGGTTTTAATTTTCCTTCTGTAAAAATTTACGACTCCCACGGGATTAGATTGGGTGGTAGATTCTCTGAAGTTGCCACCACACGGTGAACTATTCATTGACTGTTAGATAGTATCATGTTAGGCGGGTGCACGCTGGGCAACGTTTAGTAACTTTGCCATTTGCGGAGATGCACCTAGTCCACTGTCTAGCTCGAGGTGACGCGCACGAAAAAGCGCTCCTGCTGGAGAAAGACCATTAGTTCTACTTCTGCAATGAGAAAGAGGAAGAATGTAAGCCCGTCAAAACTGTGAGATGTGATAGTGTCCTTCTTCTCTCCCTCACAGTGGCCTGAGGAGCACGGAAAGGTGACGTAAGAGTCGAGAAACAGAACGTCTACACCCAGACAATGAGCTCCAGCAGCTTCATTGATCATCTTATTAAAAATCTTAGCTTATCACTCCTGTTATGGATTTAAATATGTCAGTAGAAAGTAAATTACCACTTATTGAAAAGCACCGCTCGCTTTCCCTTAATATAAGCACAGGCAGATTAATATCAGCACCGAGAACCGGCGTTCCGACCATTTCGGTCTGTTCTTAGTAGTGATAGCTTACGGTTATTTAAAAAAAAAGGTATAAACTAAGACCGTGGTAGCTCAGGGGCTAGCGCTCGCTTTAAATTTCATAGTACGCGAGTGACCTGGGGTCGATTCCCGGTGCCGGCACCACTAAAATTGTTAATTGCAATTTTAAGTGCTGACATACCACGTGCTCGGCGGTAAAAGAAAACATCGTGAGTAAACCTGTATGTCTGAGAAATTAAAAGTATTGTGAAGACATGTGAAGTCCGCCAACCCGCATTGGAGCAGCGTGGCGGATTCTTCCTAGCTCCAAAACCCTCTCAGAAATGAGAGGAGGACTGTGCTTAGTAGTAAGACATTTATAGGCTGAAACTTTACTTTACTTTTTTATAAGCTAAGATAGAAAACTTTGTTCACTAGGTGGCAATAGATAAAAATATTTTATTTTGCGTACATATGTGTAGGCCTCAGGAAAAAAGACGCTGTAAATGTCTTTTTAAATTTAGCTAATCAGTTCAATCAAGAAGAAAATTCTCCGTAAAAGTGTGAATTGTTTGTCATATTACATTTTTTAGTTATTGGATAAAGTGACGAGACTAGCAAAACGTTCACTAGATGGTAAGTGCAACGTCTGCCCATAACAAATGCCGTGTCACCTAGAAAATTTCTATGTGGCACCACACTGCACCCGTCACCCCGAGATATCAGTTTTTAAATTTCGTAGGCCCAGTGATTACACTAACTCTCAGTGCCCTTCTGATCGAAACACAGTAATGTTTCCGCACTACTGCTTAACGGCAGATTAACTGACCCTGGGGGAGTACCTAGCAGGAATGAATAATGCTGAAATCATACCACCAGTGAAGTTTCATATCTTTCTATGATCTAATTTGATGCAGTTTTTTCTCCTCTTTCTTCGTCTTTTCTTTTGTTACGACGATGACCTGGTCGTATGAATAAAGTAATTAATTATACTTCGTGGAGAATTTCTCCCTCGAAAAATACCTGGCCTAAATAAAATACACAGTCTGGCGTCGAGCAACAGTATCTAAGTTATGCGTCTACACTACTAATGCATGAGGTCACGGAATATTTTAAGAAAGGTTTCTTAAAGGAAACGTTCGGACTAAAAGTTTATCTAATTAACTAAGAGGTGATCAAAAATCTATAATCTATGGAGAAAGCCTAATGGAAAAAAAATAACGCTGGGTTTCTTGATGGTTTAATTTTTTTGCAAAACCTTTGTTGTTTAAAAAGATACTTTTAATGTGTATTATATAAATAAAATAATATATTGAATTCAAAAAATCTGTTATATTTAAAAAAAGTTTATATACTCATATATTACACGTCGTAGTATTGCTAAATAAATTTACATTTAAGCTTCTATAAATACCAGCTACGTAATTCACGGCATCGCCATCGTTTTTATAACAAGATTGTATTTATTTTTACTGATATTAAATATATATATATATATATAATTTATTGCTTTCAAAGCTGATTTTTTGGTTACACAGTTAATTAAACGTAATTGTAACATTTAACGTAATATTATGAATTTGAATTTCATAATGTCCCTTCAAAGTGTCCTTTAATTTAACTACCTCGTGCTATTTTAAGTGTGTGGTTACACCACAGTGAAATTCTCTTTGAAGGAGGCAAAGTAAAATAAATAATTTATAAGAGACTATCTCGGCAAATGTTGAAAATCTTTTAGAACTTTGTGTCATGTTTTTTTTAAGATGACATTTTACCTTTAAAGTTACGTAAATTTTAAATTCTCTTACATAAGTAAAAATATTTCGGGTTTAAAAATTTCTTAAGAAATAAATATATTTGTAAAGAGATGCAAGAAACAGTAATAATATATTAAAAAAGAAACACATGGAAACATGAAGAAAATTAGGTATACATGGACAGCAACGTTCGAACAACAATCAACAATGTTTTGCTGCCTGTATAAATCTCAGTGTGTTAGGAAAAAGTAAAGTTTCAATCTATAAATGTCCCACTGCTGAGCACAGGTCTCCTCTCATTTCTGAGAGGGTTTTGGAGCTAGGAAGAATCCGCCACGCTGCTCCAATGCGGGTTGGCGGACTGCACATGTCTTCGAAATATTTTTTATTTCTCAGACATGCAGGTTTCCTCACGATGTTTAATATGTTAGGAAAGTTTTACCGTTATTTAGTAAGCCCTTACATTACCTGCAATCGTTAAGGCACACAAACAAGGCACTCACCACATGATAAGTGATCACAGCGGCCCATGAACATCCGTAATACCAGTTGCGGTATCTGTGGTATTGTCACCGCGTGGCCTAGTGTTTAGCCTACCTGACTTCTACGCCGCGGGTCCTGGGTTCGAATCCCAGCCGGAGCCAACATTTGTGCAAAACACAAATTATTGGTTTTCGGGTTTGGTTGTGTTTTGCATGTGAAATGTGTATGCACAACGCAGCCACAATACAGGAAAAATCTTACTGTGGGCATCGTTTAAAAACAATTAAATTGTACATGTTTATGGGCGGTGGTGATCACTTACCTTCTGGTGAGCCACTTACTCTATATTTATATAAAAAACTTTGCGTTCCGGCCCTTGAGAAAGGAGTAGGCTTTCATTTAAGAATTCCACAAAGTGGTCGTGCATAGCAGAAATTTACTTACGCACAGTGGTGTAATGCCAACCATCAAGATTATCTAGATGGAATAAGAGTTATGTGATGGAATTTTATTTTATAAATTTGCAGTGAAAGAAACCCGGCGGTGTTTTAGTGAAAAAACGGGACAAAATTGTTAGGTCGTCGGGACGCGGGACGATATCATCGGAATCGGGACTGGGACTGTTTTATCATGATTGATGACAATAGCGTGATTGTCACTTTGTAATTTGTGCGTGTGTGATTTGAATAATTTCAACAATTCATTGTGCTCATTCAATAGAGCCTCCAGCTCGCCGATGATGCGTCTGGCATAAGGTGAATTGTGATTATTGTAGCCGCAACGTGCATCCACGCGATTGGCGAATGCGCGTTTGGAGTTCTCACCGCCTATAAAGTTAATTCGTAAAAATGTATGTGTTTCGTAATGCCATGTCATGCCAAACATTGGCAGCAATGAGCCCACTGTGAGATAAACTTGGCCTTTGATTTTGAATGTTGAATTGAATTGTTGACCATTTGTAGCATTATTATTAACTAATAAATGTAATTTGGAAACATGAATTGTATGTCAAATCGACTTTAGGAACAGGTTAGAATCTGGATCCGTACCAATATGTAAGCCGTTCAATAGTTCAGGTGGTGTTTCAATTTCCGGTAGTTGACCTTTTCTTGACGCGCAATACATCCCGGCTGGCTCATTTCTGAATTTAAGCGCGTTACAATGCGGGCATTCCTTGTTCATAGTACCAATCCCCACTTCTGAATGAGCATAATATTCAATATCGGACGTTGTTGGTCATTAGCTCTGCGTGTGTTAACTACGAACCGGCGTGCTAGTCTTTGTTGATTTCGTTCAGGTCGTGCATCTTGTGATTGTGATTCACAGAATTGCGTCATGCTCACACGCACATCTGTATAATTTTGTTGAATTTCTTCGTCTATTCTTTGGGCTCTTCTATTTCGCATATCCGTCGTTCTATTCGCTCGACGGCCCAAATTGGCCCCTTTGCGTCTTGCTAGCATTGTCTACTGTATAAAACACACATAAATAGATCAAATTTAAGTACTCAATGATTGCAAACAACTTACTGATAATATATCTGTTCTTTTATTATTTTACCTACCTTTCACAATCATTAAACACGTATATTTTTCTTTTAATTTAAAATGATTCCCCCAAAATTTTGTGATGATGATGTTCTCCTACCCGATTTCGACCACGGCGACAACTTCCGACTACTGTTGAGAGCCATCAACTGGCAGAAACTGGGCAGGAGATTATAGTGCCACAAGTGTACGCGCAAACACAGAGGCACTCACTCGTCCCAACCTACCCGCGCCCGATATAACGCTGATGCGATAAGATCGGAGGTAGGCTAGGATGCAATGGCAGAAACACGGGGACAATCACAACACAACCAGACCCGAAAACCAACAATTTATGTTTTAGCACAAATGTTGGCTCCGGCTGGGATTCGAACCCAGGACCCGCGGCCTAGAAGTCAGGTACTCTGACCACTAGGCCACGCGGTCGTCAAAATTTTGTACGCACTGATTATTATAGTATTATCTATTGTTGTTTAATAATAAAAAAAAAACTAAAATGTACACAATGGCCGCTGTTGGCGGGACATGACATGATACATGTTGAGTACTATTGATTTATATGAGATGACTAAATTAACTGAACGTGAGAATTATCTTCAGCAATTGTTAATAATATGGTAATAAATAATTATAGCACAGCAAATTTTTTTGAGAATATAAATAACATGAGAGTTGCACTGAGAATGTGAAATTATAAGTATAAACGTCACCGCTATGACTGATGCACAAACCAGACACACAAGTCGACAGTCCGAATGGACGCGCGCAGCCTCCTTCGGACGGTCAGTAGACGACTTAAAATGTTTAAGATTTTCGAAACCGCGAAAGCACGCAGCGAACGCGACACAGTCCGAACTTCGAGGGTTTTGTAGGAGTTTTTATTTATTTATTTATTTATGTTTGGGTCAAACCAAACCTGGCACACGGGCCCCTGGCCCGCGAGCACAGTATCCGATGAAGCTGTAAAAGCCGAGAAGGCTAACAGCAATTACATCACCGAAAATATAATAAACCATCAACTGTTTATATACTCTTTGCAAACAATAATAATGGCTGTAAACTGTGTATGCTATTGTGTGAGAAAGACAGGAGACGGGCTTCTTTCTCAGCCCTACTCCGTGCTGTTCGCTGGGTGAGAAGTGACACCCATTATTACAGTGCTAATATCGCTATTAAAAAGGAGTGTTGGTTGTAGAAGGGTGAAAATGAAGAGTTATATGTATTTTTAAAAGCCAAATCATTAAAAATTAAACATCAAAAATTTTGTCCAAAAAAGTAAAAAAAAATTATGTGGTGGGCCACCCTTATCACTGAGGGGTATAAAAATAGTTTACAACCTATTCTCAGACCTACTGAATATACAAAAAAAGTTTGATAAAAATCTATTAAGCCGTTTCGGAGGAGTTTGGTTACTAACACTGTGACACGAGAATTTTATATATATAGAAGATTATATATGCGAAAGTAACTCTCTGTCCCTCTATCTGTTTTTTTCCCTTACACAGTTCAACTGTTGAACCGATCTTGACGAAATTCGTCCATCCTGAACAAGGAAATGGAAACTTTTTATTTCGGAAATTCCCACATTATTTAAAAAAAATCTAAATCTACGCTTGAGTTGTCGCATCAGCTGTTAATTTATCAAGACAATAAGAAGGATTTATGTATTGTTCGATTTTTTTGTCTTCAAAAATTCTTGAGTACTTTTTTCTGAAATCGTTTCTTAGGATGTTAAAAAAGTAAAGTAAAGTTTCAACCTATAAATGTCCCAGTACTGAGCACAGGCCTCCTCTCATTTCTGAGAGGGTTTTGGAGCTAGGAAGAATCCGCCACGCTGCTCCAATGCGGGTTGGCGGACTTCACATGTCTTCGAAATATTTTTAATTTCTCAGACATGCAGGTTTCCTCACGATGTTTTCATGGTGTAATATAACTGCATGTTAGAATTTACTAAAAACTAAAAAATTAAAGCCATTTCGATCTACAGATTTACCACAAAATACACTTTTTTATATAATTTTGTGTAGTAGTGTCTATGATACTTTAATGTCTAACATCTGCTATGATTACCTAGTCCGTCTTTTGTTATAATAAAACAATGGCCCAGTCGCCAATGTATCTATCTAAGGATACTGTTCAAATAAATAAAACGAATCTTTCTTTATTATTTACAAAGCACACACACTTTGAATAGTAAAGTAAAGTAAAGTTTCAGCCTATAAATGTCCCACTACTGAGCACAGGCCTCCTCTCATTTCTGAGAGGGTTTTGGAGCTAGGAAGAATCTGCCACGCTGCTCCAATGCGGGTTGGCGAACTTCACATGTCTTCGAAATATTTTTTATTCCTCAGACATGCAGGTTTCCTCACGATGTTTTCCTTCACCGCCGAGCACGTGGTAAATCAGCACTTAAAATTGCAATTAACAATTTTAGTGGTGCCGGCACGGGGGAATCGAACCCAGGTCACTCGCGTACTATGAAATTTAAAGCGAACGCCTAACCCCTGAGCTACCACGGCTCTCTTTGAATAGTGCTGACTTATATTATTTTCTGGCTTGGGCAGCGTAGTGGTTATAAAACTTGTAGGACTCAATAAATTTTACTGGTGGTGATTAACTGTTAAAAGTGACAGAAAGGCATGCGTCACATGCAGTAAAACAAACTTAAGAGTTATATACATTCATACATAAGATCACGACTGTATCCCATAAGGGGTAGTCCGAGACTGGGCACTCACTGCAAAAGCAGATGACTGCCACAATCCACGTTTCACCGAAAAAATATAATGCACTTGCTGTGATAGGTGATGGTAGACCATCGCCACCATGCGGTGTTGGGTGCACAGTGCAGTTTTATTCCTTACTCGCCTTTTACGAGATCCATTAGATGAGATGTGGTAGTATTCTTTTAACGAGCCGCCACCACACGCCACAAGAGTTATATAAGCAATAAAAATTAAAAAAAAATATATAAAAATAGTAACGCAATGAATTTTGACTTTCGATAATGATGTAATGAAGAATAGGTATGTAATAATTTGTGAAAAAGTAGTACAAAAAAAGAATTTAAAGTCAACCGTTTTTTTTATATTTCTTTTCTTATCGAAGCTTGGTAGGGGCGCAGCGCATCTGGCTGCTGTGAGACAAAATAATATTTTCAAATAATTTTAGTATAGCCGAAATTTTACTTCTCCATTATCATATTCTTCATGGCACGCAAACAAAACACGTTTTTGTAACTAAAAAACGACTATATTATTTTATTGATGCTATAAAAAATTTATTGTCGGGAGTAGTATCACGACCATTAATTGGAGAATTTGACAATGATGAAGTTGGACAAGATGTACTCAGAGAATCAGTTATCAGTAAAGGGTTTGGTACCTATTCATTACGATATCCAGACATTAAGGATGTAAAACTGCTATCACATTGTTTGTGATATTCATCAGTATCATTAACTTGGTCTGGTAATCTAACATTTTTGATTATTACAATAGTATCTCGCACGGAGTTGCCGACAAAACTGCATCGCAATTTAACTTTATATTACTAAAAGTGATTCCAAAATACGAAATTTTCATCTGTATAGACGGCCATATACATAATCATCAGTCTTCCCGTAAATTAAAATTTCACTAAGGCACAGACTTATTTTAACGTATTAAATTATCATCGCAATTAGTTGACTGTAAACCAATCAAAGCGTGGATTAAAAGTGCGTCTTGTTTTAATCTTTCTTCCAAAGAAATAGGCGTTATTTTTCTACATCGCGATATCTGTCACCTATGTCCTCCAGTGACCATGGGTGATGAAAAGCGCTCGAAACTTCGGGTTATAAATAGTTAAGACTAAACGCGTTAAAATCTGTAAAATTAGTTTTGTTTTTAAAATATTATTGTTTTGCTATGGGGATGGATCTCTTACATGCAGAATGAAATTTATAAAACACTTCGAAACATTGACTATGTAATAAGGACGTTGTTCCGAGTTGTTGTTTTCAGGTTTCCCCGGGGTCGGAACGTAAGCAACTGTAATTTCAAGGAAGGTTTTATTTACTAACAGAAGTTAGTTTAGCCACGTACAAAGTTTGCACCCAGTACGTACACACATGAATACACATAGTTATATAGCGTATAAAATCATTAGAAATAATATGAAACTAAAAAATTCTAAATGCTCAAGCAATTATTTTGAAATTTATGAATCCAAATGTTGAAACCGTCATTTACAAATCACCAATCATATAACTTTTCTAGATGTGGAAAATAAAAATATAGAGTTAGTTAGTAGCATAGTTATGTAGCTCTAGAACATATGCTGAAATTGTAAACCTTCGAAGATACCTATACAAATGTCTCATTTCAGTTTCAACCATTACATAAATATTATTTATGTTAGATTAGTTTCTTTAATTCATGAGATACTACTTAATGATGACATATATTATGAATCCAACGTTTTTAAATAACCTTTGATGGAAGATATCACGCCCTCCCATACCGCCCGTTGGACCTTGGCGAGATCTTTGATTGTAAAATATGATCAGAAAATTGTTCTGCGACGCCATGTCTGATTCGCCCTGATTGTAATTTTCATTGGAGGATATCAAGAAGGCAAACTGCTTGGCCGTCGGTTAAAAGCTTCAATGCTCACTGAGCTCTCAGCCTATCGACCCCATCCACCTTCAGAAGGTAAACGAGGCAGAGTCTGCTGCCACCGACAGGTGATTCATTGCCACCGTCTGGCCAACAGGATTACTAAGAGAGTGGTGAACTGCGGCACTTTTCGCTACAAAGTCGAGGGGATGCTCTTAGATAGCAGACCCGGAGCCAGAGTCCATCAGGGCTCTGACCTCTTGCCCGTCCTGTATACTTGTAATATACTGAAAAGTGCAAAAGTCGAATAGGTTCTATTCGCCGACAACACCACTCTATTTGCATCCGATAGTATTTCATAATATTGCAAACATTCTATTGGACTTTGGGAATAAACTTCTCTAATGTGTGCATTTTAGAAGCATACATTTCACGTGCACATTCAACCATACCCGCAGGCTTCGGCTGGGATTCGAAATCAGCACCCGCGGCGTAGAATTTAGGTTCGCTAACCATAAGGCGGTCGTCGACGCAGTCATATGAGGCTTAAGAACTGATATCTAGGATAATGAATGCAGTTACGTTTAAGCGCTCGTCTTGTCCTATTCTTCCATTAAAAAAAACTTAACTGCAATTTTGTAGTGAATTTCTTGCGATGACGATATCTGCTTTATGCTTTCATACTTAGAAATAGGTAATACTCGTACTTACGGTGACTGGTATGCAGTTTACAGTAATTAAGTATTGACTTACGTTTATGTAAATTTTCATTGTAGATCAGTTTATACGCATAGTTTAATACGCATATCAAACTATTTGACTTTACTTTATTTTCAATAATTTTGTGTAAACGTAGACAAATAAAATTTAAATTTCTTACGTCGAAGACGAAAACACTTCATATCGACCCTTCGATAAATCTATTGGATTTTTTTTAATTGTCTTTAATTATATGATACTCTCCCTGGAAGTTTTTCATAATTTCCCATCAAAGTGAAAACCATCTTTGTAATGTGAAACTAAAATAAAAAGCGTTTAAACTGACCAAACAAAACTAAACCAAGAACAGACATTTTACGTCTCGCTGAGCCATACAATTTTGCAGTGGTTTCAGTCGGCAACATTAAAAAAATACAAGAAGGCTAGCTATGATACTAAAAGTGAATAGTTTTTGATTATAAAGAAACTGTTTTTCCATTTTACGTGTATTTTCTTACTTAACGACTAGTACTCAAATATAGAAGAAATAGTTCATCTCACTCTAACGTTCAAATAAAAGCTACACATCTAAAACACATATTATATTTATGCAGAAATTAGTCATTTTAATGAGAGTTTTAACCTAAAACTCAAAAAGAACCGAAATGCGGCTTTTAAACAAGTGTTTTTACATACACAATGATAAATAAAATAAGTTAACTATTGTTTGGGACGAAACATGTACGCACTATGAAACATTAACAAAATTGTCATGTATGAGTCAAATAATTAACTATTGTCCAATATAATTTTATTTAAAAAATGTTTACCTTGTGGCAGCAGTTTTTCTGGTAATCAGAATAAAATATTGCGGTATAACAAAAATGAACATTTTATATGAAAACTCAAGAATTTTTTTTCAAAGTATCGTCGTCGTCGTCGTCGTTTCAGCCTATCAATAGTCCACTGCTGAACATAGGCCTCCCCCATAGATTGCCACAAAAGTTTGTAGCTCTCGTTTTGGGGGGATATTGCCATAGTTGCCACGCTTGGCAGACGGGTTGGCAACCGCAGTTTATTTATTCAGATGTTCCAGCAAGATGCTGCTGCCCATCTCCTGGTTTACATTTTCCCTCTGTCGACTTTTACGACACCCACGGGATGAGATGGGGTGGTAGATTCTCTTAAGCCGCTACCACACGGCATACGGCATTTCAAAGTATATCTTAAGAGAATCTACCACTCCATCTCATCCCATGGGTGTCGTAAAAGTTGGAGAACAAAAACCAGGAGATGAGCAGCAGCATCTTCGGGAAACATTTAAATAAATAAACTGCTGCTGCCAACCCACCTGTCAAGCGTGGCAACTATGGCAAAATGAGAGCTATTAACTTTTGTGGTAATCTATGGGGGAGGCCTATGTTCAGCAGTGGACTATTGATAGGCTGAAACGACGACGATTTACAGTTAATTACAGTATATATGTGCCATTATGTTCGATGACTTTTTGCCATCTTAAAGGTATTTAATAAAACTACTTTACGGATTTCATCGCGTTTAATTTTTAAACTATTTATAACCCGACGATTCGAGTCCTTTACAGCACCCATGGTCACGGGGGGACGGGGTCCCCGTAAATAATCCGTAAAGTAGTTTTATTAAATGTGTAATATTCGCGTAAATATAAGCAATCACTATCTTGAAGGTAGTGACATGATCCCGTTGCTGTAGAATTGTTGGGACTTCGAAGCAAAAAAAAACACGACACACTGTTTTGGCAGCTCTCTTGGTGTTCACTTGACACTACCTTAAGAAATCTGAAGAGACCGAAACAGGTGGAAATCTGAAGGTGCAATGTCAGGGCTATAGGGCGGATGCATTCACCTCACCGCCACCTCTCCTCTCTCCCTTCAAACTACCTTAATTTTTGCTGAGTGGCTAAAGATGTGATCTAGCGTTATCGTGATGAAAGACCATACCCTTTCTATTGATCAATTCTGGCCGCTTTCTCTCAACTTCTTGCTTTATTCTCATCAGTTGTTGGCACTAGAGATCCGAATTGATGGTTTTGCCCGGCGGTAAAAGCTAATAATGAACAACGCCCTTCCAATCCCACCATACACATAGCATCACCTTATTGCGAGTTAACCCGGGCAAAGTCTGTGAAGCCTGACCGACCTTTGACCACGACCTTTTCGCACGTTCTTGTCGCACGTGATCCAGTTATCAATCTCTTGTAAAACGTTCATTACGTCTGAATAAAGAATCGCAAATGAGTGCAAGCTTCATTAGGTTTCTTTCACTCAGAACATTTTTGTGTGACACCACACTGCACTCATCACCCTGAGATTTCAGTTCTCAAGTCTCATATGCCCAGTGATTACGCTAGCTCTCAGTGTCCTTCAGACCGAAATGCAGTAATGTTTGCACACTACTGCTTCACGGCAGAGTAACTGGTACTGGGGTGTTACCTACCTAGACGGATTCCTGCATAGGAATCCCACCACCAGTAATATAGAAATAAAAGATAGCTATATTCATCAATCGATACCTATGTTCATCAATCGCCGATTGGTGTCCAGCAGAGGAGAATAGCACTTACTTATTTCCTACCGAGGTGTCGTAAGAGGTGACTAGTGTTTTGTACGGACAGCCTTTTTCATTCCGGCAAAAAGATATGCAATATGCAATGCTGTCATTATACTAAAATTCTTTTGGTAACGCATTGGGAGTAAGATTTTTTTGAAAATTTCTATATAGATCTTCGAAGTGCACTGTGTGGGACTAAAGAATAAATATTAAGTATATTATTAATCTGTGTCAATGTTTACTTGTTATATGCTCGTTATTTTCGTCGGTGATATTTAATTTTTTTATTTTTAAGACAACTTTTAAGACATTTTATGACAACTCTAACTATAAAATGTTCTATTAAATACTTAATATATTGAATAAAAACGAATTAAGCGAAATATTGTCGATTGAAACGGTTAAACTTGTTATCACAGAGTTGCAGCACCACACTTTTAGAATGTTCCAGCAATTTTCGTTTTGCCAGAGGTGTTAGTGTTGAACTATAAAACTTTATTAGTGTTCTTGACTCCGCACTTAGTCTTTACAGAAAAACGTAGTTCAGAATTATTCTACAAGATGCGATTTCTCTTTTACTTTTCTATAGCTTTGGTTCTTTTATTATGTCTGATGTACACCGGTGCCATAATAATAGCGGGTATTTTACGGACAGCCTTTATTCGTGCAGAATAATACCATAAAAAGCAAAGTTGTAAGCTATACTGCTCGTGGAAACACCCGTCACATCTCGATTCCTTGTTTCCGTGCTTTGGGTGTAGTCTCTGCCTACCCCTTATGTGGAAAAAACGTGTAACTACTACTATCTATTTATATAAAACAAAGTCGTTAGTTACACCATTTATAACTCAGGAACGGCAGGATCAATTTTTATGATGTTGGATTTGTCTCCGTCCCGATATCAGAATAACTATTAAAACATCGAAAAAAAAATTATGAAGAAAATTCATTTTCATATAGAAACAAATTAAAATTACTATACTCCACGTTGCAATGCGCCTTGAATGTTTTGGAAAAAAGTGACGAATACGGAACAATCCAAGCGTTGTCGACCACAAAGTCGTTACCTTTCACTTTCGTTGTGATAGTTTTGTAGTTATCGCTGTCGACGGCATTTATTTATTATTTTTATTGTATCTCTTTAGGACCGATGGTCACTGTTAGCACGAAGGCTTTCACAGCTTGGCCTGATTGAAAGGTGGCCGAGCGCTGAGGGCGCTTAGCCGAACCTTTATTTATGGATGACTGGTGCAAGGGCCCCAAGAGGGGACCTCGCCTTGGACCGTCATCCTGTTCGCAAGGGTAACTGACTCGAGGGTGCCCAAGGGGGCCGGCCTCGGTTCGGTCAGTTACTTCAATCGGGAGGGCAATATTACTACTACTATTAATATTGTCAGGATTATTATTAACTAGTTACCAGTAATTCGAAATGCGTTTCCGCTGGAGAAGAAATGGCGCAAGAAACTCGAGCGACACTTCTAATAATGACACTATTGCTAGGGGAGAACCGCGAATAACTTTGTGTGAACTTGTGATGTTGTGTGTGTGTGTGTGTCGTGCTGAGTAGAGTTCTTGGGCCCTAGTGGTCGCGTCGTCAGGGTTCTCGGGGACGTGCCTCGGTCTCCTTTTTGCGCGAGTCGAGTTTTGCTGTAACGCGAGGGGCTTTTATGTGGCGGCACTTGTCGGTTGGGAGGGGTTCGTGGCGGCAGAGTCGAAGAATCGGCCGGAGGCCAACTTTAGATATTGTCGAAGGCAAGTGCTCCAAGCGTTATTCCCGATTATCACAGGAATGATGATTATTCAGTGTATAGTCGTCGATATAGTAACTAGTAGTAGTACTATACTATACGATATAGTACTATACTAGTAGTAGTAGTAACTGTAGATCGTTAACCGGTACCATCGTTAATGTAATTTATATTACTCCATATATTATCGCAATTATAGATTGTTATCATTCACAGACTTTATCTAGACAAAAAACATACTTATACTTATATTAAGTTGCGGCTCCAAGCAAAACGGACAAACAACAACTTGGCGTAACAAACTCATTACGACGTCAACTTTTAGAGGTTAGCTTCTAGTGATCAGAGTTTTGTTCGCCTCTTGGTAGATCCTTTATTAAGGTAAACCGATCTATAATTTTAGGGATAAGAAACTGGAAAGAGGATTGTTTACTCACTGCAGATCTCAGAAACGACTACGTATTAACGTTAATACTACAAAAAGTAAAGTTACGACTAAGAAATGTCTCATTACCGAGCACTGGGTCCCTTTAATTATTTTTATAGGTTAGTAGCTAGTTATGAGCGCTGTTTCTCTGCGAGAAAAAAACCGTAACGATGATATCCGCAGCATAACTAGAGTAACTGACATAGCTCTTCGGATTAGTAAGCAGAATTGGCAAGTATAGCTCATTAAACTAATAATCGTTGGGGAAGAAGGTTCTCGAGTGGCCTGGTACCGGCAATCGCAATGTAGGGCGACCCCCAATTAGATGGAGACACAATCTGCACGGGCGGGTAGTCGATAAATGCTGGTGGCTCAGTACCGAGTTTTATGGCAACCTAGGCTTCAGGCTTATGTTCAGCAGTGGACTGGTGTGGGCTGAAATGGTGATGATAATGATGATAGGTTAGTAGCGCTGCGCTTTAAAAAATCCGCCAACGCTGCTCGAGTGGACGGATTTCACAGCCTGTCCTCGAGTTTTTTTTTTATTTCTCAGTAATAATGATTAGGAATCTCAATTATTCGACAATGGTGTTACGAGTTTCTATTACGAGAGTTTGGTAGATTCAAGAAAGTGACGACACCTCACATCACAACATCGCGATGTGAAGATTATTGTCGTAATGCGTCATTTGTAGTAATTAGTTATCTTATCATACCATATTAGTATTGTAAATAACAAGAACCGCACTACCAATGCATTTCGACGCTCAACTTTGTACACTGACTTTACATTGTATACATATTAATATGCTATATAACATATAAATTTCTTAACGATGATTCCTTCAATACCAAAATGTTAACAATTTTTTTTGTGAAAAGCAAGCCGTGGACCGATCTGATAATTACTATGTTATATTCGGTCTATCGGTTCGGACGGTCGGAATTGTCTTACAATTGATTAACACGATCAGAGAAAAACTCACGCATACGAAAAACATGGTTTTAATACATTGAAGTAACTACGGCTCCAGATATATATTTGAATATACTTCTACTTCATGCATTATTTACTAGATTTGGCAATACAGTTTTTAGTATAATTTTATTTAATCTTTGCTTAAAGTTAGCATCTAATATCATCATTATTATTTCAGCATATCACTAGTACACTGCTGAACATAGGCCTCCCTCATACATTGCCACAGATGCTTTCATTTTAGGGGAATAATTGCTACGCTTGGCAACCGCAGTTTATTTATTCAGATGTTTCAGAATGATGCTGCAGAAGGTGGGCTTCTGCTTTTTATTTTCCCTCTGTCGAGTTTTACGACACCCACGGGATGGAAATGCAGATTCTCTAAAACCGCCATGACACGCTTAGCATCTCAAATAAATTTAAAAAATACTCCTATCGAGATACTGTATATTGTTATGCGCGACATGGTACTGCTCTTATTATTAACGGACATATCGTGAAAATTCAACTCTTCAAGTCCACACCCCTTGAGGCGGCACCGCGTATTCTGCTGAAATTGACAAAGTAGTTAGTAGAGTAATTAAAATACATAAAGCCAAAGAAAAAATCTAGCGTTTCAGATATTGTTTAGAGATTTATGTAATAAAATAATATAATATTGATTTAAAATAAAATAATATAATATTTACAGTCATGTACGACGGGAAACTGTGTCACATATTCTCGTCGAGTTTACCTCAATGTCTCTAACTCTTCAACCAGTGCCTGTTTCCAGTGATGACAGTTCAAGACTTTAGGCCGCATGAGGAAGCTCAATGTAAAGGAGAGAAAGTTAATTTGCTAAGATCCGCATGCAAAATGTAAAATGGTGTGTATTACCTAGTTTTGAAAAGCACCGCCCGCCCCCCCTCAACAGCGTGCACAAGAAAACCAATACTGCCACCGGGAGCAACCACTAGATACTCTCCACCACTACAACACTACCACTAGGTAATACACACAACTGAAGTCGAGAACACGACACGTGTTTCACCTCAAAACTAGGCAATCAATTGATATTGACTCTACGACAGGCTCTATTAACTATATGAAGCTCAAAGTAGCTCAGAAAGCTATTGAAAGAGCTATGCTCGATGTTATATAGGATTGTTGTATCGGATTAGTACTAGCTGAAGAGGAAATGGGCCGGACCGATAACCGATAACCGTTGGGGAAGAAAGAAGTGGCAGCCTCGTACCGGCAATCACAGGCAAGTGCAAGTGTCTGGGAATTCGATGGATGCAGGTGCTACCACAGTGCAGCTAGAGTAATCAATGGGCCTATGAGACTTAATAACTAATGTTTCACGTTCACGGGCGCATTGTGGTAACACACAGAAATATTCTGGGTGAAACAGCATTTCTTATGGGCAGTCGTTGCACTAACCATCAGATGGCCGTTTTACTCGTTTCTTCACTTTATCCTATATAAAAAACGTTCTACGATGGCAGTTATCCGTCTTTGTCGGAATCACCACAATGCCAGTTGTTTTGCCATCAAGCAATGGCTTTTAAATACCATTGTGTTTCGATTTGAAGGGAACGAGAGCTAGTTTGATAACCCGGGGTAAGAGACTAAAGAAACAAAGTATCATGGTAACGAGTACATTGCGATGCTACACAGGACTTTCTAATAATATAAAATATTTGACGGGCAGGCGTGACATATACCATCAAGTGAACATCTGGCATTAAAAATATTACGCGAACGAAATCTGAGCTAAAACGACTCATAAATTAATGATCATATATAGAATAAAATTATTTACAGGCAAGTCAACAACAATCAAATTGCGCAACAAAAAATCCACATTCTGTATAATGGGTAATACCCGTTTAGTATTACGATCAAGCAGCATGAAATCTGTCACAATTTAATATATGAGTGGTCCTTATTAAACTTCCTGTATATATTTCAGCGCCATGTTATTCAACTTTCAAGAAATTTATGCCTCTTATATCCGTTGGCAGCTTATTTACGAAAAAAATGTATACATTAAATTTCGTGTTATTACTTTTATAAGATATCTTAAATTTCATTACAATATACCTAGCGCTCACGAAGAATGTTGCAATGTTTTTATTAATTTAGTTTTTTTCTTTATTTTCTAATAAACATGACTAATAAAGGTACATTGGAATATAATAATAGAACTAGAAATGTTAAAACACAGAATTTCTTGTTGTATGTGTTACACAACAGTAACCGCTCAATTTTTAGGGTTCAGTAGTAAAAACGGTTCCCTTATATTCGCCCTGCCCGTCGGTCAGTCACATACGAGGGCGGCGGACGCTTGTTCTAAGGCTCGGTGGCCGTGCCGTCCTTACGAAGTGGCCCGAGTTTACGAACTGGCCTATTCATAGCGCAGTAAGGAGCGTAACTGCGTAAACGTTAAGGTAATTTGTACTCGCGGACTCGGATTGCCAGTGCTCGGCTACGCAGTAGAAATACTTCCAACGCACTTGCAATTATTTCTAGCCCGTACCAGAGCGCTGTACTTAGAAGCGCAGCCCTGGTGTTAAAACCGGGTATCGTAAATACGTCTCATCCCTACTACAGAAGACAGACAAATATAGAAAAAAATATTGAAATCACCCCTATGGTACCGCCTTAGGGGCTGATTTTCAAAAACGCTGAAACACTATATTTCTATTTTTTTTTATTTCTCCTTTTCTATTTCACCACCTTCAAGTTATATTTTTGCCTCAAAAGGTAGAAAATTAATAACAATTGGTTAGGCGTTTAAACACAACAAACAAATAAGCAGACAGATGAAGTTATTTGTTTTATTTATACTCGTAATACGAGTATTAGTTTGGATGATTAAATAGATTGGGTCGTTGACGTTTATGATTAGGTGACAAAAATTATTTTATTTTAACATAGCAATATGCTTAGTGTCCGTAAATAAATTATGTGACAGTAGGTAGTAAAGATGTTAAAGAAAAAAAAATATACAGTTGAAAATGTTAAAAGCGTTATACAAAAGTATTCGAGTCAAAAAAAATTTTACTTGTTAATAAATCTTGTACACTTTTATAATCGACCTAAAAAGCTATTTAAATTGAATAATATATGTCATTATTTATCAGTGAAAGGAATATTTCTGTGCATTTAAATTATATTTCATGACTAGCTGTGCCCCGCGGTTTCGCTCAAAAATATGCCGACCACATGAATTCGCCGTAAGACATAGTACCTCGTTCAGAGCATTAACAGTTCGGCCCTTCTCTGTAATATTTTTTTTTTCTTAAAAACGATCCCGCAGTAGGATTTCTCCTGAATCGTGGGTGCGTTTAAGTGACACATATTTCACATGCACTACACAACCAGACCCGAAAGCCCCCGCAGTGGTGGACGGTATCTGTTGGCGGTACCTGGTGGCGGTGATAGTTTGCTTGTACGCGCTACGGGGTGATGGCGAGCGATGATCTTCAAAAACTAGGTAATGTACACCATTTTATATTTTACATACGGATCTAAACAAAATAACTTCCTTTCCTACATTCGAAGGAATAACCCTCAATCTTAACTGTTGTACAAACACAAATAAGAAGAATATAATGGTGATGATTTTGTTATATGCTTATCATAAATATTATTATCAATTACACATCCCATTAAATACACTCACATACACAATCACACACACTCACACACGCACCGGCCCCCTCCCCCACACACACATACACGCACGCACACATCAAGACTCACGCAGACCTATGCGAGAATTCATCTAGGCCACCGCTACATTAAGAGCTACTATTATTACTGAGTAATAAGACTTAAAAACTGATGTCTCAAAGGGACGGGTGCAGTGTGCAGTGTACCAAAAAGAAATGTTCTGAGTGGCACAGTATTTCTTATGGGCAGACTTTGCACTTGCCACACGGGAGCGTTTTGCTCGTCTCGTCTCTCTTTCTCGCTTTCTCCTATTTATAATAATGGTACTTTTATTTTTAATAGGTTTTATTTATAAAAATATACTTCAATGAAAACTTTTTTATTCATATAAACTGGAATTCACAATTACTTTAGTAAAAAAAGTATTTTTTTTAACTAATCCATGTGTGTACCACGGCGTAAGTGCGTAAAAGCATTTATTGCGTAGAAGGTCAATTGATCTTTGTCAAAGCGAAGCTTTTATTCCACAAACCGAGCATGGAGCCAAGAAACACCAATAAATCCCAAACTTAGCGTTGTGCCAGCAAATCTAAATCACTGGAACATTCCGCGACTTTTGTTGGCAAGCTGTGACTATTAGTTTGGATTTTCGTAAAATGGTATATTATATTTTTTATTTATATTGATATACGGCATCCATTAAAATTTATTAAAGGAATCAGTAAGAAGGTAATCTATGTAAGAAGATATTTGCGTTCTATGGTTTTCAGACAAACCAATAATTTTATCAATGAATTTTTTTAATAATTCGGTGAGTGTCATAATAAACGCCGATATCCTAACTTAGGATAAGAAACTCAAAATTGGTTCTCTTCTTGCCGTGGCTGGGGTAAACACCGATATCCAAAGTTAGGGAAAGAAACTCAAAATTGATTCCCTTCTTGCCATGGCTTAGTTACCGGGATAACCAATTGGGGTTCTAATAACATATCATAAGCTTTTAAGCTTAATTGGATTGGTTTACATCAACATCATTATCACATCATGGTTTACAGGAATGTTAATAATGTTATTAATAATATCATTGCTAGTATTCTTGAAAAAACTAATGGGAGTCGGAAACTGGTACCAAAATTTTCAGCCTATTTCCATCTGTCAATGATGTAAGACATGAAAAAAATAAGCGTAGCCTTGATAGATAACTTTTGTATTGTCTCATGGGGACGGTCAGTATGGAGCCATACAGAAATGACTCAGCATTTGTAATAAACAGACATTGCATTCATCATCGTGCTCGTCTCGTCACTTCACTATAAATAAATAATAGTTTGAAAAAATTAAAAAATACGCTTTATATAGAAAACCAAACTAAAAAAAGACAATAAATTTTAATAAATTTTTATTAAGAATAGTGTAAAATATTCTAATACTTAAATAAAAATGAATAATAGTGTAAATAAGAAAAAAATGTTTTATTTTAAAAAAAGCGTGGGGTGCTTTTTAAGATATCATCGAAATGATAACCCTTCTTCTCATATCTGCCAATGAAATATTTATAACTATTGACACCATGCACCCCACGCATTTTTTTTAAATAAAACATTTTTTTTCTTATTTACACTATTATTCATTTATATATATTAGAATTTTTTACACTATTCTTAATACAAATTTATTAAAATTTATTTTCTATTTTAATAGTTTGGTTTTCTATATAAAGCGTATTTTTCAGTTTTTTCAAACTATTATTTATTTTCTACTTTTTAGTTTGGTTTATTTATATAAGCGTGTTTTTTTTATCTATTATTTATTTTGTTACAAACTAATTTAAGACTATGACCTCTATAATACATACATAATACATATTAGCGCCACTTATTGAGTAATTTAGTTGTATTGTCTATAATAACAATATTAATAATAATTTAATTCGGACTTTGCATCCATATAACAATGATGTATAAAATGTATAAAAGCGTGTTTTTTGAGTTTTTTAAACTATTTTTTTAGTTGGATTTTCTATAAAAGCGTGCTTTTTTAGTTTTTTAAACTATTATTTATTTTGTTACAAACTAATTTAAGACAATGGACTCTGTAACAGGAATATATTAGCGCCATCTATTGAGTAATTTAGTTGGATCTTCTATAAAAGCATTTTTTTAGATTTTTTAAACTATTATTTTTTATTTTTTAGTCGAATTATTGCATTGTCATCGGTCTTTGACAGGTGTGCAAAATTTGAATTAAATCGGATCGTTCAAAGTAGGAGAAAATCGAGCCCTAAGGAGTCGGTTACAAACATACAAGTGAAGCTAATATAAAGCGTATAAAAAGAGTGTTAGTTTTTTTCCTAAGCGTATTTCGTTATTATTGTAAGCAACAAGACTTTCTCTGCAAGGTTTGACGTTAAATTAATAAAAATCATTGCGATATTAATTAATACGTATTGGGAACTTACTGTGAAATAGAATCTCATTTGTTTATTTAAAAAGTTAGCCGTGTGGTGGCGGCTCGATAAAAGAATACTACCACTCCATCTCATCCAATAGATCTCGTAAAAGGCGAGTAAGGAATTAAACTGCACTGTGCACCCAACAGGGCATGATGGCGATGGGCTCACCACCTATCACACCAAGAGCATTATACTGTTTTGGTGAAACGTGGATTTTGGCAGTCATCTGTTTTTGCAGTGAGTGCCCAGTCTCTGACTACCCATTATGGGATATAGTCGTGATCTTATGTATGTATGTAAAAAGTAAAAGGTAAAGTTTCAGCTTATAAATGTCCCACTGCTGAGCACAGGCCTCCTTGAATCCAGGAATTGCGGTCTCGATGCTGCATTAGGTTAATGGCGCTTAATGTAATATTATATAATTGATCATATAAATTTAAAAAAAGTACTTGTTAGTAATAAGTAAAACCATCAAAAATTTGCAATCAGTAAGATAAAAATTATTATTACTAATTAAAATTTATTTATATATTGTTTTCGTTTATATGCAATTTATGTTTGTACACAAATTTACTCATACAATATATGAGAAATCTTGGTGATGATAAAATAAGAAAATAAATACATATATATTTAAAAAAAAAAACGATGTCGCAAACTAGGATTTCCCATGTTTCGTGAGCACGTTGTACAGACATAAATTTCACATCGACAATACAAATCAAAACCCGCGACCACTAGGCCACGTGGTTGTCAAAACATTATACAATTTGTAAAGTCAATGTTTGAGTGTGCGATTGTCCACTTCAATAACATCGTTACTTCCTTATTTTGACATTTTGATTATTATGAAATATTAAATTAATATTTTCGTAACATTTTTTTTATTTATTAATTTTATGACAGCTTCATAAAGGTTTCAGTTCATTTCATTAAATTAATTTAAATATTAATGTCAAAATCAAAGGCCGGCAGCGCATCTGCTATTCCTCTGGTATTGTAGATGTTCATGGGCGGCGGTGATCACTTACCATCAGGTGAGCCGCTTCCATAAAAAAAAATCGTTCGAAAATAAGTCAAATATTAAATTGGGTCACATTTACAAGGACTTTGCGATTTTGTTCCAAATTGAATGTTATCCGTTAATAAAATATATCGTAAACGTTGCTTTTAAAAAGGTATTTACACATTAAATTCCCTGCAGTACAATATAAAATTCAATTTAATTTGTTGGGTGGTTGCGAAAATTTAATGAAATAATTAAAATATTGAGCTTCAATTGTAATTTAATGTTATGTATGAAAACGAAATTGTATTTTGAAATGGCAAATTCCAAACAAGGCAAATAAATTTCAACTCTAAATCAAGTTTTGGAGCTGAACAGCATTAAGATAACCGGGCTGTGAATTCAACTAGTAAGTGAATAAATTATGACTTATGGTTTTGTTAATATTGGTACTGTGGCTCATAAATTTAAAAAGCTTTTAAGCTTAAGTGACATATTGCAGCGAAATATTTTGAATAGTCTATATTTACCTCAAATGTATAAGCACCCTGGTTTCGATATCTAAATACGAAATTATTGTGCGGAACTGGGCGCATGCCATAAATATCATATAGTACGCGAGTGACCCGAGTTAGATCCCCGGTGCCGGTACCTATAAACTTATTATGTGATTTTAAGTGCTTGTTTACCGCGTGCTCAAAGTCAATAAAACTAAATGTATAAAATTTACAACGCCAAATGTTAAACGATTGGATGTAAATATACTCGTAAATGGGAAAGAGTTGATCCTTGTCAATACCACTGTCTTTCTTGAGATAACTCTAGACGCGAAACATCAATGGGGCCTCCATATATCTAAACTAGCAAGTAGACTTAGCTCTGCAGCTAATGCTGTGAAAAGAATTAGAAACCTGACTAATGTTGGAACTGCTAGATTCGTTTATTTTAGTTATTTTCACAGAATAATGTCTTATGGTATTTTGTGGTGGGGAAATGCGACTGACGTAGAGGTGATTTTTGTTTTGCAAAAGAGAGCCATATGATTTATTAATAATCTTGACTCTACAGCGTCTCACAGAGATAAATTTAAAGAAATTTATATCTTAACCTTGGCCTCTAAATATGTATGTGAAAACGTTATGTATGTACATAAGAATATTAATCACTTTAATAAAAAAAGTGATGTTCATAATGTGAATACCAGGAATAAGCAAAAATTAATAAAGCCAGTCACTAGACTTCACAAAAATCCCGCTGGGTTTCTTACTGGTTCTTCCCAAGACAGGCATTTCTTTGCGAACCAGTGTAGCTTAAAAAAATACTTTCAATGAGTATTATCTAAATGATTGAATAAAAAAAAATTCTATTCTATTTAAAAAAAAAGTTACGTAAAATAAAAACAGGCAGCTACAATATTAATTGAGGAAAACCGTAGCTAATAAGAAATCTTAGACATGTTGAATAAATTAACGTTTTAAGAAGATAAGAACTGAAATGCAAAAGTCATAGAAGCATATTTTGTTCTCATTCAGGTCACACAGGTCGGTGACTTACACATTAGTAAGAATTTACTACGGCGTTAGAAACAATTAGTACGGCGTTAGCCCACTACATTGCAGTGAATACGGAGTAACTAAGAGGAGCACTCGATACTGTCACGATACACTAACATTGTCAAAATAAGGTAGCAAACCAAGTTAATTTGCTTATTGTCCGCTTTTATGTCCGAGAGTAAGCACTAATTATTTTTGTCGAATAGTTTTTGATTTTTAACTTTTGTTAATTATTTTCTACGAAGGGCAGACCGGGGATGGCTGACCACGTTTTAGTCAATTTTTTTTAAAAAACTATTGTCGTGGTTTTAATAAAAAATATTGTAAACTGTGCCAAATTTCATAGCCAATTATAAAAAAAGGTTCTGTGTGGACATTATTTAATAAAATCCGGATTTTTTCAGTTTTAGGAAACCTCTCCGAGAAGGTCAACCTGCCCCAATACCGGGGTAGGTAGACTACTCAACTATTGCAGGTTGGCTGGAATTACGGAATGACAAAATTTAATGTGTAATAAAAAATCACAGAAATATTCTTAGTGACACGGCATCTGCAATGGGCCGACGTTGCACTTACTATCAGGTGAACGTTTTGCTCGTCTTGTCACTTTATCCAATAAAAAAAAATTATATGTTTTGCAGAATTCTACCCATATGGGTTTATTTATAATTTAATGATTAATTTTTATCTGCAAATACGTAATAATAAAAATTACGTAATAATATTCACACATAAATAAATGTTACTGTATCATGTGTACATGTGTATCATTACACAAAGTAGCTGAATATTGAAAATTATTTAACATAATAATTTTGGGGCTTAAACATCGACACGGATGACTGGTACTGGTCATTAATATTAATTGTTTGCATGCGGTCTGTGATTTAACAACATGTAACAAAAGATTTTATTATATGTTAATCGAAAATAAAATGACAACTATAAATAAATTAACGACACATTTACGTATTTTAACATGTGTTATAATACCTTAATGTTAATGTTAAACTAATGTTTGTTAATACTAAATATTTCGGATAAAAACACCATTTGTAACCAACAAAGAACGGGCAAAAGCTGGTAATGAATTAGCAACACTTCTGATGCCGTATGACTTAACCAAATGCAGTTGATAATCATCAGGTCATCATCAGGTCAGGTCAAACATATGCAAATGCAAATGCAAAAAAAGAAAGAATATTTAAGAAATGTATAGCTTATTTAAATAAAACTAGCGGGTTATAAAAAGTAGAAGTAAACGCAATAAAATCCGTTAAATCTTTTTATATTTAAATTTGTAGTATTCGCGTAAATATAAGAAATCATAATATGTATAACTTAATTTTGATACAACTTCCTCAATGTGCGGTCGTCATTGTAGCACGGATTTGAGATTTAAAGAAAAAGAGTTGTTTTGTATAGCCGACCACATAATTGCATTACCACCGATAGGTTGAATGTCGTTTGCATATCACAAAACTACAAGGCCTTGTAGATAATCCAGATAATCCAGGACTGTGGTTTTGGGCAATTTCAGGTGGAGATCTACTTTCAGCAGACAAGCGATAAGCTGTAATAATAATAATTATTCAAACAATATAGAACAACTATGTTATACGAGTATAATATTATATCGTACGAGATTTCCACTCGAGAACCTCATACGGTTATCGGTTCTACGAGCTTTATGGCCGGCCTATTGCAACTTCAGCTTGCTAATCCTTAGGGCTATATAAAGTACTCTGCATAGTTTTGCTACGGATATCCTCGTTAATGATTCTATCTCGTAGATACTCCGAGCATAGCTTTCCATAGCTCGTTGAGCGACTTTCAGTTTCTTCATTCGGCTTGCAGTGAAGAACCACGTCTCGGTTCCCTATATCAGTATGGGCAACGCGCATTGGTTATAAACTTTTGTCTTGAGACCTTGAGATATATACGACATCAAAACGGTCACCTGATTGTAAGAGCAACATCCGCCCATAAAAACTTCTGTCTCACCTAGAACATTTCTGTATGGCATCATTGGATCTCGTAAAAGGCGAGTAAGGAATTAAACTGCTATTGTTTTGGTGAAACGTGGATTGTGGCAGTCATCTGTTTTTGCAGTGAGTGTCCAGTCTCTGACTACCCCTTATGGGATACAGTCGTGATCTTATGTATGTATGTATGTATCACTCTGCGCCCATCAACCTGAAACATCATTTCTTAAGTCTCACATTCTCAGTGCCCTTTAAACGAGATACAGTAATGTTTGCACACTACTGCTTCACGGCAGGATAACTAGCATGGGTGGTAGCAGACGGATTCTTGCATAAGAATCCTACCACCAGTGGACCACGTAGTTGGACCTACCTAGTCAGACAGTCTATCCTAGGTACCAGGTACTAGGTACTAGGTACATTCAGCGACAACTTTGATCGACAAAATTTGGTCCCGGGGTGGTACTTACCTAGACGGATTCCTACGTAGGAATCCTACCACCAGTCAGTATTGAAAAAAAATACTAAAGAAGGGGACACCTGCGGAATTTTTTTCACTAGTTTCTTCCTCGTATAGACGAACTATATTAGGTAACTGTGGTAGATTGTAAAAAAATGACATACGGTTAACGAAATCTGAATTTCTTACACTAGAAATATAATAATTATCATTTAATTTCTTTTAGCTGTGTTATGTACTTAAAAACTTTACATTAGATGTAATAAATTATGCGTGTAGAAATATACAAATTGACTTTATACTGTACGATTCAAGAAAACATGTTGCATATTAAGTAATAGGTGTCTGAATATCAAAACGTTGCCTGCACTTCAAACACGGCCGTTATAAATTATTTATTATACTTCGCTTACTTCAAAGAGAATTCACCGGAAGTGTATGGTTAAAGCCACGCAAGGTTTCATATGTCTAACTGTGTCACTCTGAAACTCTCTGCACCCGTCACCCGTAAGAAATCAGTTCTAAAGTCTTGTATTCCCAGTAATTACACTAGGTCTCAGTGCCCTTCAGAATAACTGGCGCTACGGCGGTACCTACCTAGACGATTTCGATGCTTAGAAATCCTACTATAAGTGAAGTTTACTACCAGTTTTACGAAATATTATGCAGTTCTAATATTAAAGTGTCAGTCAGTCATTTTGATGACTGAACCAGGCGATCTTTTACCGTTATCTATTTAATATTCGCTGCCCCCTCTATTTCAAAACTTAACAAATTTATTCATTCATTTATCTTAGAGTCGCAACCACCAGGCTGTCATTACACCATAAATAAGTAAATCATTTAAAAATAAAAAAAAATGTTATTAGTGTAACTAACATTAAGATCATTATTACAGATAAGTATATAAACGCTGATTTTGTGTAAAACTTTACGAACGCAACGTAAGCTCGATTAGTATCCCTCCCTAACATGGATCGTTGATGTAAAAATGTCAGCATCGTACTATCTGCGTTGCTTTATTCCTGTTTCGAGCCATTAAAGAGGATATAAACAGATTATAATTTTATTTTATTCTATGTTTTTGTTTTTATTATTTTGATATAAATTAAGATGAATAAGGAAGAATTAAGCAGAAGTTTGCCAATTATTAAACATACTTTAAAATCAGATTACTTCGCGGCTCAAACAAAAACTGCTATTTAAAGATGTCTTAACATTCTAGTCTAAATAAGATTATTTTATGATGCAATAAAAATGCATATAATTTATACTGAATACCGTATAAATTAAAGGTTACGTAAGATCCATCAGGCAAAGTAAATAAAAATAATCGTTTTTTAAAAGATTTTCAGGCCAACGCTTGTTTGTGATAATGTTTAAAATCTTAGTTACATTAGCCACTAGTTGTTGCACTAGTTTGTTACCCGAATTATTTAAAAATTTAGAGTATACAAAAACAAAGTACGACTGAAATCTATTCTGATATTTTTTAATATTTCAAACAAAACAAACAATTATTTTTATCGAGTACCTACTTCATAGCCCGACACGAGAGCTATGTCAGCAACATAATAAAGTTGTAGTAAAAACGGGCTTATAGATAAGTATGGTCTTAAAGCGACATCTCTATAAGATACGTACGAAATAAATATTATTGATAGTTTATATTCAGTAAAAACATTGAATAATGTTGTTATAAATTCTAATCTACTAATCTAAACTCTATCTATATCTAATAATCTAGGTAATTGCAGTCTGAAGACAAATCCATCTTCGATAACGAATAAAGATAAAGTCGCGTTGTGTTACGAATGTGACGACGATAGATTTTCAGTAATAAGCTGGTCAAATTCTTATGTTGTGTAAAAGCTGCTCTTGCTGTGTTTCTTGTTATTCTTATTATTCTTCCCATGACCGAGGCATTTTTTTGCTAACCAGTGTAGTTGAATAACGTTGAATGAGAATTATGTAAATAATCTATATTTAATAAAAATTACTCTGTTCTGTTCTATCCTCTTCTCTTCTCATCTGTTCTGTTCTATTCTGGTCTGGTCTGATCTGTTCGGTTCTGTTCTGTTCTATTATATTCTATTCCATTTCATTCCATTCCATTTCATTCCTATCTTATTGTATTGAAATAAAATAATTTTACTGATTTTATCGCATTTAATTTTTAACTTTTTATAACCCGACGTTTCGAGCGCTTTTACAGTACCATTGGTCACGGGAGGACTGAGGTGATAGATGTCCTGATGTCATAGTTAACCCGGGGTATCTTCAGATTTTAAATATTATATTATTTTTATGTTTCGATCTACGCAGCTATATGTTCTTTAACGCGGGTTTTTGTGGATCTTTTGGTTTGCCCTATATAAGAGAGACCACATTCACAATCCATCTTGTATACTCCTGCATCTTGTACATGGATGTCAAACTTGACAAATGATAAAAACTAACTTATCTTCTTCGGCGGCTTGAAAAATGTTCTTATTCAAGATATAGCCAATCTTGTCCGTGACTCCTCTGACAAATTGCAATAGCAGGTACACGCTCGGCTGTGGGCGGTTTCACTCGGTCACTGCGATGAAGCCGCGAAACCCGAAGCTTGTTGTCTTGCAAAACTTGCTTGACATGCTTCAAAAATTGCTTCAGTCTCTTAATTGGATATGATTGTCCTTAACGGCCACATCACTTTTACATTTTGATATTCTCACTCCGCCGTGTAAAAGTGGTTAATTTCTGCAACGTTATTTCCAGGATCCAAGGTTTAACCATATCTGTAACTTTCCGGTACTCGCTGAACATCTGCCGAAAGATCCGTGACGTCGCATCCCGTTCTGGCCCACATCACTCACGCAGAGTCTCAGTGGAGTATCAGACTACGATAAATGAAAATTGGCGAGCCTTGCACCCATGAATTAAAAAATAAATCCTTTCTTATTTTGTGCTGAGAATGTATGTTTTCTTTATTTTCCACGAACTGTTTAATAAGATTATTAGGAAATGATCGAAAGATTTAAAAAAAAACGTTCGAAATTGAAATTCCATTTAAAATTTCAATTTCTAACTTTCATTTTATTTCATGTAAATTTCATTACAGATCTAGCCACCACCACGCTCCTACTCCTGTGTAGCGCCGTCACTGATGACGAAATGAAACAGCGTCTGATTGATTAAAAGTGTTGATTTTCCATCAAAACATTCCATCAATTTTACATTAACTTAAAACTTTTTTTTTAAATTAAAATAGCTAAGCAGTTAAGTTTGAAAAATCCTAAAGTGCACGCCTCAACGTTTTATTTCGTAGAAACATAAATTATAGATAATTTACCACTTATCGGTATTTGTTCATATTATGCTATAATTGCATTTGTTTTGATTCTATTAATTAAAAAAAAAATATGAAAACTTTATTTAAAATTTGTTCCTTTGTCATATAAAATTATTTTTATTTTTATAAACATACCACAAGGTATAGGCTAGTAATATTCAATAACGTTTGAAGCTTCCACTTAGGGTGATTCTGAAGATAATAAAAAAATGGAGCCTATACGTTAAGTTTTTCGGGCGCAACCGTACATCCGCGCGTACTAACTATCGTACAAAAATTATTCTGCTCAATAAGTGTTTTTTTTTTTAAATTATAAACGCAATTAAATATTAATCGATAGGTATCCGGCAGAGTAGAATAGCACCTACCTCTTTCCTACTGAGGTAAATGTCGACTAGGGTATTGTACGGACAGCCTTTATTTGTGCAGAATAATACCACAATATGCACTATACTGCTCCTGGGAACGCAATGAGCGATAAGTGGGCTACGTGTGTGGCCTCTGCCTACCCCTTATATGGGAAAAACGCGTGACATATGTATGAAATGAAATGTGTATTTATATGATCACATGTATTTATGGAAGTATCTTCTTGATATTTGTGTACTTTTATTGTACTTAATATAAAAGATAAGACAGTTAAGGAAATCGTTTGACCTTGACGAGTCGAATTTATAACACCGCGTTATATGGGATTTCAGCTAGTAGTTGATAAATGAAGAAGTGCATTGTATACATTTTAATTAATTATATATTAGTATTCTCTTCTGTTTTTAAATGTACAAAAAATAAGATGTACTGTAATTTTTTTTTATTGGATTGAGTGATGAAACGTGCAAAACATTTAAGTGCAACGTCTGCCCATAACAAATGCCCTGTCACCCAGAAAATTCATGTGTGACATCACACTGTGCCCATCTCCCTGAGACATAAGTTCTTAAATCACATATGCCCAGTGATTACGGTAGCTCACAGTGCTGTTCCGATACACAGTAATCTTTGCACACTACTGCTTCACGGCAGAATAACTGGCCCTGGGGTGGTATCTACCTAGACGGATTCCTGCATAGGAATCCTACTACCAATAAAAAATTAAAAAGAAATGGAATAATCAACAAATAATGTAAATTACTATGACCAGTGGATACTTGACTTAGTTGCCTTGTCCAATAAAAAAGACTACCAGGTTAGCCCGGGAGCAACTGATGTCTCCTCCTGCTCCTTCCGAGATAGTATCCTACACCTTGTAATTCTTCCCAACTTCCCATTTCCTATCCCATGTCCATCCTTTCCTTTCTCTCTGACAAACCGCTGGTCGCCGTGCTTATGGTTGGCTACTTGTAGGAACGCATTAGGGAGCAAGATTTTCCACACGTACCAAAATAGCGATGACGTGGTTCGCCACCAGTCTCTGCCTACCCCTTATTTGGGAAACAGACGTGATCGTATGTAATGATAATAAAAATATAGTATATACTGATACAAATACGAATATCATGTCTTGTGAAAAACGTAGAATCGTTATCATTAATAAATATTCAATAATGCTTCACATGCCACATTTTAATTATAATACTTGTATTGTAGGTCGCGTACATGTTCTGCATGTTCTCGTCTAGTATAAATTTCTCATGAGAATGCCCGCTAGCGGAACATCCTTAGTTCTATCAATTATTTAAAATAGATACGAATACATTTGGATTAACATATACGTGATCATAGGCTCGTATACTATGTTTACTCAACTAGTACTTTTGGAATTAATTAACCAAAATTGAATATAGCCTCCTGAAACTAACTTTAACAGAAGCTGTGATTATATTTCTCTGCTTAGTTTAGACTTACATACATACAATCACGCCTTTTCCCATATAATAGGTAGGCAGAGATCCCATCCGTAGCCCACTTTTCGCCTCCGCAGGAAACGAGACGTGACTTGTGGCGAACCACGTCGTCTCAATTACGGTACGAGTAGAATTTCATTTCTTGCTCTCCATTACGTTCCCACGAGTAGCTAACTTTTGCCACGGCAAGCACTAGCTTGGCGGAGAGGAAGGGAAAAGTATTAGAAAGGAAATGGACTTGGGGTAGGGAATGGGATGTTGGAAAAGGAAATTTAACGTGTAGGATACTACGATCTTGGAAGTAGCAGGAGGAGATAGCAGCAGCTCGACGTCGCTCGCGTACTGTACCGTATTTGTCGGACGAACTGCTAGGTCAGCCCCTGGCCTAGCGACATATTCTTGATATTGACCAGAAAAGCGGAACAGGGTATATAACAATACCGTAAGTAATGCCCACATATTAACCACGTATTCCTTTTCCGATATAACGCTTATTCTATAAGATCAGTTAAATTAAAATATGTATGTTTTCATTTTCTTAACTTCAATGCATATGCTGTCAATAATCTTTAACTTTTTATTACGTATTATATAAATTATTCTAATAACCGTCTTGCTCGTACATCTGATTACTAATGATACTATCCATTAGTAAGCAGCCTTGCTGCTTTTACATGGTAATTTTAATGGCTTCATGATATCTAACGCTTAGTATACTGATACTAACCGCTATCCCCAGTGTTTTCTTGGTATGAATTTTTTTAATCTAAAATACTATAACTATCAATTAACATTTTTTTAGAGCCACGAATATCAAAGAAGCCTCTTCATAAATTGTTTAACTATAAATACTTTGCCAGTAAAACGTAGGTCCGTGGTAGCTCAGGGACATCGCATAAAATTTGCTTTGACGTCTGGCAAAACTAACATTAAAATTAATACGAATACATTTTTTTTGACCGTGTGTTAGCGGCTTAAGGGAATCTGATCACATCCCGTTGGTGTCATGAAACTCGACGGAGGGAAAATTAAAACAAGGAGATGGGCAGCAGCATCTTGTGAAATCTGAATTAAAAAACTGCTGAAATGACGATGAATTCTAATTTCAACTGTAATTTTACTTGTACTCGGCGATTAAGTAAAATAATCAAACCCACACTAGAGTAACTTCGCGAACTCTTCCCGGTTTCAAAACTCTCTCAAAAATCGGAGGAGATTTGTGGCTAGCTGCAGCCTAAGGCCTTTATCCCAGCTTTAAAACCCTCTCCGAGATGAGAGGATGTGCTCAGCAGTGGGACATTTAAAGGCTGTTACTTTACTTAAGATCTTCAATTAAATTTATAAAGAATGGAAAGAAATCTTTCCGTTCAGTTTATTTTCATTACGTTACTTATGGGTATCCTGCAACGGTATGCTGCCACCAAAATAAAAATGCAAAGCGGTTTTTCCGGACTGATACGACTTAGGGACCTTCAAGAAGAGGCTCCTCAAATTCCGACAAATATTTTCCTAACGATGTTTTCCTTCACCGCTGAGCATGTGGTAAATCAGAATATAAAGTAACAATTTTAGAGGCGCCGGCACTGTGGATCGAACTCAGCTCACACACGTAGTATGAAATCAAATGGAGCGCCAGTCCCCTGAGTTACCACGGCTCTATATTACATGTATTACCCTTGTCATGGAACAACCATCTGTCAACCATCTCATTGTCATACAATTAATAGTTCCATGCGGAAATCGAGGCCGCCAGTATCCGTATCATAATTATAATTTTCATTACGATTTGCGTTTATTTCTTTTATTTTATTTTATTATTTGGGCGTAACAGTAAAGTATTTACGTTGGTTTAAGCTACAAAGGGGTATAAAAATACTTTAAAATCCATGTACATAAAACAGCTAAAATCACGAAGTCACAGACCATTGACCTGTGGAATGTTTTAGTGATTTACATTTGCAATTCAACGCTGAATTCTGAATCGAGCTTAGATTATTGGCGCCGCTCCGACCATATATACATTAAATATATGCAGTAAATAACACAACAATTCTGAGCTTTCACAAAAGCAAAACAACAAACACTTAAATCTTTAGACTGACCACCGACATAGTACGAGTATATATTTTTAAATAAACGATTGGGAATATTGATAACTTTTATCAAATGGTTACCATTTGATAAAAGTTATCAATATTAATCGCTACGTATCATGACGTTAAAAGTAACGGATTTTATTTCGTTTGAAATTATTCACTACGCTTTTTTCTCTTGTCCACCGCCTCTACCTTACTTTGTTCCGATACTCTTGCAATATATATATATATATATCGGACTCTCCTCTAAATCTTCTTTTCTTGTGCCACGCTGAGAAGGAGAGGGCGAACAAACCCCCCTGGTTCTTTTCCTACAACCTTTACCGATGCGGTTTTCGATGTAACGATGAACAAATAGATTTTTACCTTTTTCTGTATGTGCACCCAGAGCTCAAAGCAAAGATACAACGGCCAAACGTGCTGTTTTCCCCCCTGACAGTTGTAAGTTATTTGAATTTTAGTGAGAGACACGTAGACGTCACCCGACCACGTATCCTAACAAAGAGGGGCTCCTTTGATGCCGTCAGCTCTACCTCAAACTATAAACTTAATATGAAATGAACTACTGAAAGACTGTAGAATTTCTCTTGAAAATGTGGGTTGGCAACCGTAGTTTATTAATTCAGATGTTCCAGGAAGATGCTGCTGTCCATCTTCTGGTTTTTATTTTCCCTTTGTCGACTTTTACGACACCCACGGGATGAGATGGGGTGGTAGATTTTCTAAAGCCGCCACGACACGGCGTTTAGTTTTTTAATATTATATTATATAACAATGTCGGAAATTCTTAAATATATACTCAGAGTAATATGACCTACATTGAAAATATAAACAGTAAAAGCTTTTTTTTATTAAATGCTATAATAGCACTTTACTTTTTTATATTTTATATCATCAGTCTTAAATTCGATTATTCGTTTTCATGTTTATACAGTATTAAACAATTTGCCACGTTTATAGTGTTTGAATTGTATATAATAATATTTGTATATAAGAATAATTTCTGCTCATGTAACGGCATATCCTATAATCATTTTCGGTTATAAGTCGGCAGATATTTTATTTTCCTAAGTGAACGAAACATGGCTCAGAGGTCAACTGAGTTCGATCTCCGGTGCTGACAACTCTAAAACTCTCCTGCAATTTTAAGCGCTAATTTACCTCGTGCTCAGCTGTAAAGAAAAACATCGCGCGTAAACCTGCATGTCTGAGAAATAAACATATTTCAACGTTGCATGTTAATGTTGTACTTACCTTAAGTTTTGCTCCTTTCGTAACTATATGTAATTAAAAATGAAGTCTACGCGTAAAGTTTTTCCAGCGCTACACTACATACATCCAACTGTGAATACATACAGACTAATTGACGTCAAGGAATCGTTTTTTCCATCACATTTATTATACTAAACAAAATGAAATGTGTAGAATACAATACATCAGATATGTTTATGGAAGTGTCTTCTTGATATTTGTGTACTGATAATGTCCTACAAGTGCAGTATCAATATGAAAGAGACAAATTTAATAAGGGAAATAGCTTTACCTTGACTAGTCGAGTATAAAGCACAGCCTGCTATATATAGCAAATATTGAAAATGTCCACTTTTGGGCAGAGACTGCACCTCATTTTGGAAAGTTGTATGGCACAATGAAAACATCTATCATTTATGTTCCTGTTCTAGCAGTATTTTCCTTCACTGTCGGGCATGTGGTAAAGTGACACTTAATATTACAATTAACCAATTTTAGTGTAACACCGCGTCTGGCGCAAACAACTGATCGTGGAGTGATCGCGTATTATGAATGTGAAACGTTAGGATTTTTTTTTTAAAAAAACGTAGCCCCACAGTAGGATTTTCTCCTGTATCGTGGGTGCGTTTTACAAACATACATTTAACATGCACAACACAACCAGACCCGAAAAGCAATAATTTGTTTTTGCACAAATGTTACCTCCGGCTGGGAATCGAACCCAGGACCAGTGGCGCAGAAGTCAGGTACGCTAACCACAACGCCACGCGGTGGACGACGACGACGAATTCACGAATACTTAAACTAACGAAGTTTGCTAGTGAAGGTTAAAATTAAAAATGGAATTAACATACATACACACAGTCACGCCTTTTTCTTGTTATAAATTATTCCATATACATTTTGATATATTCAGATGTTTCTGCTATGAACTATTTTGTATTTAACGTCTTCATCGGTATAGGGCTTTTGCCGCATACGTCGCAACGGTTGAATTAGGCGTGATTTTGACTGGGGATCCCGGCAAATGTCGTGTGAGGCGTTTAGCAAGATGAAAGCAATAAAACGCTTAGCAGCAACTGAATGCATAAAAACGTAGATTGGGCAAAATGTACAACTTAGGAGAAACCTCAATCCAGAGCGAGCTGATATTAAATATATTTATTAATACTAGTAAAGGAAGTCGCAAGAAAGAAAGTAGACTCCGAACATTACCGAGAAGAGTCAAACCAAGAGCGTCGCGAGCCAATGGGCCACGGAATCAAATCGGAGCCAATGGGTAAACAAATCTAGTCTCGGGGGCATCTGCCTTCTCTGCTCCCCCTTGGCGACGCCCTTGGATCGAACTGTTATTGCTTAGATAAGCGACTTTCCATGCCGTACGGCGCAATCAAGTAGTCAGATTATTTCTCGCAGGCGAAACCGCGGGGCATAGCTAGTTTAACATAAAAACTATAGATATTAAAATTAGATGCACTTAGATGGTCCCACTTGTATTATTTTTTATTGGAACGAAGTTCTTTTACGCGGCTGACAGAACTGTGTAGAATGGACTGGTAGAAATTATCACGTATATATAATTTATAATTAACTATTTTATATTTAATTTTTAATATATGACTATTTTGCTAAAATTTTAAATGTGGCTTATTGTTTTAAATCCTTACTTTATGTTGAATTACGTTTAGTGTTGAAAAAATAACGTAAGGATCTTTGTTCCTGCCGGGGCCCACCGACCGCACAATTTTTATTCTACTTTTTCAAATATAAGCCTTTATCAACGTAAAATGTTTGTCAACGTACTTGTCATGATTGGGTAATATATCAAATTATTTTATAAGTCCACTACACCCGTTTAGAGCTGAATAAAGCAAATGTCACCTACACCTTGACAAATCCTCACGAAATCTGTAACAGACGTGTCGTTTTGACATTGACAGAGGATAACTTATTTGGGAAACCACACAGAAAAGGCTGTTTCTCATTAAGCTGGAATAAATTTTAACACGTGCCAGAAAGCGTATAGGTACTAAAAATGTGTCGACTCTTGATTATTTAACTAACGTAAACAATTGTGAAGTCGCTCTATTAAAAAAAAGTTATTGACGAATAGAAAGATATTCAAGTAGTATCACCATGTTTAAAATGTGATACTAAACATACATACATAAGGTCACGACTGTATCCTATAAGGGGTAGTCAGAGACTGGGCACTCACTGCAAAAGCAGGTGACTGCCACAATCCACGTTTCACCAAAACAATATAATGCACTTGGTGTGATAGGTGGTGAGCCCATCGCCACCATGCGCTATTGGGTGCGCAGTGCAGTTTTACTATTGTGTCTATCCCTACTAATATTATAAATGCGAAAGTAACTCTCTCTGTCCCGTCTGTATGTTTGTTAAACGTTATTTTAATCTGTAAGTGTAATTTTCTAGACTAGATTCGTTAAACATTATTGGTAGGATTCCTTTCCACGCGACCGTCTAAGTAGGTACCACCACAGGGCTAAGTTATTCTGCCGTGAAGAAGTAGGGTGCAAAAAATGCTATGTTTCGATCGCTCGCGCACTGAGAGCAATTGAAATTACTGGGTTTATGAGACCTAAGAACTGATGTCTCAAGGGGACGGCCGCCGTATGGAACACAGTAAGGCACAGCATTTATAATAAAAACATAAACAATTGTTAAGAATTGTATAAAAAGTTATAGACCAATACAAAAGATTTTTAAGTAATAGTCTTCTTATAATAAATGCCGCGGGCCCTGGGTTCGAATCTCAGCCGGAGCCAACATTTGTGCTAAAACATAAATTGTTGGTTTTCGGGTCTTGTTGTGATGTGATTGTCCCCGTGTTTCTGACACTGCGTCCTAGCCTACATCCGATCTTATCGCATCAGCGTTACATCGGGCGCGGGTAGGTTGGGACGAGTGAGTGCCTCTGTGTTTGCGCGTACACTTGTGGCACTATAATATCTCCTGCGCAGTTGATGGCTCTCGACAGTAGTCGGCAGTTGTCGCCGTGGTCGAAATCGGCTAGGAGAACATCATCATAATATAGTAATAAATTGTTATGTATATTTATATTAAGCTGAGCCCCGCGGTTTTTTCTCTCGCGTAAAATACGCCGGTCACATGATTGCGCCGTACGGCATGGTACCTCGCTTATCTGAGCTTTAACAGTTAGGCCCTTTTCGGTAATGTTCGGTTCACAGCGTGCGGCTCCATAGTATTAAGTTCTTTATATTCATATCTTCTGAACCCTACAAAATATCTTAATGGAACATACACGAACATTTAGTTCAAAATTCCGTTTCGGAGCCTATTCGAGACAAATTTTCAGAGAGGCAGACAAAAATATGTGTGTCTTTATATATATATTTTTATTGTTTATGTATTAATATATTTTTTTTATTCTATCATTATTGTTTGCTGCACCGTTTATCCTCATATTACGTTTATTCTCAGGTTTGCCTTACGATTGACTGGGAGAGAATGCCTTTAGGCATTAAGTCCGCGATATGTACCACTAGTGCATAAAAGATTAAATAAACAAATAAAAATTCTAAAAGCGGTCATTTATTTATTAATATAATATCACATACATAACAAAATGTAATATAGACGGACATAATGGCTGACGTATTCTCTACCAGTCTACCGTGATTAGGCACCGTATAAACAGCATTTTTCACTTAGGATTCCTGTGCAGGGATCCGTCTAGGTAGGTACCACCACAGGGCCATTTATTCTGCCGTGAAGCAGTAGTGTGCAAAGATTACTGTGTTTCGGTTTGTGAGCTAGTGCAATCACAGGGCATATGAGACTTAAGAACTGCTGGCTCAGGGTGACGGGCGCAGTGGGATAAAATGTTCTGGGTGACACAGCATTTGTTATGGGCAATCGTTGCACTTACCATCAGGTGAACGTTTCGCTTGTTTCGCCACTTAATACAATAAGAAAAAAATAGTTTGGCAATCACTTTGAAATCACAGAGAGACATTTCAATATTATTATTTATACAGATACAGAGTACTTTTATATAAGCATGAAAAACGTTTGACTGCTCATTTGAGTACGAAGCTAACAATGCTACATATAGTATTTACGTACTCAGCATCGAACGAGCGCTATTACGAGAGCTAATGCTTGCATACTGCTCTCATTATCTGTGAATTTGCATGCAACGTTGATTATGATACGTTGTGTATGATATTCCTGAAATGACAGAAATAGCAAAAAAAAACTATTCAGTAGCTAGCTGTAGTTGCTGTTAGGTTTTTTTTAATCTTTTAAATGCCAATACTTACGCAAACAATTAAAACTGATAATATAAAACAAAAATTAAAATGACGTTATAAGAGCGCATCTCTTAATTATGACTAAAAATTGTAAATCCATTTATGTTTTATATTATGAAGAGAGATTTTGAACACGAGGTTGTATTTTCTGTACATACATTTTCAAGTCAGGCCTAACAGCATTTCTATTTCAATGAAAATAAACTATCACACTGTCCATCTGTTATTAAGAGGCTATGGACTTTAAATTCTTACATCCGCCTTCCACGATTCACCATCACCATAAAAATCACGTTATTATTGCGTCAATACTTATAAGGACTGAGGTGGATAATAATACATACATACATAAAGTCACGCCTTTTGTACCATATAAGGGGTAGCCCACTATTCGCGTCCGCGAGTAACGGGACGTGACGGTTGGCCAAGTCAACACCATTTTGGTACGTGTCTAAAACTTGTTACTCCCCATTGCATTCCCACGAGCAGTATAGTGACAGCATTGCATATTATAACTTTGACGCAGCTATCGTCTTACCGGTTTGTGAGGTCGACGAGGTTTCACCAATAAGGTATTGGAAGTTATAGCCGATAGGTGTATGGCAGGGTAGAATAGCACCTACCTCCTCCCGAGGTTTCGTAAGAGGCGATTAATGTATTGTACGGACAGTCTTTATTCGAGCAGATCAACACCATAATATTCAATGGTGTCACTATACTGCTCGTGGGAACGCAACGGCGAGTCAGAATTTGTTTTTGTGTCATACCAAAATGGCGGCGACGTGGTTCTCCATCCGTCACCAAGGTAGCGAAATGTAGGCTCCATTTGTAGCCTCTGTCGCTGACTATATTTATGTATGTTTTTAGACTATATTTGATCACAGAAGGTTTTGATCTATTTACTTTTAGCCTAATTATTATAATGCTATGCAGCTAAATTAAGATTATTACATATTACTACACATACGATAGCTAGTAGCTACTAAGTATCATAAGTATCATAACTGAATGGCATTCATACGAGCGAAAGAGAAAAGTACTCTCCACACTTTAAAGAAAAGCATTTGCAACGTGGTCATCATCAAGCATCAACTATGAGTTGTGTGAACAGGGAGTAACTTCTTTTAAATTTATTCCTAAGACTTCAGTAATCGTGCTCGTATATTTTCAATAATAGTCTACTACTATTTTAATGTGTAACGAAACTCATGACCAAAATAGGTAGTTTTTAAATTTAATATGCGTAGAATTTCTACTTTTATAGTTAAATTAAGTTCGTATCACAGTGTAACGCCTTTATGATACTTAACATAAATGCAAATGCGTCGTCGTACACTGTAGAAACTGCTGAATTACACTGTAACTTTCCCTTCAAGCACCATATGTAGACAGTACTTTGCGAACTAGTTGATACCATATCGTGCGAATTATGAATGTGTTTTACTAGTAGATTTAGTTAAGCATCCTTGAAATTATATGTTCTTTGTAATAATATTAAATGCTGTGTGGTTGCGGCGTCAGATGATCTCACTCAAGACTTAAACAGAACTAGTGGTAAATGAAATGAAATTTGAAAAAAATGAAAAAACATTCATTCTCTGACGAAAGAAATGAGGTTTCTCTGTACAGAGAAGAAACAGCCGGAAGAAAAAAATTTGATATATTTACAACCTTTTTAGAAATTGAAATTATGTTATAATATAAGTAGTACATTTGTTATTACTAGTATTTAGTATTAGTATTTAGAAATAGCCTGGTAGCGATCGCCTCGTTCCTAGGGGTCGTTATCGACCATATATTATTTTATATTACAATAACCCTTTTTGTAAAGTTTGTTTTATATTCCTAACGAAGTGCGAGTTATTCTGGTGTGAATCAGTATTGTGCAAACATTACGTTTAAGTTTGGGCACTGGCTGTATGGGACTTAATAACTGATGCCTAAGTATGAGGAGGACAATGTGGTACCACACAGATATTTGTTGGATGATACAGTATTTGTATATGTGGTAGGATTCCTATGCAGGAATCTGTCTAATTAGGTACCACCCCAGGGCCAGTAGTTCTGTCGTGAAGCAGTAGTGTGCAAGCATTGCTGTGTTTCGGTTTGAAGGGCACTGTGAGCTAGCGTAACCACTGGGCATTTATTTGGACTTAAGAACAACTACAAACCAAAACGCAGTGTTATGAAAACACCACACACCTTGATGGCAGCAAAACTAACTTCTTTGGTAGCTACCTAAGCAAATTCCTGCATAGAATTTCTGCTAGCAACTATGATACCATATCACATGTTTGTCTAAATATACATCTGCTAAGATAGGCTTTCAGAGTTCTTTATAAATTACTGAAAGATTCAATCGTCAGCAGATCAAAGCGTCAGCTTTAAGTTTAAAACATGTTTGGTTTGGACAATGCGATACGAAGCACTAATCATAAATAATCAATAGATCACTAGGGTGAAATTCAACTCTTATGTAATATATCATTCTTCTCTTAACTTTTTAAAAAAAAATTATTTATTTAAGAACAATAGCCTAAGTGGTAGGATTCCTATGCAGGAGTCCATCTAGGTAGGTACCACCTCAGGGCCAGTTATTCTACCGTGAAGCAGTAGTGTGCAAACATTACTGTGTTTCGGTTTGAAGGGCTATGTGAGCTAGCGTAATCACTGGGCATATGAGACTTAAGAACCTATGTCTCAGGGAGATGGGCAGAGTGTAGTGTCACACACAAATTTTCTGGGTGGCACAGCATTTTTTATAGGCAGACGTTTTGCTCGTTTCATCACTTTATGCAATAAAAAAAGTAATATCATCGCAAAAGGGAACTTTCACAATAACAAAACTTGACGAAACTAAGATAACGTACGTGTATCTTTTGTATGAACTGAAATGCAGAGTCTCATTTCAAATCATCCAGAGTATACGTTGCATACGTGGGACAACTGTGCAGATTGGCATAGGAACATTGTATCGCTTATGTTGCATACTCGTACATACGAAGAGTTACTATTTTTGTTTATTTATGTTGTGTGGTGCTGCTTCCGATTGTTTACTTAGCTACTTAGCTATATGGATGGAAAAGGTTATAAATAATAATATCCTATTTGTTCATCATCGTTATCAGTCTCTAAGGAGTACAATGTAGTAACAAACGAACTCTTTCAAGTTGAGATGATTTGCCTCAATCGCCTCGTTTTGGAAGGCTAATTAGCGATTGCTATAAAGCACCTATTAACCTTTTTTATTGGATAAAGTACGAGACGAACAAAACTTTCACCTTTAAAAGCAATGTCTGCCTATAACAAATGCTGTGTCACCCAGACCATTTCTGTGTGGCACTACACTGCGACCTTCACCCTAAGACATCAGTTCTTAAGTCTCATATACCCAGTGATTACACTAGATCTCAGTGCCTTTCAGACCGAAACAGGAATATTTGCACACTACTGGTTCACGGGAGAATAACGGAACTGTAGTGATACCTATCTCAATGGATCATATGAATCTTAACTGAGTGCAGGAACCTTTCTATATATATCCTTGTAGTATATATAGTCTTCAAACTTATAAACGCATCGATAGAAATTATCTACCAATGATTAAAGTTTTTCTTTCAAAATCGATTTCTCCAGGATATTGGGTGCGTTTTACCGTCATATATTTCACATCTACAATCAGACCCGAAATCCAACAATTTGTATTTTGCACAAATGTTGGCTCCGGCTGGGTTTCGAACCCAGGACCCCCGGCGTAGGAGTCAGGTAAAAAATAAAAAAATCGTAGTCTGCTAACCGACACTGAAGCATATGACAGGCTGATCTCGATTTTCAAAGAAGGTTTGTGGCGAGCAGTGAGAAGTGAGTTTTCAGAACTCAATTTAATCCGAAAAAAAAATATTTACAAATATAAATATTAATATGACAATCAGTTTCCTGGATATCGATACTCATCCCGTTCTATAGTAATTATTGTTATTGTCAATGGCAGAATTCTGCTGGGCAAAGACTTCCTTTTAAGTGCTGCCGATCTAGGCTTCGCGCATCTAGTTGCTGGCATCCGTCAAAATTAGTTTATTAGTTCTCCGTTCATTTTTATTCTTCTATGGCCAAACATTTCATATCATTCTTCACAAATATAATCTCTTGTTACTCTCGGTTACACAAACTGATTTAAGATTCATAACACGAACAGTGTAATTCATCTTCAATGACACTACTCATTAGTCCGCATATATGTTTCATTGCCGCATCTAAAGACATTTTCTTTATTACACTAATTACGAAATCATTTTTGAATTAGTGCATTATACAAAATTGCATGACATGAAACAGAATTTAAAGTCATCTATGTACCAGTAAAAATTAACATGTCCATCTGTGATTTCAAAATAAATGCTATAATTTAAGTGAAAACTGCTATTTACTGCTGCCTAATAATAAATGACCCTTTTTAGTCGAAAATTTGTCTTGTCAACTTGTGTCTCAGAAACGGCTCAACAGATTTCAATTAATATTTTAGGGATTAAACCAGAATTTAAACATTACTTTTTACTTTTTTGTATAAGTACGATTTATAAATCCTTCAGTGTTCAGAAGATACATACATACATACAGTCACGCTTTTTTCCCATATAAGTCAAAAACTTCGCACAGCTGAAACTCTAGTAAATCTTCTAAAAGGCATTGGTTTCACTGAAAATATTAAAAACCATGAGTAATATGTATTTATTTATACATTAGGTACTATTACTTTTTTAACCCACCCACTCGCGATGAAGGATTTCTCTTCTATTCTAGGCAAAATACGATCAAACCCGAAAATCAACAATTTGTGTGTTAGCACATATTGTCACTGGCTCTGGCTGGGATTCGAACCCAGGACCAACTATGTACAAGTCCGATACTCTGTCCACAAGACCACTCGGGCAATGTGGCGGGCATCGTACAAATTTTATCAAGCCTTCTGGTTAGCATAAATGTACCTTATATTTAAACATAGTTCCGATGTATTACTAAATTATATTTACATTTATTTAGCAAAGGCTTTATAAGTTATTATAATATTTAAAAATCATGATCATCACTAGCCTTATTGCATTTACAAAAGATGATTAGTTAAAACCTCGTCAGTCATTGAAGTGACAATTGCTGGTGGCTAAATAATCTTAAGCGGGATCCGCAGGTGCAACTGCACTGTTAGCGAAGTCGTTGGTGGTGCTGAGTTGTCAGCTTAGTGGTCAGCGTGGCCTAGTGGTCAGATTACCTGACTTCTACGCCGCGGGTCCTGGGTTCGAATCCCATCCGGAGTCAACATTTGTGCTAAAACACAAATTGTTGGTTTTCGAGTCTGGTTGTGTTGTGATTGTCCCCATGTTTCTGACACTGCATCCTTGCCTACCTCCGATCTTATCGCATCAGCGTTACATCGGGCGCGGGTAGGTTGGGACGAGTGAGTGCCTCTGTGTTTGCGCATACACTTGTGGCACTATAATTTCTCCTGCGCAGTTGATGGCTCTCGACAGTATTCGGAAGTTGTCGCCGTGGTCGAAATCGGCCAGGAGAGCACCAAAAAATTATGCCTACTTGCACGTTTTTGGACCATCTCAAACCAAGCATTGATATGAGCTATGAGGTCGTCTGCTGTAATCTTTTTCTACTGATCACAATCTTTTGTAAAATATTTTTGGTAAAAGAAATCAATCCTGAAGGAGGCCGTGTCGCCCTTAACGTTGTGTACGTGGATGATAATAACTGAACTGAGGTGATTATCATCATCATCATCATTTCAGTTTATCACTAGTCCACTGCTGAACATGGGAATCATTCATAGATTGCCATAAAATATGGTCCTGAGTCACTCCATGCATCCATCGATTTCCCGCAAAACCGTGCAGGTTGTCGCTCCAAGTAGTAAACAATCTTGAACCTCTACTCGAGAATCTTTCTTCACCAAGGGTTATCGGTTCGTCGAGATATGTCGCTATATGACCGGCCTATTGTCACATCAGCTAACAAATCTTTTGAGCTAAATCAGTTACTCTAGTTCTGTTGCGGCTATCGTTCTTACGGATTTCATCTCGTAGAGAAACACCGAGTATTGCTCTTTCCATAGCTCGTTCAGTGACTTCGTGCGACCTTCAGTGAAGGAACAAGTCTCGGTTCCGTATGTCATTATTGGCACCACACACTGGATGAAGTCTTTACTTTTGAGGTAATTGCTGCCAAGATATTTCTACATCTATTATAGTTCTGTGAGATATAAACCTGCGATATTTGAAGTTTTTTATTTATTATATTTTGTTAAATATTACACAATTATCATTAGTCCTACAAATGACATAGTAGCTTGGACCTACTTGAAAGAGTAACTATTACATGATATTTATTGCCTCGAAAGGATTTTGAAGCTCCGTTAACAATTGAAGCAAATTACAAAACCGCTCAACTATTCCGTTTAAAGAATTAGGCCATAGCTTATAGTTCCAACAGTTTTGTGCGACTTTGAATACAAAAGTGATAAGTTATTTAAATTGCAAGAAACTCTCGATTACTATAACATTCTTCGAAATATTTCTAAATATTATGTATAAAAAAAATTAAAACTGCAGAGAAAATGGCAAAATATACTTTGAAATTGAAGTCTAAGAAGATATTTCTTATAATAGCCGCTACGGTCGGCATCGAGTATATTAATATAAATTAAATATGTTATTGTATTATGTTTTCAATATATAAAAACGTAGGTAAAATAAAAAATATTACTATGGACAACTCCTACCATAACTAAATACTGGAAAACTGAAAGTATTGACGACGTTTTCAGTCGTTGCGTCATCAGTTAAATTGAAATATTTTGGCAGACTATTACAATATTCCATTCTTATATAGACATTTTAAAACTAAATTAATAACAATGTAAACATTTTTTTGCCTAGTTTTGAGGTGAAACATGTGTCGTTTTCTCGACTTCGGTGATGTGTATTGCCTAGTGGTAGTGCTGTAGTAGTGAAGGGTAGCGGTTCCCGGGTGCGGTATTAGTTTGCTTGGGCACGCCACTATGGGCGATGCTCATCAAATCATTATATTTTGCATGCGGCAACAGCAAATTAACTGTCCTTTCTTATTATTTTTAAATGTGTGAAAAATTGCGAAAAAAATACAGAACACGACATTCTAATTTTTTCTGAGAGTTTTACAGCTAAAATTATTGCTTGAATAACATAAAAAACATCTGCATATTATTTCGAAAGGTTGTCAGCTAAATGAAGAGAAAATAATGACTGGCTCCACGGTTGAATTGTCAGACAAACAGCGCTGACGCTTTATCTGTAATGTAAAGTGCAGTCAAGTGAAACGCAGACTGTTACGAATATGAACTCCCTCCATAACGCTATAGGCATACCACTTATATGATTACAATTATTATAACAAGCTTTATGTAGGATATATTAGTATATCTCTAAAGTTTTAAACCAGCATTGTCTATATTTAAGTGAAGCAGTTAGTATTTTGTATAGTATTGATTTTTAATACTAAAAAATAGTTTTTTTTTATGGGAGAAAGGTTCGAGACGAGCAAAACGTTCACCTGATTTTAAGTGCAACGTCTGCCCATAACAAATGCTGTGTCATCCAGAACATTTCCGTGTGGCACCACAGTGCGCGCGTCCGCCGAGAGGTCAGTTGTTAAGTCTCATATGCCCAGTGATTACCCTAGCTCTCAGTGCGCTTCAAGCCGAAATACAGCAATGTTTGCAAACTACTGCTTCACGGCAGAATAACTGGCCCTGCGGTGGTACCTTCCTAGGCGGATTACTGCATAGGAATCCTACCACCAGTTTATTAACATTTTATAAACAAAAAAAGAAGGAGTGGAATTTTACAACCGAATAAATAGGGGGACAACTTCAACAAGACTGCTGCGAGACTTGACTAAGTTTGCGGAAGCAACTTTTCAGAAGTACCAGTATTGTTGCACCGTGAAAAGTCCTCGTAGTAAGTTTTTACATCTGACTTAGCGAGAATGCAATATTATGAGCATAGAAAGTCTGGAGCTGAATAAGTAAGGCTTCGTTTATTTTATAATGGAACACGTCATAAGCGAAACTACATTTGACCATAAATCTGTAGTAAAAAATATCCGACTGATTCATTATTACTGTAAACCAAAGACGCTAGTGGCATTGGTGGATTGCCAACGAGATCTTCATAGCTTACTAGTACTAGTACTATCACATGATGGTCTAACTACTAAATTGACTAATATATAGTGGATTTCGAAATTTAAGTGTTTCTACCATTTAAGTCTCGTTACAGTTTCGGTTGCAGCACCTGCCTCACGAACGATCACGTTAATTTATGAGGTAGCGGAAGTACTCATATAGTCGCATCTTATATAATGTTACGGCCTCTCCCCTAGGGTACTAAAGTTAGTCTGAAGGTGTCTCTAGCATTCACGGTATGTTTTTTCTATCAAAGCGTTCGATGAATGGTACATATAGTGTTCCTTGTGTGGTGGCGGTATATGAGTGCAACCTCCGCAGGAATCCGTCTCGATCCACCCCAAGACAGTTGTAAAGTCGTCAAGCAGTAGTTTGTAAACATTACTGCGTTCCAGTCTGAAGGGCACTGAGAGCTAGTGTAATCACAGGGCATATGAGACTTAAGAACTGATTTCTCAGAGTGACCTTCTGGGTGACACAGCATCTGTTATGGGCAGTCGTTGCACTTACCATCAGGTGATCGTTTTGCTAGTCTCGTCATTTTATCCAATAAAAAAACTGCCTGACCATCATATGGCGTGGGTGAAAATCTCATAGCTTGCAACAGGTGGCAAAATAAACATGTTTAAAACGATAGACTGACAATATGCAGACTGATGTTGGACAGCAGCGTCTACGATACGTCACGAGGCGTCTGGTGATATCGATCCGACTGCCAGGCATGGTGATTTTTTTTTCTTTTATTAAACGAAGTGATCAAACAAGAGAGAAACAAGTCCTCCCTCCTTGGGGCAGGCTATATCCAACCACGACACTACACTTCTACTGGTTGTAAGATTCCTATGCAGAATTCCGTCTAGGTAGGTACCACTGCAAAGCCAGTTATTGTGTCGTGAAGCAGTAGTGTGTAAACTTTACTGTGTTTCAGTGCGGGGGACGTGCGCAGTGTGGTGCAACACATACATATTCTGGATGACACAGAATTTTTGTTACGAGCGTTGCACTTACCATCAGATGACCGTTTTGCTCGTCCCGTCACAAATGTGTGTGTATTTGCACAAATCACTTCATTTTATAAAAAAAGAACTATTAACTGGTCGATGGAAAAGAATAAAAATGACGGAGTGAAATGTGGCAATTGTAGTACGAAGGAACGCTTTACGCTGGGAACTCCGAACTCGCTTAACCCCTGCACCAATCGAACTGCTAGTCAATTGTTGAGATTTAAAAACGGTACGTTCCTAAAACTTACTTTGTGTTTTATACAAGCTACATACCTACTCGTATAAACACAAAAAAATAAAATGAGACAAAACTTGTCTCTTCACAAGTTCCTTAATCCTGACCTGCTTTTTTCATAAGTATCTTTATTTTCACGAAACAAAAACATTTTTTCCACCCATCGGATTATAAGTACATACAAATAAATAATCTTTTTCATAAAGGGAGGGCTTTGATGTAATGAAAAGAGTTTTTTGACAAAAGATCTAAAAGTGCTTTTTAAATTGCAATGAAAAGATTTAGAAGAAAATTATATTGATGTTTCCAAAGAATTCTTTCCAGTTCTGTTATTTTAATGAACACGATTTTCGATACTTAGGTAACCAAAGGCCATCCCCAATTTAATTAACTTTATTTTTTTATTTTAATGCCTATAAAAATGAATATAGTTTCTCGTAGAGTTAAATGTATATATTTAAGTACTATTATTTCGCAAATGTTCTACACTTATTTCTATTAAAATAGTATATTCAACTAGATTTGGTAATAACGACGAGATTTGACGTAGTTATAAATTCTGGTTAACGAACACTAATGCAAATATAAGGTTAAATTTTTATCATAAGAATTCTTGAAAAGACGGCCCAGTTTTATTTTGTCCTTGATTGGAATGTTTTTAATTAAAATGGCAACGTTATTTCTCCACAAAAGTCATTGATGCTGTTTTTCAGGTAAATCTATTTTGGCGATACATATAAATAATAACCAGTCAAGTAACCCTGGTAGTTTACTTGTCGGTGAAAGCTTACATATACACCGGTGTAGAAATTAGGTACGGCACATAATCTGATTGATGTCCTCCTGGTCGATTATCGACCACGGCGACAACTTCCGAATACTGTCGGAAGCTATCAATTGCGCAGGAAATATAATAGTGCCAAGTGTAAGCGTAAACACAAAGGCACTAACGCGCTCCAACCTACCCGTGCCCGATGTAACGCTCAAGCGATAAGATCGGATGTAGGTAGAAGCAGTGTCAGAATAACGGAGGTAGGTAGGAGCAGTGTCAAAAACACGGAGACAATCACAACTCAACCAGACCCGACATCCAACAATTTGTGTATTGGCACAAATGTCTTGTCTTCAGCTGGGATTCAAACCCGGGACCCCAGGCGTAGAAGTCAGGTACTCTGGCCACTAGGCCACGCGGCCTTCCTATTACCTAAGTCTTTAAAGACACTGCAGACGGACAAGCATTGTTTATGATATAGTGATGGCGCGGCGATGACGAGACGGAATCGAAACCTGATGCTGCTACTATTACTAGATAGTGCTACTAGTCGTACAAGGCAGCACAGAACTTTTGCTCAAAGAATATTCAATTTTTGTTTTAACCTCATTTATCTCGTTAATTTAGTGAATTCATAACTACAACTAGAAACATACCTTATAATAACTGATATAGCGTCAGTAATGATAATTTAAGCTCCAAACGCCACCGTAGCATTATTGAAATAGGCTTTTAACGAAGTCAATTATTTCTATATATTTACGTTTTCGAAGCTTTTTAAAACTGAAAGAACTTCTAAGAAAATTGTTCACTAATATTTTTTAGTTTCAATATATCAAGTTTTAGTATCATTAAAGTACAACCTACATAAATTTGGTTAATATTCTTAATAATATCTGAATTAAAATAATTTAAATCATTTATAATAGAATAAATTTTCAATAAAAATTTATTAAATTATAGATTATTTACATAATAACTTATTGAAAGTCATTTTTTTTAAACTACACTGGTTCGAAAAAAATGCCTCTGTCCTGGGAAGAACCAGTAAGAAACCCAGCGGGATTTTTTTTTCAGTCATTTTTAATATAATGTACAATAACAGCAGTATTATAATATAGCTTGGCGGCGATCACCTCATTCCCAGGGGCTATCATCATCTATGTGTTCTTTAATAATATAATAACCCTCTTTATGAAGTCTTTGTTTAATATAAAATTTGAACTTTTTGATTGAAAGACTTCGTATACGTTCTGGGATTTTGTTGTAAAAACGTATACATTGCCCCATAAAAGAGTAACTGACCCTGTGAAGTTGAGTAACTGGCATTATTAATTCATGCTTGTTCCTGGTATTTAAACCAGAACATCACTTTTTTTAGTAAACTGATTTATGTTCTTGTGTACATACAAAACGTTTTGAAATATATATTGAGAGGCCAAGGTTAAGATATTAATTTATTTAAATTTATCTCTAAGAGCCACTTTAGAGCCAAGATTATAAATAGCTCTTACGGCCCTCCTTTGAAAAACAAAAATAATCGCTTCTACATCAGTCGTATTTCCCCATAGCAAAATACAGTAAGACATTATGCTATGAAAATAACTAAAATAAACTAATCTAGCCAATATACTATCTTCTCTATTAAAATTTGGATGTTTTAATTTCAATAGCCTCGCGAATCATCCTTGGTAGGAATCGGTGTTCTTTTGCTAGGATTTGTGGTTTATCAAATCTGATGTAACGGTTGGGATGATCCAGAACATGTTCACAGTTAAAGTTATCAAAGCATAGATTGAAAACAAGTTAACGCAAATAACGAGCAAATATTTTAAGTGCAATCGTGTAGCATAAGCGCTCGCTTTAAATTTCATAGTACGCGAGTGACCTGGGTTCCACTAAACGGTAAAATTGTTAAGTTGCAGTTTTAAGTGCTGATTTACGACGTGATCGGCGGTGAAGGAAAACATCGTGAGGAAACCTGCATGACTGAGAAATAAAAAAAATATTTCGAAGATATGTGCAGTCCGCCAACCCGCATTGGAGCAGCGTGGCGGATTCTTCCTAGCTCCGAAAACCCTCTCAGAAATGAGAGGAGGCCTGTGGTCAGCAGTGGGACATTTATAGGCTGAAATTTTTTTTTTACTTTAATCGTTTAGCACAACCACTGGCTGTAGACAAGGTCGAGAGCAGGCAGATGTGTTTTCACCTACCTCACCCAATCCAAATAACGCTCTGCAGATTATAGTTAAGTATATAAGCATATTCTATAACAGAAAAAAATGTGAAAATGTTCCATATATGACATAATACATCGTCAAAACTAAGTGCTATTTTGATTTGACGCAATTAAAATAATTATATGGTCGAATGTAATTTCACAAACATAATAATTTGTCTCTGAACTCAGACGCTAAATTAGATTTTAAGTTACAACTCGTGCAAACTAGACTTATTAGCATATGAAACTGTGACAGTCTAATAAATATTTAAAGGATCAAAGGATGCGCCTGTCTTTTTAGTGACAAAATTAAGCTAAAAACCTCTACTTAATGTCCTAAAGACATTTAATCGTGAATCATAAATAACTAATTCAGTTCTTTAAAAATATCGCTTTTTGATGGCGTAAGACAATCTACCACCCCATCTCATTTTGTGGTCTCGTAAAGGTCGACAAAATTATTATAAAACCTGGAGATGAGCGGCAGCAATTTACGACAACCAAAAATCTGAGACCATCTTTCTCCTATTCAATTCAATTCAATTAAAAATTGAAAAAATTCAATTACTAAAAAAATGTACGAGTATATATCATCTATAGCAAAAATACATTGTCATGACGTACGAGTATATTACATGTAATGGACCTACTCCTTATGTAAAGTTTCTCCGTAAAAGCTGCATGGGGAAATAGTTCAAATCAAACGTCTCAGAAACTTAATTAATCTGAACTTTGATAAAGTGTACCTTCAAAACATTCCTTCAAATTCTAAAGTTTTGGAACATAACAAACCTAGTTACACCAACTAAAAGGACTAGCTGGAAACTAGGTGAGACGCTAACTAGCTTAGTTTAAACTTATTAAGTATTCGAGAACGCTGATATACTTTTAAATATTCAAGATACTTCAAAGGTACTGTAACTACTAGAAAGACTAAAAATGTATCAGTATGATTATATTTGATGAACGTAAACGTGAAAAAAGTAACGTTGTATACGAATATATCGTTTAAATGCCAAACTGACACTTTATTTACTTATATTAAAATTTTAAATTTTATGATAATAAAGTACAGAGATATTTATACGTACTAGTGGTTGCTAAGTGGTGGAAATTCGACCGCATTTAATTAAAATCTTAAGTTTAACGACATTGAGGTTTATGTTATTATTAGTAGGCAAAATTTTAAAATTCTGTAGCAACAATCTACTGTGTGCGACAAAAGACGTGTTTGACATAGGCAGTATAAACGTAAAAAACGGACTATAATATGATTGACTTCGTCAGCATGAACGTAAATAATGAATGTTTTTATTTTATTAAATTTAATGTATCAAAATTCATGTCATACTAGCGGACCGATGCTGACCTGCCCGAACGTTGGCTTTCCTGCTGTTAACAGATACAGCAAACGATTTTTAGATATTGGAATTATCGATAAACTGTATACTGAGTGACTTTTGTCATTTTCCTAGAACTCTATCGCAGTGCCTCCTTCCGGGTCTAATTCTGAATCTAAACCATCCAGGGAACCACACAATCACACCCAAAACAATTCATCAACATAGGTCCAGACGTTTAGGAGGAGTTCAGTGACATACACATGCACAGAAGAATTATATATAAAGATATAAATAAAAATTATATAATCCCGTACTTCTATATGGAAGTGAGACGGGGCCTGTCCTGAAGCGGCATGTCCAGCAGCTACACGTCACCGAATCGTTACACCTACATCCACGGCAGCCTTTAACCTTTAGCCGCGGAAAGCCGATTAAGGTGGTACGGGCGTGTACACCGTAGAACACAGAGAGTACGTAGGGAATATGTGTCTGGCCTTTAAAGTTCCGTGTTCGCGGCAGCGTGCGTTGGCAAGATGTTGTAAAAAAGACATGACTTCCAACAAATCTACTGTAGAGGATGCTCAAGACCGGTCAAAATGGAGCAGATTATGCAGGAAAGCTGACCCTGGCTACAGCCGGAAAAATAGCTAAGAAGAAGAAAAAGATAAATATAAATTTTAATACATACAAAAGGGGTACAAAGTTTTCTGCATGCACCTATAGAATGTCTCCCAAGAGGGGTGAATTTTTAGTAATCTCGCTTGGCAGGATTGTAATTGTTTCCAAAGCGTGGCAACTACGGCAAAAGCCCCCGAAATGAGAGCTACAAACTGTTGTTGCAACCTATAAGGGAAGCTTATATTCAGCAGTGGTCTATGATAGGCTGAAATGATGATGATGATGACTGTCTGTCATTTTTCGTGGTTAATATATACAGCATATATCAATTATCTTAGCCATACATGTCATTGGACCAGGTTTTTTCTAAAGTTAGAAAAGTGACGCGACGAGGAAATCATTCACCTGATGGTAAGAGCTACGTCTGCCTATAACAAATGCTTTGTCACTCAGAACATTTCTGTATGGCATCACACTACGCCCGTTCATCTGAGACATCAGGTCTCAAGTCTCATGTGCTCAGTCATAACACTATATCTCAGTGCCCTTCAGACCAATACACAGTAATGTTTGCACACTTCCACTTCATGGCAGAATAACTAGCCCTGCGATGGTACCTACCTAGACAGATCGTTGTATAGCTACGTATATAATACAATAAAAAGTGGCCTAGTGGTCAGAGTACCTGACTTCTAAGCTTCGGGTCCTGGGTTCGAATCCCAGCCGGAGCTAACATTTGTGCTAAAACATAAATTGTTGGTTTTCGGGTCTAGTTGTGTTGTGATTGTCCCCGTGTTTCTGACACTGCATCCTAGCCTACCTCCGATCTTATCGCATCAGCGTTACATCGGGCGCGGGTAGGTTGGGACGAGTGAGTACCTTTGTGTTTGCGCGTACACTTGTGGCACTATTATATCTCCTGCGGAGTTGATGGCTTTCGACAGTAGTCGGCAGTTGTCGCCGTGGTCGAAATCGGCTAGGAGAACATCACAATCATGGATATTGAAATCAGTACTTTATGTATAGTGTTCTTCTTGTCTTTACCTCTTTTTCGGTCTATATTTTGCTCACTCAAAAGTCACAAAAATTAAACTAAATTCTAAAAACCTCACCTTATTAGTATAAAATAAGGCAGGATTGAAATTAAGTTGAAAAAGATAACTTAATTTCTCAGTCTATATGCTCTTATCTAATATACTACGGTTGCTAATCCACCTAGCGTGGTAACTGTAATTATGGCAAACGCTTCGATAGGTTAATCTACAGGAGAGGCTCTTTTTCAGCGGTGGATTTTAACAAGATAATATTATGGTGATTTATTTGTTTAAATTACAGCGGTCTCATTTGCGAAGCTCAACAAACGGGAAAATGGTAATTTTTACACCGTAATGACGTCTGAAATAAGTTCTTGCTCTCGAAATAAAATATACAATAATTAGTTGCGTAAAAAACAAGAGACACAAATTTACTACAACCTTACACCTTGTAATATGATAATTTCGACACAGAAATTTCTTTATCAACCGATAGGTGTCCGGTAGAATTGAATAGCACCTACCATTTCCCACCGAGATGCCGTAAAAGGCAACGAAGGTATTGCGTGCTTGCTTGTCCTTTATTAGTGCAGAATAACACCATAACGCAATGCTGTCACTATACCGCTCGTGGGAACGCAATGGGGAATAAGACTGTTTTGACTTGCCCCAAAACGGCGGCGACGTGGTTCGCCAACTGTCACGTCTTGTTTCCCGAAGGGGCGATAAGTGGGCTACATATGTGATCGTTGCTTACACCTTATATGGGAAAAAGGCGTGATTTATGTAAGTATGTGTAAATTTTCTTATTAAAAATGTTTAATTATTTAGAAAACTATATACTGAAAGGGTCTAAGCAATTCGTCACCTAACCAGTTAACATTTCTGTATTAATGTAATAATTGTTTTTTTTCCGTTTGAAACTGCATTCTCTCATTTCTCTGTCACTGCTTTCAAAATTTTATCCAGAAATTTAATTGAATATATTAACTTACTACCAAAATGAACTTTGCGGGCTTTGCAATAAGAGCAAAATTAGTTTACAGTGTGAACATCAGACACTGGTTTGGATTTTGTAAAGAATAGAACCGGGACATGACAAGACAACACAAAACTGCATTTCGACTATAACAAGTGCTTGAAGTAACATATAAAAAGAGTTAGTAGTAACGAAAATAATTATCTGGTCCTGTATTAGAATTCAAAACTTAACACAGTCTTGTAGAACAATTATAGAAATATAAAAATAAAAAGTAAAGTGAATTTACAGCCTATAAACATGTACATACCTCCTCCCATTTCTGAGAGAATTTTGGAGTCGAGAAGAGTCTGCTCATATTGCTCATACCCATAAAAATTGCGGTTTCTCCTAGGAACACCTGCGTATCAAATTCTGTGCAACATCGCACTGCGCTCGTTACCATTCCACTTCGGTTTATAAGTCTCGTATGCCCTGTAACAGCCTGTAACTAAGTATAGTGGCGGCGTTAGGAGAATCTACCACCCAATCTCATCTCGTGGGTGTAGCAAAAGTCGAAAGAGGGAAAATAAGAACCGGGAGATAGGCAGCAGTATCTTTCTGGAACATCTGAATAAATAAACTGCGGTTGCCAACGAGCCTGCCAAACGTGTACAAACTTTTGTGGAAATCTATGGGGGAGCCCGGTGTTCAGCAGTGGACTAATGATAGGCTGAAATAATGATGATGATGATAATGATTTCAAACGGATACACAGAGGTGCTTGAAAACTTACCTTCAATGACTAGCACTGCGGTGCTACCAAACTAGGCAGATTCCTAAATACGAATCCTACATCAGTATAAAAACATGACTATAATAAAACGAATAACTTCGTATGTGAAACTCCTAAAAGCCATCAAACAAAATTTGCCGATATCCGGCAGAGTAGATTAGCACCATCGTTCCTACCGAGGCGTCGTAACAGGCTGGTCGCTGGCCAGTTAGTATGTGTCTAACAAAAAAAAATCTTGTTTTCATTTAATACTCGTATCTTTAGGCATTTTTTAAAACTAAAAGTTACAAAAAAGATGAAATTAAAGGAAAACATTCGTAATTTGTGCTGGATTGATCTGAAATTAAAAATAAATGTTATTTTAAAAGCGTTGAATGGCATTTTAATGAGCGCAATGTTAACAATATAAAAATTAAACTGACGTAACTGTTCAGTAAAATTAAAGTGAAATTAATTGTACAAACGCACATTATATACAAAATTTTATTAACGTTATAAGCATTTAAACTATATTGTCGCATATAGCTTGTTGTGTTTACGATTTTCCAAATAAAAAGTAATTTGTATAAAGCGCTCCATGTGCAAACTATATTAGTCAAGCTTTGCTGCGTTATAATTCATTAAGTCTCCATGCAAGTTACTTACATTTATTATTCTAATATGAACTTTGCTAAACACACCAATGATCCGTCTATGCAGGAATCCGTATAGATAGGTATGACCGCAGTGTCAATTATTTTGACGTAATGTGCAAGCATTGCTGTTTCGCTGAGAGCTACTGTTATTACAGGTCTCAGGGTGACGAGCGCAGCGTGATGTCATACAGAAGTGTTTTGGGTAACTAAGCATTGGTAATCGGAACACGTTGCACTTACCATCAAGTGATTGATGACTGATTTACTAGTGTCGTCACTTTGCTTACAACGTTAAGTTTGCGTACAACTTTGAGGTGCTTGAGCGCTCAGTTCATCATCATCAGAGATAGCATTTTATTATCGCAGTACTTATAAATTTCCTGATCATAAGAAGCTAACATCTTCGAACTTAAATTGATCGATAGAGTCGAACTAACGATAAAATACGAGTTTTGTATAAGACGCGCTCTTTGAGACTCTCACGTACTTCTAACATCATGAAAAGTTTAAGAGAGATGTCTGCATGTCTGAGATAAAATATCGTAGACGTACGAAGTCCGCCAAACTGCAATAAGGTAGGCAGGGCCTCATACGTAGCTCACTTTTCGACGAAACAAGACGTGACGTAGGTGGGGAACCACTTCCGATAATGTATATGTATATTATTCTCCGTTTTCGTTAAGAGCGTATATATGAAATCAAATGTAGGATTTCTCTAGTATCGCCGGTGCATTTACAGACATAAATTACATATAAGCAAATAATCAACTACTATTATATGTAAAAGTAAAAGTGAATTAAGAGTTGAGCACCAGCAGCTAAGTCCTCTTGCTGAGTACAAGTCCGTTCTCATTTCTGAGAAAGGATTTGGAATCGGGAAGACTCTGCTGTAATGCGGGTTGGCGGACTTGTCGATGTAGCGTTGCTGACTGTAGCTCGAGCACGATCTTTTTGAATCTGAAGTGAAGTAATAGTATCGAGTGACTTATTTAATACTTTAACGCAAGCTCTGTCACTTTAAAAACCTCAGTGAGATACTTTAAAAAATGCTCGATGTTTTGTAAACTCGTGGTTTTGTAAACTTTTGAAGCCAAACGTCACATACGTTTGCATGCTGCCACGTTGTAGAATTTCTACTAGTATTGTCGATAGACATATTTTCAACATAAGAATTTGCTACCGGTCATAGGTCTAGACAATTTAGGTCTGTCATATTAATAATAGTGATTCTGCCATCTGTCAGAGCCATGAGATTTTTCAGGCAATTTCTATAGTCAACTCTTTTACTGCCAACACACTGGGATAATTAACTTAAAGCAGGTAATTCCGCGATATACTCAAGTGTACGCATGTAGAAAAACATCCTATCTTTTCACTACGTCACCCGTTTTACCCCTTAATAATATTATGTAAATTCAATGAAAGCGCCCCTACCGAACGTGACAAAATCAACAAGAATTATTTTACTCAGAAATTTGCTTGACTCAATTACCACAATACTTCACACGCATATTATTTGGATAATGTCGACAATTTACGTGCAACCAGTAAATGCTAGCCGTTAGGCCAGGTGCTTGCATTAAATTTCAGAGTACGCAGATGCTCTGGTTTCGATCGGCGATGGCGGTGAGACACCTGCGTATTTCTCAAAAATAAAAACCTGCCAAGTTAGAAAGCGGGTGCGCAAGTGAATTATACTGATATAATTTAAATATGATGCTGCGACATCTTATTTTATTAATTATCTCAGTCACCATTTCACACGTTCACATTTCGTGAAAGGTGGAAGAGATAAATTGAGACAGATCATCTGACTAACCACAGAGCTGTGAATTATCTTTCCAAGTTCTTTATTAACAGGGCTCAACAAGCGAGTAGGAAACTGAAACATAATGATATTATTACAAGGGGATGCGGCTCCTCGATTTGCAGAATCCATAGAGCTCGTTTATAATGTTACAATCTACAGACGTGATTTGTACACGCGTCATGTTTGCGAAAACTTATTTTATACAGGACTACTACATAGCCTGCGATTTTTACAACTAAAACTTAAAACGCGCGAAGATGAAGCTTAAGGGTTCCCAGGTTTCCTGGTCTCATTTTTTCTTATCTTACTGAAATCTTTGAGCCGTAATCAAAATAGCTAATAATGTTTATTTCTAAATTCATTGATTCAACATTCGATAGGTGAATCGCTGATCATCTATCGGAAGAGTAGAATGCAACCTACCTCTTTCCTACTGAGGTGTCGTAAGAGACGTAATGGTGTTGTATGCACAGCCTTTGTTCGTGCAAAGTAATACCATAATGTGCAATTTTGTCACTATACTGCTCGTGGAAACGCGATGGGGAAAATATTTTTTTGACTCGTACCAAAATGTCGGCGACGTAGCTCGCCACGCATACCGTCTCTTTTCTCGCGGGCGAAAAGAGGGCTACGTGAGTGGTCTCTGCCAACCCCTAATAAGTAGAAGTAACATTCGTATTTCAATGATTTTGCCAATTTTTAATTTTTACTTTCACCTAATATTTGTTTCGCCTATTCGCCACTTATGACACCCGGGAGATGTTACGTAATGAACTAGGGTTAATGATTTCCATCTCACAGACAAATTTAGTTCTTATATAAATAAAGCAATAGTATATTTTAGTCAAACGTAATCAACAAAATTAAAAAAAAATAATTTAAAGCTGAACCGTGTGGTGGCGGTCGTTGTCGTGCCGTTAAAAGAATACTACCACTCCATCTCATCCATTGGATCTCGTAAAAGGCGAGTAAGGAATTAAACTGCACTGTGCACCCAGCAGCGCATGGTGGCGATGGGCTCACCACCTATCACACCAAGTGCATTATATTGTTTTGGTGAACCGTGGATTGTGGCAGTCATCTATTTGTGCAGTGAGTGCCCAGTCTCCGACTACTCCTTATGGGATACAGTCGTGATCTTATGTCTGTATGTATGTATGTAAAACTTAAACATGAATATCAATATTATAATTAGATAAGGTAACTGTAAAAAAACAGATCATAGGCAACTAGATAAGTAGTTTGTCGGTTTAAGTTCATCGATAACGACCGCGTGGCCTAGTGGTAAGCGTACCTGACATCTACGTCGCGGGTCTTGGGTTCGAACCCGAGCTGGAGTCAACATTTGTGAAAAAGACAAATCGTTGGTTTTCGGGTCTGGTCGTGTTGTACATATGAAATTTATGTCTGTGAAACGCACCTACGATACAGAAGAGATCCTAGTGTAGAGCAACGTTTTTTTTTAATAAATAAGAAATGTATTCTGATACGATACGGTTAAGATTACGAAGATATTAATAGGTAAGAAAATTAGAAATGTCGGAATGAAATGATACGAGACAGATATAACTGCCAGAAACAAATTGAACCATTATATTTAAATGAGAAAAGTTGAAACCATGATCAAAAGGAAAATTAAATCGTAGGGTTCGGAGTTGAAAAACTCATCTGTTTATCATCAGGTACTTCATTAGGCGTTATAATATGAATTTTGGATAACTATATCCAAAATCAAAAACAGAATTCTACTTGTAAAACAAAATAGAATATATAAGAGGCAGGCTATATCTTTACTCCTTTGTCTCTTTTAAATCTATCCTAGCATACATATATACTTGAATATATATCTATCGATATTGTTAATGTAATTCTTCCTCAGAAAGCCACCCTACTCGTACATCAAAATGTTTCTGCGATGTGTATATTTCGAAGAGAAACCGTGCATGGCTATGTCCAGGGATCGCTGAGTTTGTGCTTTCTGTTGCAGCCTGCAGTGAAGGGTCAAGTCTCGGTTTCGCATATTATTACTAGCAACACGAACTGGTTGAAGACATTATTTTTGAGACATTTGAGTACGTTGCCGACCATAGTGCTAGCAGAAGCCATAACCGTTGGGGAAGGAAGGTTCTCGAATGACAACCTCGTACCGTCAAACGCAATGGATGAATGATAGATAAGGCAACGATCCGCACGAATTTTTGGGAAGTTGATGAAAGCAGGTGGCTCAGGACCGTGATTTGTCAGTCAATGGGAGAGACCTATGTTCGGCAATGGACTTGTTATTGGCTGAAATTACGATGGTTACAGTACTTTAATATATACCACGCAGATAATACAAATTCTGATTATTAACATAATCACCATGGTAGAAATCGATCAAGAGGATAACAATTGTTATCCTTTTAATATTCATTTAATGTTTTATCCTATGATTATTACAGTCGGTACCTCAAAGGTAAATGGTATTAAGTGCCAAAATACATACTCGTATTTTACTGGACAGGTATAAATTATGAACAGGTGTGAATTTATCACTGAGAGCGCATGATGTCAATTTTAAATGTGAGATAATTGTACAGAGCTTATACAAATATTGAAGGATACTACGATATATTGCATTATTATATGAGCAAAACTTCAACAAAAAATATCTAAATATCTTTTTAGAGTATTTAGTTCGTAAAAGTGTATGCAGATAAGGACGTATCATTTTAGCTATTTTTGGAAATAGTGCACTTAAGAGATAATGCTTTATACCAACATGTAGAGTTTGTTCTTGAGATCTCATCGGTAAGAAAATACATTTTTAAAAATAAATTACTACTAGCGAGTTATTGAATACCTCTAAGGTAAGGTAATGACGGTTAAATTTATTTTAATGGCAACTTGAATCCCGTACAACCAAAACAATAAACAACGGAAGTGTAAACTCAGTGTAATATATTATTCCTTTTACTACTCGTAGTTTGGTTTCGCTCAACGGAAATACGAATTTGAAAGCGTTGTCTTCGAGTTTTAATTTGACACCCATCGCCTATAGTATAACAATGAAAGATGAAATGCTTTTACTTTTACCGCCTCGACACTTACTACAAGAAATCGTGGCGGTTTTCTAGATTATTCAACGTTTCTTTATGAAAGCACAACAATATTTATTTTGCATTGAATTTCGTCAATCTGAAAATATGCGATCGCAAACCTGCCTGCTCTGTAGGGCGACTCTGTAAAGACGTACAATATACATAGAATGTCTACAAATTTCACCAAAAATACGGCCTTTGGTTCGCTTTCGCGCTGTAACACCTATAACTTGTTAAGCACATCTTTTGAAAGACTTCCGAAAATCCAAAAAAAAAATATTTTGAATCAGTAGATTCTTTAACAGTCAAAAACGTGTTTAAACATGTTAATTTAACAATAAAAAAAGTAAATGAAAGGAAAGCCGCAACAGAAAATCTTACTCTCCATACATTTTTGATCACCAAAAGTCTCTGAAAGCTTTCGAATTCATACCCCGAAAAATTTGAAGTTGTGAACTTCAATATCTTCTAAGAATATTTATTTTGGTTTATTCAACTTTTGATTTTGTAGGCCGAATCAGCACTTTTATATTTATTTTGTCATAAGTAGCCTTAAACGAGCGATCACCGACGTATCCGAGATACCTACTCAGAATATTGATTTTGGGCTTAAGGGAGTTTTTCTGGAGACGAGCAAATCGTAAAGAGCTGTCTACCGCTGTTTGCGCTTGTCACCCGGAGAAATCAGATCTTAACTATCATATGTCCATTCATTACGGGAGCTATCAGTACCCTTCAGACCAAAATACAGTAATGTTTGTACACTACAGCTTGATGGCAAAATAATTGGCACTACGGTGGTACCTACCCAGACGCTGCATAGCAATCTTACCATCGGTAGAATATGGCTAAAAAAGTCACGCATCGGCTACCTATACTTCATATGCTACGGATAGCAGACTCCCAACATTTTCCTATTGGTTAAAATTTAATTAACAATGACCCGATTAAATTACGTCATACATCAATTTAAAATATATGGTCCTTGTGTAAATATTTATAGTCTTATTTAATAATTTTTTTACGTCAACCTTACTTTAACTAACGTTCGGACAACATAAAACCTTTACAATCCCAGCTGTTTTTTTATATATACCTATTACATTTTTGCATATTTTATGAAACTGTATTCACTTTGTATATAGTAGTGTTATTACCGTACTGACGAGGTAAAAAAAACACGCTACCTCGTCGCAGCTGTTGGTATTATATCGTAAGATTTATCTTATAGAAATGCCTGGAAACTAATGGCTAAAGTTGCCGACAGATGGCAGAATGATCATTCCAAAAATGATGGTACAAAATCACAAACCGGTGACAGACAATAGCGTTTTTTGTTTTAACTGATGAAGTGATGAGACGAGCAAAACGTTTACCTGATGGTAAATGCAACGTGTGCCCATGACAAATGCTGTTGTGCCCAATGATATTATAAATTAAAAGAAGTAAATACGTTACCAGCGCTCCAAAAGTGAAGCTAAAAAAGGCGACAATTGTCGCCTTTTCAATCGCAAGGAAAGACAACCTTACTCCGTTTATAACGAGATAGAAAAGGATAAACAGCGCGAGATAATGAATATGTCATGGCTGCGTTTGAAACGCTTTCTTTGGTTGTCTTCTGGGAAGATGAAGTAACTATGGTATTATAATATCATTGGTTGTGCCCAGAACATTTCTGTGTGGTACTAAACTTCGCCGGTCACCCAGAGCGATGGTTTCTTAAGTCTCATATGCCCAGTGATTTTGAAACACAGTAATGTTTGTGCACTACTGCGTCACAGCAGAATAACTGACCCTGGGGTGGTACCGACCTAGACGGATGTCTGCTATTAAGATTGATAATCCACAATCAAATTTTAATTTGAATACAATTCCTTAAGTCTGTGGCGGTCTCTTTAAGTCGCTGAAAATACATAGCATTACACGTTTCTTGTTCATATTGTAAAGCCTTTTCAGTTCTATGTCGACACATGCATCGAGTATGAAATACTAAAAGCTCTTTGAGTCACGAGATGCAGGAGCTTGAATCATTAATTTCGATATAATTAACGATGCAACATTATAACATGTACGAGTACTTTAGTTCAGTCACATCTTCTCTGTAACGACGTATTTAAGTAAACTATCAATATGGTAGTTTGAAATAGAGTCATAATGGTTCTTTTTTATTATTGTTCAAAATTACATGAAAAAAAATCCTTCTAATCATTTACTTTATATTGTAAACTATTAAAAGCAATAAATGTCCCACTGCTGAGTTTAACCATTTAGATATATGAGCCTGAATAATCCAGTGTTTATTCCTTCAATACGAGTATTATAATATCAAATATTAATATGTAAAATCTGCTATTTTTTTGACGTTAATTTTAAAGCTAATAAATAGGTGCAAAAAGGGCACAAAGCGCAAGACGAAATTACGTGCAGCGCACCCTAGGTCATTTACAAAACCCTACCGAGTAAACTGGAAAATTACTAAGATTTGCTATCATCACGTTGTCACCCTACAGTCAACACACGCATCACAAGTGCCATAGATAAAAAGGAGCCAACAAAAAATGATCGTTTATCTACAACACAGAAATTTCTCGCAGTTTACATACTCACGTTTATGCTCATTAGAAAAGTTGTTAGTCTAGATTCACACAGTGAAATAATGGACGGATGGCATTATTTACTTGTTTGAGCTTTTCTTTATCGTGGCCTCTTTATTTAAAAATATGGTAACAATTACAATAAAAGTAGCATGTACATTTATGTACTAAATCCAGGTTTTATTTTTTAGTTTTTGGGGATAATTAAGCGTAAAGCATTTCGGACAAGCTATATTTATATTCCAATGCAGAATAGCATTTACAGTTACACTTTCAAAAAAACAGCATTTCTGTGTCCAATAGTGAAATATTTATACACTGTTATTTTACGTCTCACTTTCAATAAAAGTAATGAATACAAATAATTTAACAAACCAATTATTTTAACAACATTAATGCAGCCATATGCTTATAAATCTATCATGCGTATAATTTTTACCGGTGGTAGGGATTCTATGCAGGAATCCGTCTAGGTAGTGTAACGATATATTATATGATACGATATATTATCTATAATTACGTATTTTTACGTTTAAGAAAAAATAAGAAAATAATACATAAAAAGAAAATGGTGGTCCAAAAAAGTTGGGAATATGTATGTTTTAATTTTTTCTTCATGGCATAATATCACATATATCAGTGCCAAAAATTTATTAAACAACCTATAAAATAAATCTGAAACAATAAAAAATTAACTTTATTTGTATGGAAACTACTCTAGATGTTCTCCTAGCCGATTTCGAGCACGGCGACAACTTCAGAATACTGCCGAGAGCCATCAACTGCGCAGGAGATATTATAGTACCACAAGTATACGCTCAAACACAGAGGCACTCACTCGTCCCAACCTACCCGCGCCCGATTTAACGCTGATGCGATAAGATCGGAGGTAGGCTAGGATGCAGTGTCAGAAATACGGGGACAATCACAACACAACCAGACCCCAAAACCAACAATTTGTGCTTTAGCACAAATGTTGGCTCCGGCTGGGATTCGAACCCAGGATCCGCGGCGTAGAAGTCAGGTACTTTGACCACTAGGCCACGCGGTCGTACTCTATATAAGTAATTTATAATAACAAAGAGTTCGTGCATACGAAAGTTAAAGAGTCTATCTCTTAATCTAGAAAGAATTCATGTAATGTCAAATAAAAAACCTATCTTGATATTACAAAGTGTTTGCGTATAACTAGTATCTCCATACTATAAGTTCGGTCATGTACCGTTGGTAATTTTTTAGTTAACAAGTCGATATTTATCATATTGATGTGTTGTGAGGAGGCACCATCTATGTGATAGTCACGGTAATACTTACTGCTTAAGTCGCGTCTCTTTATAACGAGACTGCTGCAGACTGTCTGCCCTCTAATGTTTTCAATAACAATATTAAATGAAACTCTCAGTAAATTCCCACAAATGAATGATAACTGGAAACTTGGTGGTAGGTGAGACAAACTCTATCGAAATACATAATACTCAACTTCAGTTACACAAACCCATTTTGACGACTGCCATTTTGAAGCTGCCTGATGGCTGATTGATAATTACAAATTATAAAAAAGGCAAAATACATCTTTACAATGGTTGGTGGAGCTAATGCGTCTACCTCATGCGCATGGTAGCTGGCGGGAGGAGACTCTCAAGGCTGCGTCCGAAAGCCGTTCAACGTTGGACCCCATGCCCTTGAAGTGAGTCAGTGGTCTCCGGACATGCTCTGCGACAAGTTGCGGTGCTGACCTTGTATTAGATATTGATGCCATACATACACAACAATCAAATAACATCTGCAGTTGCGGCGGTCTTGCGATGTGGGGGCGAGTACGGACGGCTTTATTACGGCCTTATTGGTTTATTGAGCCAGGTGCTCATATTTATTCGACGTGTGCCAAATCCGTACGACGTACATTCCCTAAGACTGGACTTAGCTGTTATGATGTTGTAACTATTCAACTTTCACGTTGATAAATTAATTTCGTGACCAGAAAATCGACTTAATCTTTTACAAGATCAATTTCTAAAGGTTATTTCATTCTAGGCCATTTGAATGATATATGTTAATAAATTGTGATCGTCATAGGTAGGACCCTTTTATTTACGTTGTGTTTATTTATAGTAACTTGTTCTTTTAGGTGTATCATGGAAAAATGTTTATTCACTAGAGAAGCTGCAAGTCCAAGACAGTGTACTAATACTAATTAATTACTATTCCCTATACTCTTGTAAAGGGTTCACAATGTTTAATACTCGTATCTATTGCAAAGAGATTTGTATTCTGCACCTGTATAAGATTAACATTAAATTATTAATAACCCACTACAAGCTATCGCTCCCCCAACATTTTTATTTAAAAAAAAATGTGGGGAAGGCACACGGCTCCAACTCCCGCCGTGTGCGGTGAGCGCCTTCCAATCCATGCGCTCCCCCCGACACAGGACAAGAAGTCGGGAACAAGGACCGTAGTCCACAGCAACACTGGCGAACCAGCAAAAAGAGGGCTTGGCCTCTTGCTAGTGCGTAAGCACAAACTTAGACCGAAGTCTCGCATGTCAATGCGTGTTTACATCATACAAGTATACAGCTAGTCCAGTCTCGTCAGTACTCGTGGATGTACGTCGCATGGATTTGGCACGCGTCGAGCAGTTGTGAGCACTCGGCCCAATAAACTAGTAAAGCCTTCCGTACGCGCCATCACTTCGCCAGACCGCTGCAACTGCAGATGAATGTCGAGTGTGTGGCATCAACATCGAATACAAGGTCAGCACGGCAATTTGCCGCAGAGCACGTCGTGAGTCCACTGCTCACTTCGAGGGTATGGGGTCCCACGTTGTGCAGCTTTCGGCTGCAGCCTTGAGAGTCTCCTCCCGCCAGCTACCATCCGCATGAAGTAGACGCATTAGCTCCACCAACCATTGTAATGATGTATTTTGCCATTATTTATCATTTATAATTATCATTCAGCTATCAGGCAATCAGCATTCTATTATATTCGTCAAATGGGTTTGTGTAATTGACGTTGAGTATTATGTATTTCGATCAAGTTTTGTCTCACCCACTACCAAGTTTCCAGTTATCATTCATTTGTGGGAATTTACTGAGAGCTTTATTTAATATTGTTGTTATTCAACACATGGAGGGCAGACAGTCTGCAGTCTCGTTATAGAGAGACCCGACTTGGACAAAGCTAAAGAAAATGTGAGTCAAACCAAGTGCAAGACGCAAACATTATACGAGTATTAACGACATCTAAGCAACTGTCACTAGGACGCATTGTCACCGGTGCAACAACCATCATTACGAACCATCGCTCAGACATACGCCAACACAAGGGCCTCTATACAGTCTTAGCAAACATCTACACTTCTGCAAAAAAACCTCCGTCAACCCGAATCATAAGTTGTATTGAATCAGATGCAACTCATTCATATAACCGTCACTAAAAACACAATACCACAATAGCAGTAAGTATTATTGTGACTATCACATAGATGGAGCCTCCTCACAACACACCTTTATGATAATTATCGACTTTGGCAAAAGTTGTTTAACTAAAAAAAATTACCAACGTGTCATAGTAGTAAGCCACTAAAACGCCGGTGTATGAACCATGTATCATAGAACATAGACATGGGGCGAAAGAGTAAGCTCCAGCACCGAAATGCTAAAAGCCACACCCTCTCTTATGTGATTGTATGAAAGTCTAATGAATTCTCTATCTTAATAATTTTAAGTTCCGACTCATTTTTATAATATCATATCTTACAAGAGACCTTCAATGATAGACCATTTTATCATATACTTTACTTACATAGGATCTTTGTATGGAACATTAGCACTATGCAACTTGATACTATAGAGAGTCATGCTCGACCTCACACACGTAGATATATAACTGTTGGTATGCCCCTCCGTACGGTTCTCGAGCTTCGGACTTAATAGTATGGTATTAGCAATACACGAACACCTAATTTTAAGATTGGTTTTGTAATTGACATTACACGAACCCCTTCTAATTTTAAGATTTTATAATTGGTATTACATGAACACTTTCTAATTTTTTACAAGGTTTAATAATTGGCATTACATGAACACTTTCTAGTTTTTAGAGATAGGATTATAAAATTTCAATGCACGAACACTTCCTTATTATGAATTACTACATAGAGTATTTTCCATACAAATGAAGTTAATTTTATATTGTAATATTTTTAATTAACTTCTATAGAACTTCGAACTTTCGAGGTCTCTTGGATATATTTTATATGTTTTAAAGTAAATTTTAGGCACTGATCTATGTAATACATTATGCCAAGAAAAATTTAATTGAAAATAATGAAATTTCACTATTGGGATTGGACCTCATATATATTTTCCCAACTTTTTTGGACCACCATTTTTTTTTTTTTTTTTTCATAATTTTAAATATTTTCTTAAATATTTCTAAAACGTAAAAATACGTAATTAGAGATAGTATATCGTTACAATGTAAACACGCATTGACATGCGAGACTTCGGTCAAAGTTTGTGCTAACGCACTAGCAAGAGGCCAAGCCGTCTTTTTGCTGGTTCGCCGCTTTTCGCGTGTTGCTGTGGATTACGCACCTTGTTCCCGAATTCTTTTCTGTGTCGGGGGTGCGCTTGAGAAAGACAGCGCTCACCGCACACGGCGGGCTGCGGAGCCATGTGCTTTCCCCACATTTTTTTTAAACAAAAATGTCAAAATTATATTAAAAAGGGAAAAGTATCTGCACACTGTTTTAGACTTGCAGCTTCACTTCTGGTCACGAAATTTATTTTTATCAACGTGAAAGTTGAATAGTTACAGTACGTATCATCGCAGTTCCAGTTATTCTGCCGCGAAGCTGTAGTGTGCAAACATTACTATGTTTGAAGGGCACTGAAAGCTAGTAGTGTTACAGGGCATATGAAACTTAAGAACTGATGTCTCAGATGCAGTGCGTTGCCCCACAGAAACGTTCGGGGTGACACGGTATTTGTTATAGACAGACGTCGCACTTACCACCAGGTGATCGTTTTGAAGTGCAACATCTGCCCATAACAAATGCCGTTTCACATTTCTGTGTGGCACAACACTGAGCCCGTCCCTAAGACATAAGTTCTTACGAGTAAGTGCCAAATAATTAAATTACCTGTCACTACCGTTTCAACCAAACCACAGTTATTTTTGCACACTACTACTTTACGGCAGATTAATGGGCCCTGCGATGGTGCCTACCTAACCAAAATCCTGAAAGAAAAGGAAAGGTAGGAAAAGAGTCCTACCATCAATAACTGAAGATTGAATTGAAACAACAAGACTACATCGGCTCGACAGTGTTCATCTACGTATTGTATATAATGATTTCTTAATAAGCAAGCTAAACAAGAAATTGCAGTAACATGTTATTATCATCATCATCAGCCTGCAGAAGTCCACTGCAGGACGGAGGCCTCTCTCAATAAGCGAGATCTAGCCCGATCTTCGGCTTCAAGCGTCCAGTTGCTGTCAGTCATCTTGCTCAGATCGTCGCTCCATCTAGCCAGGAGACGCTTTACATTACGTTTGCCTGAACGCAGTCCTTCTGTATGTCCAATTCATTGCCACTTCAGTCTTTCAGCTCCAAAGGCTATATTGGTGATTTTAGTAAAGTTCTTCATTTCAAATCATATCCACCAGAGAAACCCCGAACATACTCTCCTTTCATTGCCCTCAGAGCTACTTCAAGCTTGTGGTGCAGCCGTACCGTTAGAATCCACGTTTTGGCGCTATAGGTGAATACACTTCTTAAAGCCTGTCCCAAATGCGTCTGTCCAAATTCGGGAGGCGAGCAGCCCAGTTGAATTGATTTACCCATTCGATGGTTTCTTTCAGCATAATCCAACTTAAACAATACTTTGAAATGTTTATATTAAGCGTAGGTTGTTATTTCCCGTAACGTAGATAACATTTCATACAAACATTCAATTTATTAAGGTGAACTCACCGTAATAAATTCAAATTATAATTTTTTCATTTTATAAAAGAAGCTTAATGGCCATTCAACTCTTAGTTCAACTACCTAAGATCTTTGTAGTTAGAGTATTTTTTTTTCTGTTAATGTTTTAAGACAAATTGCTTTTTTGTTCTAACAAGGACAGCACTCAAGTATAAGAAGTATATTTAAGAGTACGTACTAATATTATGAGGACATAAATTTTTATTTTAAATATACGCGATAATTTTTTTTCGATCACTTTCATTCTATTAAATAAAAAGCAAATAAAAAGTTGATGTTATTAATTTCGTATGAAAACGACATAACACATGTATGTGCCTTATGGACCGCCTCTATACTGTGATCAGAATTTAATTTCTACTCTGTTTTAGCTTATATGTATATATTTATTGGTATAAACTGAGAAAGCGAGCTAATCGTGGTAGTTCTGTGTGCCATCGCACTGCGCTCGTTACACGAGACATAAATTATTAAGTGTAAGCACACTACCGCTTTACCGTGTGGTAGCGGCTTAAGAGGATCTACCACCACATCTTATCCCGTGGGCGTCGCAAAAGTCGACAGAGGGAGAAGGAAAACCGAAAAATGGGCAGCAGCATATTCCTGGAACATCCGAATAAATAAACTGCGTTTGCTTACCCGCCTGCCAACCGTGGCAACTATGGCAAAATCTCCCCAAAATTTGATCTACAAACTTTTGACGCAATCTACGAGTATTTTTATTTTTTTTTATGTTAGAGGAGGCAAACGAGCAAGCGGCTCACCTGATGGTAAGTGATCACCGCCGCCCATGAACATCTACAATACCCGAGGAATAGCAGATGCGTTGCCGGCCTTTGAGAAAGGAATAGGCTCTTTTCTTGAAGGTCCCTAAGTCATATCGGTCCTGGAAAAACCGCTGGCAGCAGCAGATTCCATATGGTGCTTGTGCGGGGCAGAAAATTGCGTGAAAAACGCACTGTGCTGGAATGCCAACCATCAAGGTGGTGACGATGGAATTTCGCGCTATGCCGCAATGTGCGATGGTGAAAATCAGCGGCTGGAATTAATCCGAACAATTCTTCGGAACACTCCCCATGGTAGATCTTATAAAAAATGCAAAGGGATGCAACATCTCTTCGCAAAGCCAGTGGATCAAGCCGATCAGATAGAACATGGTCGTCGACGATTCGAGCCGCTCTCCGTTGAATGCGGTCAAATGGAAGTAGCTGGCAATGGGGCGCCCCCGCCCAGAGATGAGAACAGTACTCCATGTGCGGCCGAACCTGCGCCTTATAAAGTTGCAAGCGTTGGGCCGGCATGAAGTGCTGTCGCGCTCTACTGAGGACGCCAAGCTTTTTGGAAGCCAATTTGGCCTTCCCTTCCAGGTGACCGCGAAACTGAACGTCACTCGATATGTCGACGCCAAGAATACCGATACTGGCTGAGGCAACGAGGGGAGTGCTCTCAAAATTAGGTGATACGACAAAGGGTTTCTTTTTAGCGGTAAACGCGCAAACCTGTGTCTTCTTGGGGTTGAACTGGACTAGATTTAGTCCGCCCCAATTAGAGATTTTGTCTAACAAAAACTCGACTTCAGACACAAGTTACACTATGGGGGAGATCTTATGTTCAGCAGTAAACTAATGTAAGGCTGTAGTGATGGTTATGATGATGGCATTACCGCTTGACGGTAGAATAATTAAAACGAACAAGGATATGTGAAAACAGCTGCGTTTGATATATAAACGATTCTCGTGTATCGTAGGTGCGTTTAAGGGACATAAACAATACAAATACAATGAGACCAGTAAAGCTATTGCGTCTCCAAAGTGATGATCACTTATAAAAGTGTTAAACGAATATCTGTTAAATAACTGTCTGCATACTATGATTAACAAAAAAGACGTCATATGAAAAATAATCGTCATTTTCGTTACCATAACCAGTATGAAAACAATTATCTGAAGATATTCGTTAAACACTTTTATAAGTGATCTTCACTTTGGATACGTAATAGCCCCGCGGAACACCAAGAATTTTATATGTTTTTTTCCGGCTGGGTTTAAACAAAGTTAAGAAAGTTTAAGGTAAGGAGTGCTGAATCTTCCCTTTATACTAATTGCGTGTAAATTTAATCGGCAAATAATATAATTTTGTGTACAATAACGTAAACTAACTGAATATAAAAATGTACAACTTGACATATTAAGATTTTTAGAAACGCAAAAACGGTAATGTCATTAATCATTCGCCTGTATTACCTAAAACTTGATTAATTTTCAATAAAAATAATAAAACTAATATAATGTATTGTTCGTCAGTCTGTCTCTCCATAGTGATGTGAGTTTCAAGAAAACCTTTTTTTTTTTTAAAGAATTTGACATTCACTTTCATGAGAAATTACACATACATACAATCACGCCTTTTCCCATATACACACATAACCTACTTCTCCCCTCGCGGGAAACGAGACGTGACTGGTGACAAACTACTTTGGTACGAATTAAAAAAAAACCTTACTCCACATTGCGTACCTACGAGCAGTATAGTGACAGCATTGTAATTCTGAACGAATAAAGGCTGTCTGTACAATACCTTAGTCGCCCTCTACGACCTCGGTACGAAAGAGGTAGTGGCTATCCTACTCTACCAGACACCTATCAGCTGGGTGTAATGATGATGGTAAAGAATTTTATGATTAATTAAACGTTAATTCATGCTGGCGGCGAACAGTGGGTAATATCGTAGTTATCAATTTTACATATGATCAAAAATACATAATTTTAAAGAATTAACATAACTCGTAAGTTAGTTGTTAATACAAGTCAACATAAGCCATCTTATAAATAGTAATAGTAGATAACTCAATAGAGGGTCAATGTCAGCGCTCAACGCAAAGTAACACAGAACAATCATACCTAGATGTGGCATCGATCTGTGTCAAATACGAATGTGTTATAATGTGCTGTAATATATTATATAATGTGTATTGTAATATGTATTGAAATTATTTAGTTTGTATTGATGTATGTGTACTATTAGATATTTTTTGGAAGTTTCGATATTGTTCAATTGTTTTATGGCTTTTGGTAACTGTTTATATTTTTTTGCTCCCATCACATCCTTAACTTTTTTTACCATAATATATGTGGGATTTTTTGTAACTTCGTAATGTAACTTAAAAAACTGTCAAAGCTATTGACAGGAACCTTTAAAGTCCCCGCCGATTAAATATTGTTAAGGTATGCAAATTAACTTGCACCAAAAACATAAAAAGGAAATATAAAATTGTAATGGTTTCGAGTTATGTATTGAACTTATTTACAACCTAGGGCGCGTCAAGGCATCATAAAGATTTGATGGAACCGTAAAGTGGTATAAAAATTATGGCATTTAATAAAAAAAAGCTTTTACTGTTTATATTGTCAATGTAGGTCATATTACTCTGAGTAAAAATTTAAGAATTTCCGACATTGTTATATAATATAATAATTAAAAAACTAAACGCCGTGTGGTGGCGGCTTAAGAAAATCTACCACCCCATCTAATCCCGTAAGTGTCGTAAAAGTCGATCAAGGGAAAATAAAAACCAGAAGATGGGCAATCTGGGCATCTTCCTGGAACATCTGAATGAATGAATTGCGGTTCCCAACCCGCTTGCCAATACTATGTATGTCAAAAGTCAGAGAGCTACAAACTTTAATGGAATTTTATGGAGGAGGCCTATGTTCAACAGTGGACTAGTGATACGCTGAAATGGTGATGATGATGATTATGTATAAGTTCATGTTTTGGAAGTATATCTCCTAAACACAGGTAACTCAGTAACCTAGCTAGGAGGCCAGGACTCTACCCATACCTACGTATTATGTTTAACATGCGTTGTCTAAAGAATAGTATTATGTATTGAAGTAATGACAATAATGAAATTTATTATTATTATTATTTCTTTTAATTGTCTAATATTGTGTAACCAAGAAAATACGCTATGCTTCTCTCTTGAGTGCTGGCTGAGTTCACAAACATTTGAATTATAAATATCATAAAAACTTAATGTAATAATTATTTTAGAGTTGGGATCGTCCCCACTATTAAATCAGATTCATAGACTACAAATCCTCGCAACAGAACTCTTGCCAAGGTTGATTCGCAGAGCTATAATATATAACATGGCTGAATACTTCCACGTGCTTAGGATCCAATAATTAATAATAATCAATTTAAAACCAAGCATACCTGCAATAATTGAAGACTTTTCTTGAAGGTCCCTAAGTTGTGTCGGACCGCAATAGCCACTGGCGGAATCAGATTCCATAAGGTGGTAGTGCGTGACAGACAATAACGCAAAAAACGCACTGTGGTGGAATGCCAACCACCGAGAAGGTGATGATGGAATTTTGAGTTGTGCCGCAATGTCCGATGGCGAAAATCAGCGGCTTAAATAATTCCGAACAATTCCTCGGAACAGCTGTCCGTAGCACCAATCTTTATTTTTTTAACACGATGCTCCACGGTCGGATTTCTCCGGTATCGTAAATGCAGTTTACAGACATACATTTCAATTCACTCGTACCAAAATGGCGGTGACTTGGTTCGCCACCTCTCTTTTTCTGCGGGGACAAAAAGTGGGCTACGGGTGTGCTTCGAACTCAAGACCCGCGGCCTAGAAGTCAGGAAACTCCAACCTCTAGGCCACGTGGTCGTCAATATCATTAATTAAAGGATTACATCTGCATAAAATATAGTACCGTACAAACTCAGAAGCACTCACTCGTCCGCACCTTACCGTATCTGATGTAACGCCAATAAAGATGATGATAATGATCTTAATAGCAGCAGGGATATGCGAAATGTCTATATATCTACATTTTATAAACAATAAATTATATCACTGCATATAAATTAACTGGTGGTGTTACCATTAGTTGCAACAAAAATTTATTAAGCTACAAATAAATGGGAACGATAAGTAGCTTAGTTTTACTGGTGGTAGGATTCATATGCAGGAATCCGTCTAGGTAGATAGGGCCAGTTATTTTGCCGTTAAGAAGTAGTGTGCAAACATTACTGTGTTTCGGTTTGGGCACTGCAAGCTTGTGTAATCGCTGCGCATATGAGACTAAGAACTGATGTCTCAGGGTAACGGGAGCAGTGTGCTGTCACACAAAAACGTTCTTAGTGATATAGCATTTGTTATGATCAAACGTTAACCTTACCATCAGGTAAACGTTTTGCTCGTATCGTCACTTTTTCCAATAAAAAAAAGCCTCCCTATCTTTGAACGTCCTCAATCGGATATTAAAAAAGTTCTCCAAAAAATAGTTATATAAAAAAATGATATATAAATAATCAAGCGATAATTTTTTCATAGTGATGAATTCTATGCACCCACGAACAACACTCGCTGAAATTGCAATCGCTTGGATTTGTAAGAGGGCTCTTAAAATGATTGCATGCGGCCGACGATTTAACGCCGTGCCAGCAGCAAGCAAAATAGTCGATTTAAACGCAAACACATTTCAAACAAAGTTTACGAAATTGACGCGTGTTTCAGACACATATATTTTAATTAATAAAGATAAAACTTTATGTAGGAGTTTATTTTATTTTAACTCGTGTTCACCATTGTGTTTTGACAGTTTTACCTCTTGATTGTATTTTTAAGTACTTAGTAATCATAAGTTTATCGGTTGAAATCACGATGATATAGTGCCGTGCCATAACATGTAACTTAATGTTCATGGAATACTATAAAAAAGCAAAATTAAAGATGCTGAAAAAACCTACGACGGACGTAAACGTTGTAATCGGAAAAGGATTATAATGATTTCTTATATTTACGCGAACACTACACATTTAAATGAAACTAATTTTACGGATTTTATCGCGTTTTATTTTATTATTTATAACCCGACGTTTCGAGTGCTTTACAGCACCCATGGTCACGGGCGGACTGAGGTGACAGATGTCCCGATGTCATAGTTAACCCGGAGTACCTTCAGCTTTTAATTATTATTCCTTGTCCGATCTACGCAGAAAGAGCTTACTGTGTCTTGAAGTCTTGCAGTGGTATGCTTGGTTTTTGATTTAATTTTATTAATTATAGGATCCCAAGCTGGTGGTAATACCCAACCATCTTCTCTATTAAAATTAGGATGTTTCCCGCGTAAAAGAACATATAGCTGACGTGAAGCATCGTCGCTCTAGGAAGTCTGCAGTCTGTGACCATGTTCTGGATCATCCCAACCATTACATCAGATTTGATAAACCACAAATCCTCGCAAAAGAACACCGATTCCTACCAAGGATGATTCGCGAGGCTATTGAAATTAAAAAACATCCTAATTTTAATAGAGAAGATGGTTGGGTATTACCACCAGCTTGGGATCCTATAATTAATAAAATTAAATCAAAAACCAAGCATACCACTGCAAGACTTCAAGACACAGTAAGCTCTTTCTGCGTAGATCGGACAAGGAATAATAATTAAAAGCTGAAGGTACTCCGGGTTAACTATGACATCGGGACATCTGTCACCTCAGTCCGCCCGTGACCATGGGTGCTGTAAAGCACTCGAAACGTCGGGTTATAAATAATAAAATAAAACGCGATAAAATCCGTAAAATTAGTTTCATGGAAAAGGATTAAATAAAATGTTTGAAAAACCCCCTATTTAAAGGAAGTAACCAAAGATAAAAATAAAAAGCGTTTTATATTGGTCTAGAGTACCTGACTTCTACGCCGCAGGGCCTGTGTTCGAATCCCAGCCAACATTTGTGCTAAAACACAAATTGTTGGTTTTCGTGTCTGGTTGTATTGTGGTTGTCCCCGTGTTTCTGATACTGCATCCTAGCCTACCTCCGATCTTATCGCATCAGCGTTACATCGAACGCGGGTAGGTTGGGACGAGTGAGTGCATCTTTGCTTTTGCGTACACTTGTGACACTATAAAATCTCCTGCCCATTTGATAGCTCTCGGCAATATTCTGAAGTTGTGACCGTGGTCTAAATCGGCCAGGAGAACATCTTCATTCAATAGGTTGGTCAATATGTGTCGACGTTTCAGCCGTTCAGCCTATCACAAGTCCACTGCTGAACTCTCCCCAATACGAGTCGTCGTCGTTTCAGCCTATCACAAGTCCACTGCTGAACATAGGCCTCCCCCATAGATAGCCCTTTACGAGTAGATACAGTTTAATACCCACAAAAGTTTGTAGGTTCGGAGTTAGGAGTTCGGATACATTTTGCAAGGATTTTGCCATAGTTGCCACGCTTGGCCGGCGGTTTGGCATTCGCAGTTTATTTCTTCAAATGTTCCGGATAGAGGCTGCTGCCCATCTCCTGGTTTTTAGCACCCACATTTAATATTATTGCTGTGTCTGTATCCATTACGACAAACAAATAGGTACACAAAGGTATGAAGGACTAAAGAAAGGAATAATAAGTTGTTTATATGACAAACGTCGCAACAAATCAAACCTTTTTAGAACGCTTTTTAGTTTTATTCTTTCGTTACTTGCTTTGTGTCGGGGTTCTCCAGTGTGTTTGATGTCTTTATTATACCCCTACATTTTACCCCCGTACTGCTCCGTTTTTTTTATTGTACTTTCGTGTGGCCGATACCGTTTTGCAGAGAGTGATGTTTCGAATCGCGATAGCTTTTAATAAATTCTTCATTGAGTTGTCGAGAGAGTGCTGTAAAGCGTGAAGCAAGAATTGTTGACACGCATCTCGCATGGCTTCATTGAATAACCCAAATATGCTATGTGACGTCAAAAACATTCATTATTTCTTATATTAAAGCGAATACGGCGCATGTTAAGAAAACTATTTTTCGGAATTTTTTTTTCGGTCAGCCGTGGACCTTAGGTGCTGAAAAGCGTTATTTAAATCGAAAACACTCTTAATAAATAAGAGCCCAAACGTGGTTTCCGACGACATTTTTCTGTTCTATCATCAGACCGTCAGCAGTTCATATACTTACCAAATACTTATCAAATACTATCAAAAGAGCGCAAACACGGTCTACTAGCTATGTGTTGTCGCAGAGTTCCCACGATGCTGTTCTGCTTCATTAAATCCTCAGCAGTTTATGTACAGTTGCTACTAACTCAGCACGGAAAAAATAGCCCAAAATCTCAAACACGACAAAAAACCGCATTTAAACCGATCTAGTCAGGTTGGGGAAAATTAGCTAGAACTGATTTTAACTAGCGAGTGAACACAATAACTCCTGCCTAAAAACCATCGCCATAGCCTTTACAGAAAACCGTATCTAAATCGGTGAACCCATTATGGAGATAAATGGCGACATTCGTTTGCACACACAAACAAACAAACAAACAAATAACCTCTCAAGCAAAACCCATACACCTTCTCCGTTCCATCTTGGGTAAAAAGCATTCACAGCGTTGTTTTTTATTTCTCTAAGGATGGCGGTTTAAGAAAAACCATCTTATTTAATGACGTCGTACCGAGTACAAGCGTCAGAGGCGCTGGGTACTGCGACGTTAATCCGCCTGCCAAGTGGGATAATTACGAAACTCCAGTGCTTCTCTTAGGGCAGAGAGCACACTAGTTATAAGTTTTGTACTATACGAGCAACATAAATTGCGATTACACGATCCCCAACTAAACTTTTTGAAGTAACGATATTGGAAAGTTTTTAAAATTAAATACTGTTACTTTGGTGAAGTTAGTCTGCATATTTCCATGTGTGAGATATCGGTCAGGCTTATGCAATAAAAAACTAAAAGTGAAATAAATGTGTTATTATCTTACAGGTAAGCAACAGTTGCAAATAACAACTTATGTACTGTACAAATAGTGTTTTTTTTCTCGAAATCGTTACCAGCGGGGTTATTGCGTATCCAAATTTAAAATCACTTAAAAGTGTTAAATGAATATCGAATCTCCGTCAAATAAAAAGTAATTTGACAGATGATTGTTCAACACTTTTGAAAGTTACTTAATCACTAACTTACCAGACACCAAACCACGAAAAAGTCACGGCAACCGACTAGCGTATTTGAAAACGCTAATTAAAGTAGAAGAAGCTAAATATGTGTGTCAAGATCGTAGCAAGTGTAAAGATGTGGTGTCTGCCTCCCCCAATGGGAAAGAGGCGTGGCTATATGTATGTTTTAAAATCTCTGTCCTTGACAGTAGGCATGGTCCGTACACTGTATCGCAATAGTTAAGCCTTGAAAGAACTAAGTGTTCTACCAGTTGTTTTCTTAAATCCACACTAATGTAGTCTCGAATGGTATACATATAATAATACTTTTAATTTTTAGAAGCAGTTTTTCGTGACATTATTAAAATGATATTCAAACCGGAGTTTAGAGACAATTATTAGGCCAAGTATACATGCTGTATTTACCATTTCTATTGCTTCACCATTTATTTTAATTGTACTTATACCTCTTCTTTTACATACTTCTTCTTTTCTCATTCTTCTTTTATAATTCAGACATGAGATCGACATCCCAGCACCATGTACTTTGATTTTGAAGGGTTCCGAACAAGAGAATTGTGCTCAGACCTAGCCACCACTCTTTCAAAGTCACCATAAATATCTACAACTGCTTTGTAGATATCTTCGGGTTTGAAAGATATATATACATAGTTGTATGTCATCAGCATACATATGAAGCTAAGAGTGCTGAATACATTTCACCACATCAGCACTATACAGAATAAACAATAGTGGCCCATGAATTGATCCATGTGGGACTCCTCTTGTGAGGTTCTCTTGGTTTGATATAACTAATGTTATAATTTAATGCACTGGTACGTTCAAAACTCGAAGCTAGTTCTTGTCTATGGAATCCATATGAAAGTACATACAAGCTCCTTTTGGAAAAGGTACAAAAAGTTTTCTTAAGATACCTTTACAAGCGCATTCATGGATATTATCCATATTTATATCACACCAAATTTCTCCTTGGCTCCCTCAGTTACAATTCATTGGAAACTCGGCGAGCATATCAGCAAATCATCATGGCGTGTAAAATAATTCGTGGGAGGATTGACGCTCCAGATCTGAGTGCCGCGCTATGTCAATTATTCGTGCCAAATAATTACGCTCGTAGTCGCAAACACAAACTGTTTGCCGTGCCGCGGGCGCGTACCGTTGCGCGTGCTAACTCACCCGTGCCTCGCGTCCTCACCGCACTCAACGCTCTCCTGGACACAAGACCGGAGTGTGACCTGTTTGCGGATGAATGGCCAATAACATTGTCAGAATGTATGAAGTTCTGTGAGCGAGAAGAATGAATAGGTTGTCTTTAATTAATGTAATTGGTTCCAACCGTGTTAATTAAAGTAAAATAAATAAATGTTCCATCAGTTTTAAAAATTTGAATTTGCTGCTTCCTGTTTATGAGGTGGCTTTCAAACCATATGATATGCCTCTAGTATGCTAGCTTAGATGATAGCAATTTTGTATGATAGCATCAAATGCGCGGCAGTAATCCAATAGTACAGTTGTTATCCCCTTGATCACAGGCCTCAGTCACATTTCCTAATACATTACATAGTGCCGAAGCCGTGCCATGCCCCTTTCTAAAACCTTATTCTAGATCTGGTAGCATATTATTTGATTCCAGATGTTTCGTTACCTGCATGTACACTACCCGTTCTAACCCCTTGGAGATACAGGGCAATATACTCACAGGTCTTTGAAGTTCTCTGGAGTTTTCTTCTTAGTTATAGGTCGAACAACAGCGTGTCACCATAATTCTGGGAATGTATTCGAGGATATTGACTTATTTATTATTTCGGTTGTTGTGTTTTGTAAAGTAAAATTTGTCATATCTATGTTAATGCCGTCCACTCCCAAGGTATTGGATTTTAGTAATCTTAGTATCTTGAGCATTCGGTCTTGTATTACTCTCTGTTAGGAAAAAGGAAAGGCTTGAATGTCTGTGTCTGTGGTACTCAAAATATTATAATCAAAATATAATTTGTCGACCGCGTGGCGTAGTGGTTAGCGTACCTGACTTCTGCGCCACCGGTCCTGGGTTCGATTCCCAGGAGGAGGTAACATTTGTGCAAAAACACAAATTGTTGCTTTTCGGGTCTGGTTGTGATGTGCATGTGATATGTGTTTGTAAAACGCACCCACGATACAGGACAAAATCCTACTAATGTTTAAAAAAAAAACTCAAAATATGTGAATTGTTGGATGGTCAAACTGTCTTTGCCAGGTCCATGTATAAATGCTTTATTGACCGCCTCCGGGTTATATAAGTGTGCTGGAAGCTCACTTCCTTTGTGGTTGTTAAATTGATTGTTTTTAAATTTTTCCATAAAATCTTAGTTTTTTAAAAAAAACTCTTTTAATTATGCTTTGAAGCTTGGTATTTAAGATCCGAGTAATATTGTTTTTGGGTTTTTAACTTTGTCTTTTGATACCTACACTTTCTCTAGTCTTTAGACTTCATGAAACATGTATATGATGTATATCACTTTAGAGCCAACGGTCACAACAAGTTTACTGTTTTCTTAGTAAAAACGATTTCATTATCGGAGCGCTTAATGTAGGTTCACGGTAGTATGTCTATCTGTCAATAATCAATATATAATTACGTCTAAGTCGAGAAAACATTACTGTGTTTCGGTTTTAAGGTCACTGATAACTAGTGTATTACTTAAGAACTGATCGTCTCAGGGTGAAGAGCGCAGTGTGCAGCCTGCGGCTGCAATGTTCGTGACACTTAAACAACTGAACCTGAACCAAACACCTCGTATCTTAGACGTTGCTGCCCGTCATTGAAATTTTTAAGAATGTTATTCCGTCACATGTCAAAAGCCATGAGATTTTTCAGGCATTTCCGATACTCGACCTCTTACGACACCCTGTTGAAATGGGATATTAGATTTTCTTATGCCTCTACCATACGGTAATTCGATATTTTATGGATATCTCATTATTTATGGCCCCGTTATATAGATAACCAACATTTTTCAAAATGCATGATAAAATTAGTAAGACCTCTTTTACCAAATGTTTGCTTTAAACACTTTCTATATTGGTTCACAAAAGATCACCCAAATGGTTAAAGGATAAGCAATATACATATATGCATATTATAATAAATAATTGCATGCAGTCACGCCTTTTTCCAATATAAGAAGTACCCAGAGGCTACACATGTAGCTCACTTTTCGCCCCCGCGGAAAACGAGATGTGACGGGTGGCGACGCATGCGACTACATTATCAGCAAAATTTTTGAGCGTTGTTAAAATGAAAGCCAAAGGTTTTGCGGGATACTAGATAGTATTAGAAATAGTACCCTAAATTTTCATTAGAGTTAGTTCCAGTTATGGTATCTAGATACCATGACTGGAATGGGCTTAAAATACATATTGTAGCAGCGTGTGAGTAGCTAGCCGGTAATTACTGTATTTAATAGCACCAATTCAAACCAGCCTACTTCACTTCGCCATAGGAAAGGAAAAATGAGAAAAATAATGTACAATCATTTATTACATGCCCACATGATAGACTAGTCATAATATATTTACATAGATAAAACAGAAAATGTAACATAATAAATTTTTAAGGGAGCGAAGGTCATTGCCCGAACGTGCCAATATCCTTTCCCATATATCTACATAAATTATCCCGTTTTTATAGCGCCTCGAACAAGCTCACAGGCTTAAGGATGATTGCCTATTGTTCATCAATTATGTTAAACTTTGTGAATATGGCGTCTAGTATGACTATGCTGTCTTGGCCAGTTAAAAACTGTTGCTGGATAATTCCATTCTAATTCAAAGCATGAGTACACTTCAGCTCCCGCGTCATTAGCAAGGGTAGCAATATGACATGAGACTGGCGGCTTTGAAACTAAATAAAAAAATAAATAAATATAAAATATAAGAAATGAAAAAAGTAGCAGTTGACGGGAATCAATGCAAGAATTGAAACTGAACAGTGCCTGCGCTTTACGGAGTGAATGCCGTATAATTTATTATATTATTATAAATAACTAATTATTGTGCAGACTGTTTGTTCCTGCATTCCTTGTGCCGTTGTAATTGTTTAGACTGAAATCGGTGTGCTTCTATGCTTTAACCGCATGCATTTATTAACCGGCTATACGTTTCGGAAACCGGTGAATGTTTCTGGATGCTGTGAAGATACCGACGGAGCTGCCTGCCCTTGCTAGGACACACGGGCGCTATAGAACAAGTGAGTGAGCTTTGCTTAACTTTGTTTTGGTTGGGAAGATTCCAGCTACAGTAGGCCAACACCCCCGGGCGTCAATAGTCGTGACATCGGGCATGGGTGGATTGGGACAAGTGAGTGCCCCAGAGTTTGCGCATACACTTGTGGCTCTATAATATCTCCTGCGCAGTCTATAACTTGTCGCCGTAGTCGACAATCAGCCAGGATCTGATGTGAGTTCGATCCACGGCACCTCTAAAATTATTCTGCAATTTGAAGTGCTGAAGAAACCTGCATGTCTGAAGAATAAAATTATTTCGATGACATGTGAAGTTACCAAGAGGACATCAATTATCATTCACTAAATAGTCCGCTAGTGTAGAGGGATAAAAAATTAAGCATTTGAGCAGCGTGGCTCTCAATCCCCTTTTAAAAAAGAGAGTTATAGGTTTTTTAAATATCCCGTGGGAACTACATGACTTTCCGGCATAAAACGTATCCTTTGTCCGTCACCAGGATGCAAGCTGTATCTGTGCTAAATATCGTCGATTCGGTTCAGCGGGTAAACTGTAACTGTTTGTGACCCGACGTGTTGGGGGCTTTACAGCACCAGTGGTCACGGAAGGACTGAGATGTTCGACGTCCTAATATCAAAGTCATCTGCAGTGCCATACAGAAATATTCTGGGAGACACATCATCTATTATGGGCAGACTGCACTTGAGACCTTACCATGAGCTGAACGTTTTGCTCGTCTCGTTACTTTGCCCAATAAAAAAAAAACATTCTCGTAGTTGACTCGTACAACACAAACGTGTATAGCGTCATCCAAATCGGCAAGAACCTCATTATAACACAACAATCACGTAAATCAGTATATACCAAGTGTAATTCTCATTAATTCCTCTTCCATAATCATCAAGTGACAAAAACACGTTAACATTCTAATTTGCGAGTTTTTGGCAGTGCTAATTGCTCTGTGTGCTAATTGCTCGCCATGTTATATAGGGCAATGACGTTCCGATCGATAAAAAGGTCTTTTTCGCACGGTTTTTCAACACGTTTACGAAGTCATCAATTTTAGGTGAAAAGTCTTTTTTACTAAAGAAATGTAAGTGTATTATATATGTATTCATTGTTTCCTTTATATTTTCATCTCATCTACTATAATAAAGACAGAAAGTTTGTATCTTTGAACGCCATATCTCTGGAAATACTAATCCAATTTGGAAAAAACTTTCATAAGGGACGGCCCCCTACTCCCTGCGAGGCACGTAAATTTAATAACGTATAAAAATTAAATTAAAGTAAAAAATAACGAAAGTAAATTTTAAAATTAACACAATCAGTGTCTTGAGATAGATATGCTTACCATTTTTATTTGTAAGTAACAATAAATAAAAATCTCACTAAGTGTTCCGCCCCCTAAATTTTGCCGACATAGTCCCTGGCCTACTTGGCCTATAGAGAAATCCGCCCCTGTTCTAGGAACCGAACATTAACAGGTAACAAGCGCTTAGCCGAAAACTTTATTTATGGATGACCGGCGCAAGGGCTACTCAAAGGGGACCTCGGCTTGAACCGTCATCCGGTGCGCGAGAGTAACTGAGTCGAGGGTGCCCAAGGCGGCCGGCCTCGGCTCGGTCAGTTACTTCAATCGGGCGGGGCATGCTGTACGGCGCAATTAGAGTGGCCTCCGAAAGTCAGTTGAAATGGACTCTTACATGTTTGCAAACATCACTTTTCATAATAACATGTTTTTTCAACGCTGGTTAATCTATCTACAGTTTCGAGTTCCGATGCTCAGATATGATGTTGAATTCTCCGAAATTCTTGTGCTTCGCTTAACTAAAGAATAAACAATCAGGCTTTTATTTTAGGTATTAATTGTGTTTATGTACTATTTTTTTAATTATGTTATCTATTTTTTTATTTACAGTAAATTTTTTTTTTCTGTCCTTCTTTCAGTGCCTACTGGGAATTTGAGCGCCAAAAGTCAGTTGAAATGTAATGTTTGAACTGATTACACCAACATTTACTAGTTTATAAAAATAATTACGTGTGTTTCTATTAATTATATATTTTTATTATAACATTACAAATATAAAATATTTAGTAACTTATTACATCATCGTAGCACCGAGACAAAAATTAACCGTGAAAGAAAGAACGAAAGTTGTTTGTAAATATGAAAAACTTAAAAACTATAGTAACTTCAAAAAAGCGACTAGATTTTGTAAGATAAAATAAAAAGTCATTAGTTTTTTAGGAACGAGTAATATATAGCGACGAAAGCTAATTTGAAATCTTTGGAAATCGGCGAAGACAAACAATTTTGCGACACTCTTATGAGGACAAATACTTGAAACCTACCATGAAGCATGGTGGTGGTAGAGTCATGGTTTGGTGTTTTTCTTACTCTGGTCTAGGACGACTGCATGTAATCGAGAAAAGGATGACAGCACTAGTGTACTGTGACATTTTGCGCAGCAATTTGCAGCAGTCTGTTGATATGATGGAATTAGGTCGTGCCTTCGTTTTTCAACAATACAACGACACGCAGCTTAAATAACAAAAAACATTTCAAAGGTAATAAATATAGATTTATTACATTGACCGTCCATCCAGACCATAATCCCATCGAATATTTGTGGGTGGAATTGGACCGCTGGATCCCCAGAACCATGCGACACAACAATGCTGTGTTAAGACAAGAGATTTCTGAAACATGGTTTAAAAAAATTTACCGCTCAATGATTTACAAAAACTGGATGGAATCAATGACTCGAAGACTCAAGGCTATACTGCAGAATAAGGGTGGATATAACAAAATATACAGCATTATTCATAAAAAAACATCTTTTATTATTTTTGAAATATAACAGATTTTATCGCATTTCATTTTCAACTATTTATAACCCGACGTTACGAGTGCTTTACAGCACCCATGGTCTCTGGAGGACTGAGGTGACAGATGTCTTGATGTCGTAGTTAACCCGGGGTACCCTCGGTTTTTTATTATTATTTTCGGTCAGATCTACGCATTCAGAGCTAACTGTGTCCTGAAGTCTTGCAATGGCACGGTTGGGATTTGATTTAATTTTATTAATTATAGGAGGATCCCTAGCCGTTTCGTTATGTTTTCAACTAACTTTTGGCACTAGATATAAAATAGATTATTATGTCATTTATAGTGTGTGTTTTGGAAGACTATCAATTTCTTTTGTAAAATGTTAGTCATTAAAGCTTAATTCATCATCATCATTATCATTTCAGCCTATCACTAGTCCACTGCTGAACATACTCGTAAACCTCCCCCATAGATTGCCACAAAAGTTGTAGCTCTCATTTTGGGGGGATTTTGCCATAGATGCCACGCTTGGCAGGCGGGTTGGCAACCGCTAAATTAGAAACAATATTAAAATTTACTGATATTTTTGTTTCGCCCAATGGTTTTTAGATAAAATACTGTAATATACAATTTCAACTAACTTTTCTGGTACTGTATGTGGTCGGCCTTTTTTATTCAGATAAAACCGCGGAGCCCAGCTCTTATGATTCTAAATAATTTATATACCACTCCAACATCAAATACACCGTATGAAGTTATAATTTTTGTTATAATTTTTTTTGTTATTTTATTAAATAAGTGTTTTTTTTTTTAATTTTGTGAAAGTTTTTCTTTCAATTGCCTTATAAATATTGAACGAAAGTATTTAAAGAGGTCCCAATATCAAAATGGGTCAAAACGCTTTTTATTCTTTAAAAAATCATTTTTATTCTAACTTACAGTTTATCTAATCCAGAAAGTCACAGACCACTGACCTGTGGAATGTTCCAATGATTTAGTTCTAAAATTCAACGCTGAATTCTAAATTAAGCTCCAACTTTTGGCACCGCTTACTGCCCATGCAGTGCGAATATACACATCCCATTTATTCTTAACTCTTCCTAATGCTGCACTATTGTCCTAGTTTGTTACTATATTGAGCTATAAACCAAATGTAGAACAATTTATTCCATTACCATTACAGAAATTTAGCTGAAATGTATCAATAAATAACTATTCGTTCTTCCACAGCTCCGGTTCGATTTCCGCTATAGAAAATATACAAACATACAGTCACGCTAATTTCGCTTATAAGGGGTGGGCAGAGGCCAACCACGTAGCCCACTTTTCGCTCTCGCGGGAAATCGCATTTTGGTACGGGTCAAAAAATTCTCACTCCCCATTGCGTTCCCACGAGCAGTATAGAAAATATAATAAACTAGATTATTGTAACTCCACTACTAATCTAAATACTAATGAAAGCATTTCTGTAAAGTTATATAAGTGCATTTATAAAACTAGTGTAGATGCAAATAGATAGGTACCACAACAGTCTTTCGGCTTGAAGGGCATCGATAGCTAGTGTGATTTTTGGGTTTACGAACGCACAGAACACAGAACTGTTCTGGGTTACACAGCATTCGTTATAGGCAGACATTATACTTACCGCCTGGTAAACGATTTGTTCGTCTCGATAATTACCGCCATAAATAAATAAACAGGTATTCAGCCTTTATATCAGTGATGTATGAGACAATTAAAAAAATATATATATTTTATTACTAAGTTATAAAAATTCCACTTTTATTTATTATAAGTAAGAATATATAAATGTCCCACCAAATACGCACAGGCCTTATTGAGATAGTTTTAAAATATAACATGGGAATACATTGCGACGATATTCGTTGTAGGTTCGAGGACCTTCATCTTAATTCTTTTTAATTTGTTTAACTTCCTAACATATTGTAAACCGTATTTGCATAAGAAGACTTCAATTTGCATTTAGATTGAACCAATTATAATGCGACAACATCTTAATTAAGTACGGTGGCTTGTACTTGGAGCAATGTTGACTAACTGCCTAATTTAACACGAGCGCGGCTCAGTGGTGAGAGTACCTAACTTCTATTCGTTCGAATCCCAACAGCATTCGTGCAAAAGCACAAATTGTTTGTTTTTGGGTCTGAGTGTGTTTTGTTTGTTGTTGTGTGCATGTGGTTGGACACTGCATTCTAGCCTATCTCCGATTTTTTACGCTTATCGCTCATGGGTACGCTAGGACTTGTGAGTGCCTCCGTGCTTTGTACATGCGGCACTATAATATCTTCCGCGCAGTTGCAAACGCCGTGGTTGAAAACCGGCCAGTAGGACATCATCAATTAACAATTACTAGGACTACCACTAGTATTTGTCCTGTTTCGTGAGTGCATTCTACAGATATAAATTACAAATGCACATATATCCCGAAATCGAACAACTATCTCCAGCACAAACAAATCTTTAGACCGTTAGATAGTCGTAAATTTCACTGCACCAATTTACCTTATCTGCCTTTAAGAGGGTTAATTACACTATATATTTAGACTATAATAATGCTTATATATATATTTTTAGACTATAATTATCATCAGAAAACGATAGGCAGAAGAGTTCCACGCGCCCAATAGTTTGGAATGAAGGCTCCCGTTTTTTAGAAAAAAATAACAACTTTTCTGGTTTTTCTCGTTTCTGACAATTGGCATTATAAGAGTTCATATAATGAGTAGCTCTTCAAAACTAGTGGAAGATGGTTTTTGATTGACCAAGTCAAGGCATTCGTTTTGACGAGCTACTCATAATATCAACTAACAAAATACCTGACTTCTACGCCGCAGGTCCTGGGTTCGAATCCCCGCCGGAGACAGAACAAAAACACAATAAGTTGTTTTGTGTTATTGATTTTTGTGTGATATTTCTGCCTGTAAAATGCACCCACGATACAGGGGGCATCTTAATTATAGGGCATCGATTTTTGTCGAAATACCAAGCCTTATGCCTTGCCTCATCTTGAACTGGAAATCACTGAAGGCAATAAATAGATATTTTTATTAGTGATGTGATTCCTATACTGAAATCCGCCTTGGCAGGTACCACTTCAGGGCCAGTTATTCTTGCGTGAAGCAGTAGTTTGAAACACGGTAAGTGTTTTGGTCTGAAGGGCACTGAGAGCTAGTGTAATTACGGGGCACGTGAGACTTAATGCCACGCAGAATTTTCTGGGTAACACAGTATTTTTTATGTGCAGACGTTGTTCTTACCATATGATGACGATTTTGCTCGTCTCGTCACTTTCTCCTCAAAAAAAGGTCAAAAGATAAAAACCAATATCTTGCGTAAATACATCAGAAGCCTTGCTCAACTCACTTGCCAAGTTTGGCTGGCGTGAAATGTTCTCCATATGGACTTATTATTTGAAAGAGTAACCATCAGCCATAATCAGTAAACAGCAATCAACATTCAGAACATTAATCAATTTCATATTCAGCTGTTTTATGAGACAATTTTGATTAAGTTTACACAAGTAAAGTGACAATCTACTACATAGTTCATCAGATAGTATATAGTTACATCAATCCATTATCCATCCTCTACGAAAAATTTAGATTCAGGTTCATCGACACCACTGAGGACAACAACAGATTGCAGAAAACAGATTGATATATTTTTTTTATTCGAAATAGTGACGAGACGAACAAAACGTTCACCTGATGGTAAGTGCAACGTTTGCCCATAACAAATGCTGCGTCACCCAGAACATCTGTGTGACACCACACTGCGCCCGTCACCCTGAGACATAGGTTCTTTAGTCTCATATGCCCAGTGATTACGCTAGCTCCAACATGAAAAATGGGTTAAGGTTTCTTGTTTATTTTCATAATTTAACTCTTTATCTCGTTAGTTCTTTCGGCATCTAGCTCAGAAAGATTCGCTTTGTTGTAGTTAACTTCGACGGTGTCAACTTATAGTACGACCATTGTTGTGTATAACATTATTTCATCGTGGAAACGAATTCAAAAACCTTTTAATAAAAATAAATAAATAATAATCTTTCCTTATACATGTGGCAAAATTTTAAGCGTATAATGATTCTAAAATGTAAAAAATCGTGTAAAAAAAGTAAAGTAACAGCCTATAAATATCCCACAGCTGAGCACAGGCCTTCTCTCATTTCTGTGTGGGTTTTGGACCCCGTAAGAGACCGCCACGCCGCCTGAATGCGGGTTGGCGGACTTCACATGTCTATGAAATATTTTTAATTTCTCATGACAGACATGCAGGTTTCCTCGCGATGGTTTTCCTTAACCACTGACCTTTAGTGATTCCCGCGCCGGGAATTGAACCTGAGGTCACTCACGTACTTTGTAATTTAAAGCGAGCGCCTAGCCCCTGGCTCATCATGTATCTTAAGGCCTTTATTTTTGTTACTAATCTTTATTATATCTGTTACACGCTAAAGCGATTGCGTTAAGTGTGTACCTTTGTGAATCATTAATAAAACGTTAAAAAGCATAGTGTGTCACAAAGAAATTTTTTGGGTGACACAGCATTTGTTATGGGCAGACGTTGCACTTACCATCAGGTGAGCGTTTTACTCGTTTCATCACTTTATGCAATAAAAAAAATCAAGTACTAAGAGCTTATTTTCCGTTAAGTATTATTAATAGGATGAATTCAAATTAAAGCTCAAGATTGCTCCAATAAGCAATGTTCTCTACCTCACTTTCATTAAAATTCTATTCAGCAATTCTAAATTTAAATTTCTCATCTCCTATGCAATTCATTAGTCTTGTTTCGGTTCAAGTTGTCCTGTTTTGCATTTAAATGTTTCAAGATTTTCACCACGATATTTATTGAAACCCTGTTTAGCTCTTGTATATTTCAATAATACGAGTAGCGACTTGCTGTCGTAGCTGATATACTCTTTTATCACACTACCAAAAACAGTCAGTATAACGCGATATACGATTTCTCAGTTTCTTTAGTTGAATACTAAGCAATTCTACAAATCTGTATGTTTTTAGTTTCTCTCGTTTTTACACTCTAGGGGTATGCATCGTCTTTTCCGAGAATATGACGATCGTATGAGAGAGTCGCATTTAGATGATGTATTTATACGAAAATACATATTGCATTCGACTTACATGACTTTTAATCTTATATGTGTATATATAGAAATGAATGTTGGCGATTGAACATAACTTAATAAAAACATTTATTTTTATTTTGTCTATTACTTATTAAATATTTAAAAAAAACAACCTAATTTCAATAAGAAGTTGGTAAGGTATTACCACCAGCTTGAGATTAAATCTAAAACCAAGCATACCACAACACTTTAAGACAGAACACTTTTATACAAGACTTTAAGGCTCATTTTGCATAGATCGGGCCCAAATAATAATTAAACACTGAAGGTATCCTGGATTAACCATAACATGACGTCACCTTAGTCCTGCCGTGACCATGGGTGTTGTAAAGAGCTTTTTTATTGGATAAATTGACGAAACGAGCAAAACGTTCACCTGATGATAAGTGCAACGACTGCCCATAACAAATGCTGTGTCACCCAGAACATTTATGTGTGACAGCACACAGCGCCCGTCACCCTGTGACATCAGTTCATAAGATCACTAACCCATCAAAAACATTAAAATCTTATCCCACGTACAGTCAAGTCTAATTTTACTATCATCGAATCGCCAAATCAACAATTTTGTTATTAATTAAGGGTTTCTTATTGGGGTAGGCGGAAACCACACCTTCTTAATTAATTACCAATGTTTCGGACCACTCATTATTATTTGTATAAAATATCCTCACTCGGCAATGTTAAATATATTGATGGAATAGAATATTGCTTATTGTTTCAAGTTATATTCAACAGAATTTATTTGTTATGATTGGTTGTATTTTAAAATTATACTGAATTTTGAGAGGTTTTAACATTTTGTCGAAGTAAATTTAGTTATAGTCGTTTCTAAAAGTTTGCTCACTTCCGGAAATTTACCGCCATACAAATAGTGCCGCCGCAGGCCCGGGTCCAAAGTCAAATCCGTGCCCGGCTAGGGCTATGATTCTTTTTCATATTGGGATTTATTCCATTGTAAGATTCTATCCGACATTCCAATAGATTGCATCTGTTAAAATTATTAATAAAGTCAGATAATAATTGTATTGTGTCTCACATGTACCAGTTTTTTTGAGATTGTCCCACACTAGGACGCCTTCCACATGGTGGGTGCGTTTAACATACATACTATCTGAAAACTATACAAATATTTGTCACGTACGAGTAACGAACCGGCGACCTGCAGCATAGAAGTCAGCTGCTCAGCCGCTTATATAAATAGATAAATATATCATATGTCTAAATTCTTTTGATCATGTTTGTATTGTATATTAGTGCATTACATTGAAAGCTTTAAAGTCATTAAGGTTGTTTTTGTCGAACTTGTCTCTTACATCACCTACATCTTATATTTTTTGTTAATAGTCCAAATAAATTACGGTCGAAATTATCTTGTGACTAGATTTTATTGAAAAAACTGCATAAAAGGTATGTAAAATTCTTAATACTTAAAATACATCGACTGTTTACCTTGTCCTAGGGTTTTTCATTGGGAAATAATTCATGGACTTTAAATATTCAGAAAAAGAACATAATTGTTTTTGTATAATAGTTTGTTGATAACTTAAAAAATATTGTGAACATATATGTCATAATTTGTGTTTCAAAAATGAAAACATCATCATCATGATTTATTTACATTTAATTACTGTATGTATCTGCCATTTTGTTCGATAACGTTTTGCCATCTTGAATGTAGTGACGTGATTCCGTTGCTGTAGAAATTTTGGGCCTTCTGAGCAAAAACACGCGACACGTAGTTTTGGCAGTCCTCTCTTCATGTTAACCTGACACTACCTAAAGAATTCTGAAGACACCGAAACAGGTGGAAATCAGAAGGTGCAAGGTCAGGGCTATATGACGGATGCATTAATATCTCCCAGCCAAACTTATCGTACGTGACCATCCGGCGTCCCATCAGCATCGCTGGCAACCCGACGGTGCCGACATCGATCGTGTCACGCAGAACGCCGGGGGAGTACCGGACTACGTCTGCAGGAATTAGGCGGGCCACTACACGCACGACCTACCATTTTTTGTTTTTTTTAAATTATTAAATTTTCATCGTGTTGACAAGGGTAGTTCTTTTTTTTCTTTTAATACTTTGAAGAACACCCCTGCCGTCACACAGCTGGAGCCAACACTTGTAAAAAAATTCAATTACTGGTTTTCGGGTATGGTTGTGTTGACTATCCCTGACACTGCATGTTAGCCTACCTCCTTTCTTATCGCACAAGCGTTACTTCGGGCACAAGTATCTTGTGACGAGTGAGTGTCTCTGTTTGCACATACACTTATAATAATATCAATAGAAGCTTTTTTTGTGTATAAGTTAAATTGTCTAAAATCTGAAATATCAATCTATATGAATAAAGCAATACCTATATAAAAAGAAACACTTATTACGTTACGTTCTGACACGTAACGTATTAAGTGTTTCTTTTTAAGTTTATATAATTTAGAAGTTATAGTTTTCATTACTTTAATACACTTAAAGAACTACTGTAGACTGAGACACAAGTAAAATGTGCCCCTATAATTTATAATGCAATGGATTTCGGAGTTGAATGAAAATGAGAACAATATTTCTAGCTGACAGATTTTCCTTTGCGTCTATACGTTCGTCGTTTTTCATTTGTGTCGATTCGCTGGAGAGCAAATGGGAAGTAACTTCGTCGACAGGTTTGTTAAGGAAAATTTTTATCATTCCAATTTTGTTTTGAAGTTTTTTAAATATTATAATTTTTTTAATCTTTTTCTCTTAAAATTTATACACAATCAAAAGAGCATAACAAATTCGCTCGCTCGTGGTAAGGATAAACTTTAGAACAGCCGCATGATAGCAGCATAAAGACATCTACGAACTTTTCTCACGTCGTAGGTCTCATAGACTTAAGGAAATGTCTTTTTTATAGGAGAAAGTGACGGGACGAGCAAAACATTCACCTGATACATAACAAATGCTTTGTCACTCGGAAAGTTTTATAGTGGTACCACACTGCACTGGTCACTCTGAGACACCAGTTCTTAAGTCTCATATGCCCAGTAATTACACTAGCTCTCAGTGCTTTTCGGACTGAAGCAGTAATGTTTGCAAAGTATGACTTCACTGCAGAATGACTGGCCCTGCGGTGGTATCTACCTAGACAGATTTCTGCATAGGATCCCGAAACTTTTCTTAACTATCTCAATAAACTTTAGACCTAAAACAAACAAAACGTTGTTGGGCATCTGATAAAGTGACAAGACGAGCAAAACGTTCACCTAATGATAAGTGCAACGTCTGCCCATAACAAATGCTGTGTCACCTTCAACATTTCTGTATAGCACCGAATCGCACTCGTTACATATGTCCAGTAATAACACCAGTTATCAGTACCCTTCAGACTAAAACACAGCACATTATTGCACATTATTTGCATACACGTATATGAATCCTACCATCACCAAACGAATGAACACACTCTACTGTAATTACTGTAATATAACTTTCTCAAATGATTAATTCAAGTTTAAGCTGTGCTAATGAACATCACCCATAGTTTCCACATAGTACTTTTAGTCAGTATAACTCAGTTTCAAACATCTCATAACTTGTACTGCATTCATAGTATTGTTAAAAGGACTCGTTCAACCAAACTGTTTTAACTAACCTAAACTTCAGACTACAAAACCCTTGGAGACGCGCTCTTGTAAAAGTTCATATTTATCGAGTTTGTCAGAGTTTTGACTTAAACTCGGTGCACCACGCAGCTTTAAAGCAGTTTTTTTATTGTATAAAGTGAAACGAACAAAACGTTCACCTGATGGTAAGTGCGACGTCCGCCCACAACAAATGCTGTGTCACCCAGAATATTTCTGTGTGACACCACACTGCGCCCGTCACCCTGAGACATCAGTTCTTAAGTCTCAAATGCCCAGTGATTACGCTAGCTCACAGTGCCCTTCAAAGCGAAACACAGTATGAGCGCACAGAATGACGGACCATAAATAGAGGTTTCGGCTAAGCGCCTTCACCGCTCTGCCACCTTTCAATTCGGCGAAACTGTAAAAGCCTTATGGCTAACTGTGACCATCAAAAAAACCGGCGCATTAACTATCAAAATATTCGGCTAACACCACTGGGAAGGTTAAAAGACATCACGACTTAATAAGACCAGCTTATTGGTGTAAAATGACGCGATAAAAGGATTAGCCAGCCAATGTGAGGCTTCTGTTTAAAGACGTCGTCTTTAACCTAACGGCTAAGGAACTTAACAAATCATTCAAAATTTTGGCTTTGTAACGCACGCATCGTAATTATTGTATAATTTAAATGTTAAATTAATAAAAAAAAAAATTTATTGAATAAAACGATACGTCACAGTAGGATTTGTCCTGCGTCATGGGTGCGTTTTACAAACATACATTCACATGCACAACGCAACCAGACCCGAAAAACAATAAATTGTTGTTTTCACAAATGTTGGTTTCGGCTGGGATTCGAACCCAGGACCCGTGCTGTAGAAGTCAGGTACGCTAGGCCACACAGTCGTCAAAATCCGTGTTCATAATTTCTTCGCAAGGATACTGAACCGAGACTTTAGTGACTAATGATTTATCTTAAATAGTTTCTTAAAGTTCATTCCAACTTTTTATATTTTGTTATAAAGAGAACTCTGTATTGTTTTTACTAAAAAAAGTAAAGTTTCAGCCTGTAAATGTCCCACTGTTGAGGACAGGCCTCCTCTCATTTTTGAGAGGGTTTTTGGAGCTAGGAAGAATCCGCCACGCTGCTCCAATGCGGGTTGGCGGACTTCACATGTCTTCGAAATATTTTTAATTTCTCAGACATGCAGGTTTCCTCACGATGTTTTCCTTCACCGCCGAGCACGTGGTAAGTCAGCACTTAAAATTGCAATTAACAATTTTAGTGGTGCCGGCACCGGGAATCGAACCCAGGTCACTCGCGTACTATGAAATTTAAAGCAAGCCCCTAGTCCCTGAGCTACCACGGCTGTTTTTACTGTGCTGCTATATTTCGCATTTGCTAGCTGCTTGATGACGAAGGAAAAAATCGGAGATAACTAGAATGTCTGAGAAATAACAAACGAGAAAGAGATTTAAGAATTAAGTAAGGGAGAAAATATGGCCTTTAATTTTATAGCAAGCGAGTCGAAGGGTTCGATCGCAGGTCCCAAAGCCATTAAAACTGTAATTACAAAAAAAAACATTATTGCAGTTTTTAATGCTGATTTACTACTTGCTCGGTGGTGGAGGTAAGCATCGCGAGGCAATGTCCTGAGAAATTTTATATTTGGACGACACTTTTTCAATCGAATCTATCGAATTTTAGAGGGGGAGTATGCTAAATATTGAGATGTTTATAGGCTTTTACTTTTTGGTACTGTCAACTATGCCGTTATGATTTCGTCAAGAATATCCTGCTACTGAGCTGGCACTAATGACTACGATCAATATGATTATCAAGAAATGTTTTTTTTTATTGGACATAGTGCCGAAATATGCAAAACGATCACTTGCTAGTAAGTGTAACATCTGCCCATAGCAAATGTGTTAACACATTTCTGTGTGGCACCATACTACGGCTGTCACCCCGATACATCGGTTCTACAGTCTCATAAGCCCAGTGATTACGCTAACTCCCAGTACCCTTGACAACGGAACACAGTAATGCTTGCACACTACTATTCGCGGTGGAATAACTGTCCCTGAATTGGTACCTATCTGATCAGATTCCTGCATACGAATCCTAGCACACATATTTCCAAAATATATGGCCTAATTACTTACTTTACATTACTGACGGGGAGCAGTATCTGAGATGCCATATTTCTGTTAGTGATCGTCAATCTCTGCTTGCCAAGCTAAACTAATCCTTAAATCATATATACAATGAAACGAAAAACTTGAAGTACAGTTCGCTATACGGCACATATTATTTAATCAAAACTTTTTCGCGAAATACATATAAAACCCCAAAAAAACTGAAACATTTTGACACTTTATAGCTTTAGAAATCCCTAAATACATGACTTTGACAAACACCATCAACATACGTTTTTATTAACATGAATATGTTCTCTATTACAAAATAGGACTACTTTTTTTTAGATAAGGCGCATTTTTATACAAACATTCACTAAAACAGCACTGGTTGGCATTTTCGGATTTGGGTTTGCTAGCTTTCTAGTGTTGGTTAGTAGATATTAATAACGCCGAGCGCACAAACATGAGCGGAACGATTTCTAAAAAATCCTTGTTAAATTCACATTACTTTACTTTTATTTGGTTCACTGAAAACTGATAAGCTTATAGTATGAATAGTATTAAAGTAACGAAAGAGAGACTGGAACGTGACAGAAGTGAGTTTGTAAATTGCAACTGACCAGTTTCCTCAACTCCGTGTCATATAATATAAAAGAATATTGATTAAAATAAAAATAAATATACATGAATTTTAAAAACACTTAACTTACTGTGTAATAACTGCTCAGTATTTAAACAATCATTAACGATTAATTATTACTAAACGATAAATAATAATTTCTGAGAGGGTTTTGGAGCCGGGAAGAGTCCGCCACGCTGCTCCAATGCGGGTTGGCGAACTTTACATGTCTTCGAAATATTTATTATTCCTCACACATGCAGGTTTCCTCACGATGTTTTCCTTCACCGTCGAGCACGTGGTAAATCGATACTTAAAATTGCAATTAACAATTTTAGTGGTGCCGGCACCGGGAATCGAACCCAGGTCACTCGCGCTTAAAATATTCCAAGCGAGCGCCTAGCCTCTGAGCTACCACAAGAAATGAGACGAAAAATAGAGACTTGAAGATCTTTAGAGCAAATTTAATTTTTATTTTATTTGATACAAGAGACGGAACGAGTAAAACGTTCCCCTGATGGTAAGTGCAACGTCTGCCCATAACAAATGCTGTGTCACTCAGAACAGTGTGACACCACAATGCGCCCATCACCCTGAGACATCAGTTCTTAAGTCTCATATGACCAGTGATTACGCTAGCTCTCAGTGACCTTCAAACCGAAACACAGTAATGTTTGCACACTACTGCTTCACGGCAGAATAACTGGCCCTGGGGTGGTACCTACCTAGACGGATTCCTGCGTAGGAATCCTACCACCAGTAACCATTTAGCGAACCATTTACTCATTACGCCATAAGTTACAAATTATATAAGCTTTTTTTTTCATGAAACGAATTATAGGAACAATCTACTCGTAAATCTAAATGCAATCTTTCCGAAGTTAATTATAAATACATTCAATCACATAAATTAGCAGGAACTACTCTCATGTGTGTAATTAAATAGTAATTAAAAATAAACGTAAGTAAAATTATACTAATATCCTATGCTTAAGTTTTTTTTTTTTAAATAATACTCAAAAGACATATTCGACGCTATATTCTTGTTATTGAGTACACACCCATATTGTAGGTCGCATGATTATGCGAAATACTCGGTAACGGCAAATGGAAAATGGACAGCATACGTAGTTTTATTCAAGTTAAAAGCAATAACCATATAATTATTTTCATCTTTTTTAACCATTTTGCTCATAATTTTCCTGAACAGTGTTATAAATATAAAACATACAATATTTGAACCTCCTTTTGACCGTTTGAAAAGGAGAAGGTTCTCAATTCGTCGTAATCTTTTTTTATGTATAAAAAAGTAAAAGTAAAGTTACAGCCTATAAATGTCCCACTGTTAAGCACAGTCCTCTCATTTCTGAGAGTGTTTTGGGGTGGGGAAAATTCCGCCACGCTGCTCCAGTGAGCGTCGGCGGACATTACATGTCGTCGAAATACGTTTATTCCTCAGACATGCAGGTTTCCTCACGATGTTTTCATTCGCCGCAGAGCATGTGGTTTATCAGCACTTAAAATAAACATTTTAGAGGTACCGGCGCCGGGTATCGAACATAGGTCACTCGCGTACTAAGATTAAGGCTAGCGCTCGGCCGTGGTAGTTCAGGGGCTACACCTGAATTTTTTATATATTCTGCAATATTTCTTTAACACACGGACCGATTTTTATGATTATTTTTTTGTTAGAATGTGGGTACCGGTTTTCCCTTATAAATTTCGTCAAGTTTTGATGATGGGACTCATGAAAAAATCATCAAAACCTTAAATTCGCATAAATTTGTTTGGAGCAGCTGTCTGGAAGTCGGATTTTGATTAAATAATTATATGGTCAGAATAAATTCAGAAGTGCTTAAACACTAAAGGTATAGGTCTTGAGCTGTTTCCACCTTCGACGTCCGCAAAACCGGACAAGTCGTACCAGTGGGGCGTCACCGTATGCTGCGTTTTCCGGTGCGACATCGTCACTTCTTCACCATTATTTCCCAACCATTATCGATTCTATGAGCTATATGACCTTTACATTACGACTGTAGCTTGCTGTTCTTTAATGTACCTCACACTTGTGAATAGGTGCTGCTTGTGGATGCTGGTCTGCCTGAGTTAGCAATACTTGTCTTGTTTGAAATTTTGTCATGGCGCGTGGTTTAGTTGTCTGAGAATATTCTTTTTAAATTAATATTAATAATAATATCTTTAATATTATAAATAAATACAACCTGCGGAATTTATTTCGCCTGTTTCTATTAAGAAAAACCTTTTTACGAAACGGCCGTGGGGTGTAAAAAAATAACGTTTGACTAACGAAATATTTTATATTTGTCACCTTGAAAAAATAAGAATTTTCATTTATTTTCATGTTATTTCAAAATGCTATCCCAATTGTAATAGCTTTGCTGCTGATAATATCGTTACGGATCTCGAAGAGAATCAGTGAGCATCGCCCTTTCCATAGTTCTCTGAGAGACTCTTGAGCTTACTCATGCGGCATATATTATTTTTAAGTTAGCTTTATTTTGATAAACTTTATTTGTAACATTTAACAATTAAAGAATTAGAAAATTTAGTTGACCAGCTGTTTATCCCTTTTCAAAAACTTTAAAGACCAATCGACCGCCAATCAACTGCAAGTCTCTTCTTTTTACAAAGGCATTTCCTTTAATTGACAATATTCATTAAAGATTAGTCTTTCCGGAAATTAGCGCATTCAAACATACAAGCTTTTTTTATAGATAAGTTTAATGTCTAAGATACATATATACATACATAAGATCACGACCTGTATCCCATAAGGGATAGTCAGAGACTGGGCACTCACTGCAAAAACAGATGACTGCCACAATCCACGTTTCACCAAAAGATAAAGACATTAAAAAAAGAACTACTCGAATGAATTTTCTAAACCACTTATTAAGATATTAAGTGAAATATGTTTCAATATTGTATTGTAATAACCGTAAACTATAATAATAATGACTGAAATGCAAATAAAAGCCGCGCGTAACACTTCCTTCCTCATTTTACGTAGGAACCCTAAATATGATAATGAATACGATGAAGAAATATGATGCCACATAGTCCTGCGGTGCTTATGGTGGTGTCCTGCAAATAACCGTGTGAGATTTAGAAAAAGTATTTATTGCGAATTCAGACTTCAGTTTTATTTAATTTGTATGGATGTATAGATTACACAGCGTTGGCGTTGGCTTGATGTCGTGAAGGCCGATATGAGAGACAATGGCCTTACATACATAGATGCTAAAGATCGTGCTATTGAAAGTCGGAAAGTGAATCCTTTTTTTTTATTGTATGAAGTGACGAAACGAGCAAAACGTTCACCTGATGGTAAGTGCAACGTCCGCCCACAACAAATGCTGTGTCACCCAGAAGATTTCTGTGTGACACCACACTGCGCCCGTCACCTTGAGACATCAGTTCTTAAGTCTCAAATGCCCAGTGATTAGCGCTAGCTCACAGTGCCCTTCAAACCGAAACACAGTAATGCTCGCACACTACTGCTTCACGGCAGAATAACTGGCCCTGGGATGGGACCTACCTAGACGGATTCCTGCATAGGAATACTACCACCAGTATTATCCTGGTACCAGCCAAAACAAACGCTAAGCAAAAGTTGCAGAAAATGTAAAGTTTAAACAAAAAAAAAATTAAGAAAATCGTTCGGTATCCACAGACACATTATGTTTTTTCTCTTTTAAAAAGTATACGGGTTTTTAGTCTATTGAAAGATCCATCGTATTCACATATACGCATCAAAGCACACACAATCGCACATATGTATACAGTGATCTCGTTTCGGTTACAAAATCATATTTCTATTGAATTTCTACGAACTTGGATTCTCTTATCTAAACGTTCTCAGTGCAAGTTGCGAAAGATTTATTGTTTCAATTTCTCCGTTAGGATGTGTAGATAGTCGAGCCAATAAGAAGACAAATGACTTACAGGCAACTGTTTGCAATGAGTAAAATGATTTATACTACTTATAGAAAGGGTAAACCCCCTTCACCCTTTCAATAAGTATTATAAATATAAGTCTACAACGTCTGTCTTGTTACTGGTACTATTACAGCTAACTTATATTGGATAAAGAGTCGAGACGAGCAAAACGTTAACTGCTTTAATTAAGCGAGCAAATCCTTCACCTGATGGTAAGTGCAAAGCTTTCCCATTACAGGTGCTTGCTCTATCACCCAGACACCCAAGGGCGCAGTGTGGTGTCACACAAATGTTTTGGGTGATGCAGCATTTGTTATGGGCAAACGTTGCTCTTACCATCAGGTGAACGTTTTGCTCGTCTCGTCACATTTTCGATAAAAAAAAACAATACAACCTGACTCGAAAACCGGCAATTTGTGTTTATGCACAATTTTTTTCTTCGGCTGAGATTCGAACCCAGGACCAGCGGCGTAAAAGTCAGGTAATCTAACCACTAATAATAATGGAAGAATCTAACAAGTAATATTGGAAGGAAAGTACGAATTGGCATTTTTTTGAGATAACTTACCATCACTATCTTCCAACTTTTGAACGCTGAACATCTGCCTAAATGCTTGTCGAACTCGGCTATCCGTAAAAAATAAAAAAATCGCTAGTTTAATTACTGACATTTAGAAATTTTGCAGTTATTAGTTATATTTAAGTATTTTGAGAAAATACGTACATATGTTCAACAAAACAATAAATTTTCATTAATCAAAAATTAAATAATTACATTCGGACTTTAGTTTCTTTTTAACTTATACTATTTATAGTAGTTGAAGCCTCTTTCTTTAAATGTTATCGAATATGTAAGATCTGAGGTCAGATGATAAGTATGTTAGCATAAAAGCTTACTGTTTCTAAGTAACTGCAAGACCCTTGAACGTTATGAAAAGGCAAAGGTATAAGGTAAGGAAATGAAAAGGGTATTTCAGAACTGTCTTACTGTAGCGTGCAGTATAAATTGGCCGACTAATCTGTTATTTACTATATCTTATCTTAGTAGTAGGATAGATATTGTTCAGATTAATGGTTCGTCTAACTTTGTAGGGTCTCCAGTAAATATGGGTGTACCACAAGGATTTTGTCTGAGTCCGTTTTAGTTTCTAGTATACGAGTATATAAATGATCTGCCATACCTAGTCCAGAATCTTACTAGTATTGTTCACAGATGATACATCACTGATATTTGAGAAATTACTAAATGAATTTAATAGTGCTCTGAATAATATTTAAGATTTTAATTTTATTTTTTTTTAAGAGTTAATTAATAATTGAATCTTGCCCAAATTTTTTGAATGAAACGTGCTTTAGTTTTACTTGAGACTATTCTTTATAAATTTACTTATAATGGATTTTTAACTACAATAAAAAGGATTTACAAATAAAAGGATACCTACGGAGTTTCTTCTTCGATACAGAACCCTCACTACAAAATGGTGCTAGATTGTAAAAAAAACTGACATTTATAAGTTTTTATATTTCTTAAAAATAAAGGATTCATTCCATTTCATTTAAAATCGAACCACTCTCATACTTCGAAGTTAGATTCCTTGTAATTAAAAGAAACAAAGCCCCCACACTATTTTTCCTCATCGTGATTTCGTTTTGCAGAGATTAATTGCTCATGTACAAACACCCAGACCCGAAACTAATTTTTGCTTCATGCGGGAATCGAACCCGAAAGCTGTAATGCAGAAGCTAATCGATTAGCCGATACGCCAACCAAGCACACAAAATAACATGCCACTCAATTAATATCTATAATTCTTATTGAAAAAGAAAAACAATATGAACTGCGTAGTCACGCTGCGTAAAGTTTTCCTACACAGCAGGAAAGACAGCTGTCACTTTATATTTGTTTACGGCGGAATGACTTCAGAAAAAATATACTCATCGTTTCGTACGCCATCTAAGTATCCCAAGTGCTTTGTAGATTTTTTGACACCCTTATAAATACAGTAGTGATTAATTGCAACAATCATAACGATATATAAAAATATGTTATTATTACTAGCAACCCGCCACGGCTTCGCCTGGGTGTGCAATTTGCTAATGAAAATAATAAGAAGTGCACTTAGCCAAAAATACTGTTGTTATGAAAACATGTGGCAGCCGAACTGAAGAAGTGAACATCACTTTTTTATTGAGGTTTTCATACAAAAATACCAAAATTTCCGACTGTTACGATAGATTTTTCAAAAATTTTCTTTTATACAAACCTTGTCCTGATAATTAACTCAATAAAAATCATCTAAATCGGTCGTGCAATTGATTTTTATTACAGACATTTTAAAGTGAAAAATTCTTTAGAATCGTTGAGATTTTAAACTCAATAAAACGAAAAAGCGAGACTAAAAAGAGACAAAAATAAATCTATGAGATTTAGTCTGCGAGAGAATGAGATAAAATACAATTATTAAATTTATATTTTCGAATGCGTCCAAATTTTCGATTTCGTCGTAGATTTTTCTTTCATTACTTCGACAACAAGATCAAAAACAGTAATTGACTCTGCATTTAAAAGATAATTATATTGATCAAATCAAAACCAAAGCATTTATTTCATACTTCAGATGTTTAGATACTATAAGCCACCCGTATTATTTGTTGAAATTGAAAACTTTGAGTCCGTATAATATGTAATGTAATATTATATATTACATATATATTATATATATTTTTATAAGTGATAACATGTAATAAAGTAAGTGTTATGTATTTAGACGAACGACAATTTTAACTCGGATATTAAATTACTGGCTAAACTATAGGAGCGTTAAATAGTATGAATTGAAATATGATTAAAAAAAATCGATCCTAGGTTTTCCGTCTATTAAATATGGTTGTAGATTTTTGCGTAAAACGACTGGCAGCAACTGGATTCGTGAAGTCAAAGATCGCTCTAAATGCCTTTTCTTAGGGGCCTATGTCCAGCAGTAAACTGCCACAGGCTGATGACTATGATGATATAGCGACGATATAACACAAACACTGTAAAAATCAAAAACAAGACCCACATCTCAGCACGCAAGCTGAATAAGAAAAGATAATTATAAATGTTCGGCGGATGATATTACCAATGAAAAGGGTAGCTACCCGCCAGATCGGTTGTTCTGATCTGGGGAGGACGTCTCCTTCTACTAGTAATATTCAGATGTATATATAGTTCGCATCTCAGAAAACATTCATAGCGCGATTATGGAATGTATGAAATATTTCTTAAGCTTCTCATGTGGCGACATAGATGTCGCTACATCAGTCCCCCGCGGAGTTTGGAAGTCGTAGGTTAGCCTGAAGAACTTGTGACGTCAGGCGATGAGTTGTAGAGACTGGCGTTGCGGTGACCCTGTGTCCAGAGTCTTCAGTGCGTCGAGACATATGAAGACAATTGTTCATGCCGCAGGAGTCAGCTTGAGGAAGCTTGAGGAGAAGGGGCCGCCGTTGATAATCCTCGGTGGCTAAGAGACTAGGAAGGACGCGTTGTGCCGACAGTAGTCAGGTGCTGTGTGGCTGCCGATGACGTTGTTGCTGTAGTTCGGAGAAGCTGGTTGCCATGATCATTTCGGGGTCACCAGTTTGGCGAAGATATTGCAAAAGAAAAGGGTAGCTACCCGCCAGATAGGTTGTTCTGATCTGAGGAGGACGTCTCCTCCTACAAGTAATATTTAGATGTTGTATACATAGTTCGCATCTCAGAAAACTTTCATAGCGCGATTATTGAATGTATGAAATATTTCTTAAGCTTATCATGTGGCGACATAGATGTCGCTACAAATGAAAACATTGTTAAATACAGTGATATATAACTTTTTGAGTTACTGAAAACGGTAAATAAATTACCATTGCCCATTAATTACTCATTAGCAAGGGGATCGAATGACAGTAAATCCAATCTCGGGCGGTAATTAACAATCGGTTGTCAATCCGATTGAGATAACGAGCGATTAACTTTAAGCACACGTAATTACGACTGCTTAAAACTTTAAACAAACCTGTCTCCGCCCTTGCAATTTTCGTTTAAAACCCAGATTATAATACGTGTTGGTGGTGTTTGTGAATCCACAACAGCTTCTTATCCAGAGGGTAACAGTAAAAGTACAATTAGGAGATAGATAAAAGTAAATTTAATAATAAAATACTGCGCCTCTATGAATTATACAGATTTTGCATGAAATAAAATTAGATTAAGTAAACAATGGAACAATTACATTTTGTATTAATTTAATTAGTTTTTTAATAGATGTAACATTTTATTGCAATTCTTTTTTATTGGATAAAATGACGAAATGGGCAAAACGTTCTCCTGATGGTAAGTGCAACGTCTGCCAAAAACAAATGCTGTGTCACCAAGAACATTTCGGTGTGACCCCGAGACATCAGTTCTTAAGTCTCATTTGCCCCGTGATTACACTAGATCTCAATGCACTTACTGCGTCACGGCAGAATAACTAGCCTGGGGTGGTACCTACCTGTACGGTACCTTCTTTTGCATTGGATAACTCGTTATTTGAAAATTAATGAACTGTGCCGATTGTACTTATCCAACTGAAAAAAGTGCAAATGAAGTAAATAATGAATTTATTTATTTCATTTTCACTATTTCACTTTGACTGAGAATACAAACATTGATGCGAACATTTTTTTTTATTTTTTCCAAGAGGTTTGACAAAAACTAAACTATTTTTTTTTTCGTAAAGAAAACGATGCTTCGAACTTATCAGTTTAGTTAAATAAACTTGTTTTTTAAGTTATTTAATAATTACAAACAGTCTATATATAGTTCTATATAATAAGCAGTATTGTGGCGCATGTGAAATTTATATCTTAGTGTGCGCCATCCTTTTTTAAAAGTATATATTGTAATGTACATAAATAAAAATATCAAAAACGGTTTTTCTATATGAAAAAAAGATTCGTAACGGTAAAATTAATCGTAAACAATCCTGTTATTTTCGGTACATCCGTCACATAAACGAAAAAAAATACACTCGCATCTGTATATTTTTTTTAGATAAAGGTGTCACTTTAATCTTCAAACAACGTTAGTTTATACAATCGCGTTATGCCTTTGATAAAGATATATTTTGTTAACAAAACAAATACAATTTTGTTACATGATACAACAGAAAGAGCGCATTCGTCACAAATTGTTTCTAATCTCATTATATTTTCTTTTTTTTTTATTTTGGACAGAGATACGTTTACATTTTCCTTAACTCGTTGGAGCGTTGCTGAAATGTGCGCAAAACGTCTTAGAATTTTTGTAACCTTTCTTGGGAAATGGTTGGTATGAGAATGAAATTTACTGCGGTTATTACTTACAGTTATCACAAAGGCTTTCATAACGTAATTTTAAATGACAGTAACAGAATGAAGAAAGTTAATTCTTAATAAATTGACGGGAAGTAGTAATGCGTTCATTTAAAAAAAACTATAGTATATGGATATTATTTTTGCATTATTATCATAACGTACCTTTTTTATATGTTTAGATTTAACTGGTGGTGGGATTCCTATGCTGTTATTTTTACGTTACAAACAGACAAAGTGTCTGTCTTTAATCTATACAAATGAGTTTATGTATTTGTATAGATTAAAGAATTTTTCTAGTGCAATAAATTCTGTTCCAATTACCAAATTGAGTATGAGCGTATATGACCTTTCGGACAACATGAGTAACGACGCTTGACTTATTAATGAGTCATTAGGCTAAGGCGATTAGTTAACCACGGCAGTTAACTCGAGTTTGTTGCCATGTCAGCACTATAGAATTATCGGACAGAATTTAAATAGATATTTTTTATTTTTATATATCAAATATCTAATTATTATGGCAGTAAATCGTTCACCTTACGGTAAGTGTGACGTCTGTATATAACAGATGCTTTGTGACCAAAAACATTTATGTGTGGCACACACACAGCGCTCGTCACCGTGAGACTGTCGAGTAAGTTCCGAAGACCCATATGCCCAATAGTTACACTAGTTATCAGCGCCCTTCAAACTAAAACACAGTAATGTTTTGACACCACTACTTGACGACACAATAACTGATGCTCCAGTGGTGCCTACCTAGACATATTCCTGCTAGGAACATTAAAACCACAATATAATATGATCTATATAAGGTTGGCCTAGGCCGGGATTCGGTTCCAGGACCTGTGGCTTAAAAGGTACTGTGAACAATGGGCTAAGCAGTAATCTGTCTAGGTAGGTACGTGAACCAGTAGCGTGCAAGCATTACTCTGTTTAAGTTTGAAAGGCACTGAGAGCTAGCGAAATCACTGGGCATATGAGACATAAGAACTGATGTCTCAGGATGGCGGGCGCAGTTTGATGTCACACAGAAATGTTCTGAGTGACACAGCATTTGTTATGGGCAGACGTTGCACTTACCATCAGATGAACGTTTTGCACGTTGCGTTACTCACACAAAAATCTCGGAATCAAGCTTTTTGTCACGCTTTCTGTGACTTTATTTACTAGTAATTGTGTTTTCGAAAAAAATTATAAAGATAATGATTTCTATATTTACGCGAACACTACACATTTAAATGAACTAATTTTACGGATTTAATTATTTCATTTAAATGATAAAGATATTCGTTACATAATGTATATTTTATATCAGTAATATATTTTTCATTTAGAAATTGCATCGATGTAGTTGAAGCCTAAAATTTTACTCATTCATGAATGCATTGATGTTATTCGATTGCACAATAACGGTTCAATGAACATTGTTTATTTCATTAACATCATTTAAGTATAGCCTACTGAACTGGCGGCCCGGATGTCTCACTGCTGGTTGTATGACTTAACCAATGGTTTAGGTGTGCCTATGGTTTGTGTATGTTCGATTCCCGCACGCATGATTCAGGGCCTAGAGACAGTTGCTCCGGGTCCGGGTAGCTCCCATTTTGAAGAGATTTTGCCATGGCCCTGGGGTGGTACCTACCTAGACAGATTCCTGCATAGGAATCCTACCACCAGTAACCAGTAGTTGCCACGCTTGGCAATCGCAGTTTATTTATTCCAGCGAGATGCTGCTGCCATCTTCCGGTTTTAATATTCCCTCTGTCGACTTTTACGACACCCACGGGATGAAATGGGATGGTAGATTCTCTTAAGCCGCTACATCACGGCAAGTGTGGTGCATAGTTTTTTCTAATAAAAGTTCTCTTTATCTTAGTTGTATAACTATGCTCCAACTATGCAACTTTTATTTACGATTTTTTTTCGTCATCATCAATTATTAATCATGAACTATTTATTGTATTATATGATTAGACCAGCAAAACATTTACCTGGCGGTAAGTGCAACTGCTGCCCATAACAAATGCTGAGACACCCAGGACATTTCTATGTGGCTGTCGCTCTTTAACATCAGTGCTTAAGTCTACCTTCGCAAAAACTCTGTGACACTTTGGTCCTGTCACTGCTTAACTACGCCGATACCATCTACGGCCCACGAATATTAGCAAGGACAGATTGTTTAATCCAACGTGTCCAAAATGCTTGCGCGCGCTTTTGTTTTAATATACCACCTCGTACACTCATAACCCCATTTTTAAACGCCGCTAACTTACTTCAAATGGTCTTTCGTAGAGAACTCCATCTGGAGACATTGCTTTTTGGCGTTATTAAAAATGAGCGACCTAAATACCTATACAAAAACTAGAATGGCTGGCTGCTGATCGCATGAGAACTTCGATAAATGATATTCTTCGAGTTCACTTGCACAGTCCTGTCTCGTTCCGTCGGAGTTTTAGGTATGTAGCAACGCGGTGCTGGAACAATATTCCACCAACATTAAGGAACACTCATAAATTCAAACTCAAATATAAAGAATTTCTACTGAGATATTAAAAACATAACGCAATACCTTTTGCTAAACGCAAATTACCTACATGTTCTCTTAATATAATTATATATAATATATATACATACATATTTTCCAAGTTTTTCTGTCTATCCATTGAATGTGTCGGGCAAAACATTCATTATATTTCATCAGATATGTTTTATTGATATTCATCGTTTTTTTTTAGGTTCTTACTATTTGCGATGTCTTATTACCACTCATATGTATCCTATATTATCATATTTTGTATCATTCGGTTCACTTAGTTGTATTTGTTACACATAGACATGTTCGTGCATTCTCTCTTTACTTGCGTAGTGGCTCCACTGAAAACCAGCGCTGCGGTCTTTCCGCAGCATTCTTTGCTCAGTGGATTCCATTTCGACTTCACAATACAGCGTCACTTTTGTTTCCAGTGTTTAACAGATCTTGTTTCTTCCTTTTTTTATTGTACTGTATATATTTATTTATTTATATTTTATTTGCATTCTCTGTGTGGTTTTTGTATTGTGTACTTCGAATAAAGTCTTGGTCTATATATATGTCTATGTCTTAATGCCCAGTAATAATACTAGCTCTTCATACCGAACATGGTAATGTTTGCACACTACTGCTTCACGGTAGTATAACCAGCCCTGCGTGGGCGGTGGTAAGGACTAGGCCTTGCATAGGAATGCCTACCACCAGTAAATATAACAGCAACGTAAATAGTCCACCTCTGGATATAGGCCTTCCCAAGTATGAATTTGAGGTCTCGATATGCTGTCTCGATATTTTTTTGAGGTCTCAGATTGTTGACCACATTGCCAGCTGTCAAAAGCCAGTGACAAATAACAAATGTTATTCGCTGCTGCTTGTCACCGGTTTAAAAATATGAAGTAGGGAATAACTGATGGTTGTTATTCCGCCGACTGTCGGAAGCCAAGAAATGTTTCTGGCATTTGGTTCAATTCCTATTAAGATTAAGTGTAAATTCTCACTTGTTAATATGATTCCTATGCAGGAATCCGTCTAGGTACGTAACGCAGTATTCCAAATAGAATACCGATTTTTGATAAAATATACTCAGCGTCACAAAAATCGCACCTCTCTGAGTTTGCGCGAAAAATGCCTATAATGGCTAGAAACGAATTATATTTATATAAATATTGGTATGTTTGAAATGGGTATTTGAATAGCTTTACATTATTAATAAAAAAATCATGAAATCATTAAAACATTTATCATTATAGAGCGTCAAAAATAAACACTGTCAAATGCTCGTTAGTAAGGACGCTAGTTACACCACCTAAAAAGGGTATAAAAGGGTCGATCTGGATGAAATATGGGCCAGTCGTAATTTAGACTTTGCAGTGAACACACGTGAACAAGTAACCCAAGTAAGAACAAGTAAAGATGGACACCAGCTCTGAAGAAGCCGCTCAAGTGATTGCCCTATTGCAGTCGGGGATGCAGCAGTGTGACGTTGCTCGACAGTTGAACCTGTCCCGTTTTTCAGTTCGACGGGTGTTCCAACGTTTTCAGCAGACTGGTGGTTATGTTAGAAATCCGGGATCAGGAAGAAAACTGTGCACATCAGAAAGAGATGACCGTTTCATCGTTACGACATCTTTACGAAACCGTTTTACAAATGCTGTTGAGTTGCAACAACAGCTTCGATCAACTCGGAGAACATCTGTGAGTGTTTCTACGATAAGAAGAAGGTTACACGAAAAGAGTTTAACAGCCCATAGACCTGCTAAAGGTCCAAAACTTACTGCAAAGCATCGCAGAGATCGCCTAGAGTTTGCTTTTGCTTTTGCGTTAGTTGTTTGAGTTTGCAGAACAGTGGCGGACCGTACTCTTCTCTGATGAGACGAGGGTCTGTCTCTTCTGCAATGACAGACGTAGAAGGGTCTACAGAAGACAGGGGCAGAGGTTCACACAACCCTGCTTCGAAGAATCCGTCGAATACGGGGGTGGCTCGTGTATGTTTTGGGGCGGCATTTCCGTCGACGGGAAAACGGAACTTGTGTGCGTTTCCCGGACTCGGGGTGGCCGTGGGCAAGGGTCATTAAATGCTGGTCGGTACATTACTGAAATCCTGGAGGAACATGTGGTCCCGTATGCTGGTTTTGTCGGTGATGGATTCATGTTAATGCATGATAATGCTCGTTGCCACACCGCGGCTATTGTACGGGATTATTTACAGGAGGTCGATATCCCTGTTATGCATTGGCCAGCACGAAGTCCAGACCTTAACCCAATAGAACATCACTGGGATGACCTAAAACGGCGCGTGCGAGCTCGATATCCAGCTCCAGCCACTCTTCAAGAGCTCCAAGATGCGGTACTTGAAGAGTGGGAACAAATACCCCAAGAGGCTGATGCGATCCTTGTAAGGTCCATGAAAGATCGCATGGAAGCCGTTATCAAGGCAAGGGGGGGTAACACTAGGTTTTAAGAACTTTGTTTGTATTTATTAAGTTTTTTTTTAAATTATTAATTTGCAAATTTGTACATACCCTGTCTTTTTCTTTAATTTCTCTTTCGTCTCGTTATAAAAGTAAAATTCAATTAAAATTCCTGAAAGCTAATGAAATTACCTTTCGAATGATACCCTCAAACCACAACATTGCCATTGGTCTGTTGTGTTAAAATAGTATTTAAATTATTTTTTTCGGATGTGCGATTTTTTTGACGTGTATCATCTGAATAAACTACACTCAGTTTATTCAGATGATACACTAATAACAAAGTGTAATTATTGATCAATGATGCTTTAAGGGAAGATTGCCCAACCCTTGACCCGCGGGCCACCGAGTCGTCCACGCATTTGAATTTGCCCGCCAAGAGTTGTTTTCAATTGACAGGTGATCTTTTTTTGCAATTTTTAAGCAGGTTTATTCAACGTATGCCTGTGAAAAAAATATTAACTCTTACAAATGTTATAAACCAAATTTATAATAACTACTTAACTGGGAACCATATTTCAGACTTGATTTTGCTTTTGACCTGCGATTTAAAACCGACAATTAATAAATAACTGCTTGAAAAACTGCGCTGTACCTTCTACCCTTTTCGATTCTCAGTGCGGCTCCTTAAGGCCTTAGCATAAAGTTTTATAACTTAGAATCTTCCTCAATGAGCAGGCTATTCAATTCAAAAAGAGGATTAGTATTTCATGAGATTAGCGAGTACAAACTTTGTTAAGCGATAAGGCCACCTTTTGTGCAAACTGCTTATAAATAAATAAATAAACTCTCCAGCTTTGTTTGATGATTATCATTATAGTAGGAGTTATTATTAAAAGAGCGTTGACCCGCAGTTTGAAATTAATTCACAGTTACAGCAAGGCTGATAAACATGTTAGGCAGCCCTGCTTTAGGTTAACGAACGCAGCAATATTGATTCCAGACGTTGCACTTACCGTCGGGTGAAAGATTTTCTACTCGCGTCATTTTGCATTAAAAAAAAACAAATGCAATTATAAAAGTAAAATGCGTTACTACATATAACGTTTGCTTATAACGACTGAGAATTCTGTACGTTGTTTGTAATTTACAAGTCTAACAAAAAGCTACAAGTTGGTTTTATAAGTAATTTATGCGTTAACTTTCTACCTCGTAATATATAGCGTTTGTACTGTGAAAATTAGGTCTCACAACAAAAACTAAATTGAGTATACGTTTTACTCTAGTTTATTTCTTGTTAAGTTAATACTAAATATACTTTTAAAAAACCTAATATTACAGCTTAAATTAGATTTTTTCTTTATCTATATTTTATAAGGTTTGAGACTGCAGCACGTAATTGAATCATTTGTTTTAATTATTATGCCAGGTAATAAACAAATTAAAATTTAAATCATCTAATATTTATTGTATTAATAACTGAAATATCTTCTTCTCTTTTTAGCAAAATTATTAAGATAAAAATAGTTTGAATTAAAATAGGTTATATTGATTTATATTTATTGATTTTCTATCTATGGAAATATTGAAATTTTATATTAATTTTCTATACCAACGAGTAATGGACGACGTAGATAATATTATAATTATTTTATTCTATCACAATCCCTATTTATTTCACGATTAATGATCATATTTTATTACGTAGTGTATTAATAAAAAAAAATGCCCATTATAATACAAAAGAACGTCAAAAACAAAAAAGTTTTAAACTCTCATTTTGTTAAGTTTCTACGTTATTCCTAAGTATTCTTAAGATATATTAAATACAAGCTCAGCACAAGGAAGTTAGACTTTAGACTACAAGGGAACTTTGTCTCCGCATAATATGACGAAGTAAGTACGTTTATTGTAATAAACGTTCTCCTGAGGTAGTAACGAGAATATTGTCTAGAGCAGTATCTACTCTGACTAAATTGGAATTGATACGAAAATGCGCAGCAACTGTTGCATAAAACATGTAGGTAAATCTGGGCTTAAACTATCTACGCTTTGTGTAATGTAAATGAATAATACATATTGTTTTATTGGCATTTTTTACTCTTCAAGCTGCATATATCTGTTCAACAACTTTGAGAACTCCTTGTCCGAAGACAAATAAGCATGAAACTGCCTTACTGCTGGTAGGATTCCTATCCAGGAATCCGTCTAGGTAGCTACCACCCTAGAGCCAGTTATTCCGCCGTGAAGCAGTAGTGTGCAAACATTACTGTGTTTCGGTTTGAAAGGAACAGATGTCTCAGGGTGATGGGCGCAGTGTGGTGTCACACAGAAATGTTCTTAGCAAATACTGTGCCACACAGAAATGATCTGGGTGAGACAGCATTCGCTATGGACAGACGTTGCATCTACCATCAGGTTAACGTTTTGCTCGTTTCATCACTGTATGCGACAAAAAAGGAGCTCTTGCAAGAAGTTAGTTCGGCTATACTTTTTCAATAACAAAATTTTAACCACATCTTGCCACCGTATTCTTATAAGTGATATATAATACGAGTATTATATTCATATTAGTGTTAGTAATTATTTGTAAATAAATATCTAATAATGTGTATTGATTAATTTGTTCGTTTTTACATTTAAGTATTAATAATTAATCAAAATTTATTTATGGCACTTAATTAAGGAATGCACCGGCCACTACACTTTCACGCCATGGAATAAATGGCAGAGAATTAATTCTAATAGGCATTAAGTCGGCCGTTTGTTTTCTTAACATTAAGGTAAAAATAACGTAAAAAGAAGAGACCGCATTTTTGGAATGTTATTGTTTATCGCAGGAGATTAAATTTGGATTTGATTATTAATTTGAACTAACTTAATAATCTTCGTTTTGCGCCGACTCAAAATTATTTAGAAACATTAGTTTAGGAGCTTAGTTAATAACCTTTTTATTTAATTTATTTATTTTCCTTTTTCAGTTTCTTTTTTCGCCTTTCAAGTTTTGTTGAAACGTTTTAATTTTAAATTTTAAATTTAAATTTTTTGTTAAAAGGTTACCTTCGTAACTGAACTTCACAACACTAAAGATTTTCAGCTTTAGCCTTGCTCTCCACTTCTGGCTGAATGTTAAAGTTGAATGCCGCACAGCTAATGTACTCACATAACCTATTTTTAAAACCGCTTAAAGCGAAACCACTTTCTCCTGCAATTAGTCTACAGCGGTACATTTACTGGTGGTAGGATTCCTATGCAGGATTCCGCCTAGATAGGTATGATAATGATGAGGTACCATCCCAGTGCCAGTTATTCTGTCGTGAAGCAGTAGTGTGCAAACATTACTGTGTTTCGGCCTGAAGGGCACTATGAGCTAATGTAATCACTGGGCATACGATATTTAAGAACTGATATCTCGGGGTGATGGACGCAATGTGGTGCCACTCCGAAATGTTCTAGGCGACAAAGCAATTGTTATGGGCAGACATTGCCCTTACCATCAGGTGAACGTTTTGTTCGTTTGGTCACTTTTTGGAATAAACAATAATCTCACCATAAATTTAAAAAAAGAAGAATGTTAAAAGATACATACAGCTGATGATGAAGATGCGTAATTCATCGCCGCAGCTTCCCAGCATCACAACCTTCCTTCGAATATATGCGTAAGAATTTACTTTCGATGCAGGAAAATGAGAACTAGTGAAATTTTCTACGTTTTCGTTGACAATCACAATGCCCTATAATAAACACATTCATACATACAGGGGCGCATTTTTCCCTTTGGAGTAGGCAGAGACCACATCCGTAGCCCACTTTTCGCCCTCACGGAAAACGAGACGTGACAGGTTGCGCGAAATTTTGGTACGAGTCAAAATTTTAACTCCCCGTTGTATTCCCACGAGGGAAGGTGCTGTCGGGGTAAGGCTAGCCTTATTCTGGAGTTGCCCAGTCCCTGAGCAGATCGGCACGCAAAATACTAGGCTTGCCCCTAACCACACAGCCGCGCATCAGCATGGCAACGGAGGTTGGGAAAAGTACTATTAGGTGTAGGATACTACTATCTCGGAAGGAGACAGCATATTTATGTGATTTTATTTCGTGGATCACGCATTAACTATTTTCGGTTAACCAGGAAAGCAAGGAGTACATTTTCAATTTTCGCATTTAATTATGAATGTCTATTTTATAGCCTAGTATCACAATTGGGCCTAGTATTTTTTGATTTCATTCCCGTTCGCTCAATGAATCTTCTATATATAAATACGTGAAGATGAATCCTTGTGCCGGCACCACTAAAATTGTTAATTGCAATAGTAAGTGCTGAATTTCTGAGAAAAAAAACATATTTCGAAGACATGTGCAGTCCGCCAACCCGCATTGGAACAGCGTGGCGGATTCTTCCTAGCTCCAAAACCCTCTTAGAAATGAGAGGAGGCCTGTGCTCAGCAGTGGGACTTTTATAGGCTGAAACTTTACTTTTTTTTGAATCACAAATACATTAAATTAAATTAATTAAAACATTCCTTATTTACGATCATACTGACAATGTCAATCAGATAATAGTCTGTGGTCAGACTGTCGCAGAAAGTAGAGTAGTTGCTATAGGATTTTTATATGTTACCAACAAGTAATGGTGCAAAACTTAAAATATTTTATGAATTACGGTCGAATTTCAACCACAGGGCGACCAATTGGTAGTCTGTTATAAAACTAGAACGCTACACGTAGTTTTTATTGTACACGGCACCTGATTATGTAATAGCGACCATTATGTTCTCGTATTATTCGGAGACGAAATGATACACGTGTGTTGTAAAGACCTGGAAGCTAGTAAGTTGGCTTACCTACTAAACTACCGAAACACAAATTTTGCAACTTTTGTTGAAATATATTTCAAATATTCTCTAAACATATTAGCATTAATAAGAATAACCGACTACGATCAAGTGCAGTCAAAGTAATAGTTTTATTGTAATAATTGAAATAAATATTAATTAAACTACGTGCAAATACATATTCTATTCAAATACATCTCTTTAATACATATAATTTTATGGTAAGAAATCACCACGGTATTAGTAATTCTGCACTCAAGCAATAGCGTGAAACTGTGAGCTATTGTAATATATGTATATGTATTGTTTAATAAATAATAAGCTTTGTACATACAAGGAACTATGTACTACATAATAATTGAAATAAATATTAATTAAACTACGTGCAAATACATTTATTTAATTTTATGGTAAGAAATCACCACGGTATTAGTAATTCTGCACTCAAGCAATAGCGTGAAACTGTGAGCTATTGTAATATATGTATATGTATTGTTTAATAAATAATAAGCTTTGTACATACAAGGAACTATGTACTACATAATGAATCTTACAGCCAACCCAATTATTTGCTAGAACCGCGACCGCTAGGCCTAGTGCTTAAAGTACCTGACTATCACACTGCGGGCCCTGAATTCAAATCCCGGTCGGAGCCAACATTTTTGCAAAACCACAAATTGTTGGTAATCGGCTATGGTTGTTTGTGATTGTCCTTGTATCTTTGACACTGCATCTATTTCGATCTTTTTGGGACAGGTCCATGTCTAGTAGTGGACTACTAACAAGGTGATGATAAAGAAGAAGAAGTAGAGAAGAAGACAGGTAGATAATTACAATTAATTCGACTTCAAAAATGTATAGTATTTTATGATTGTATTTAACAAACTAGGACACTAAAGTAACCGTAAGACCACGCGACTTTTACGACACCCACGGGATGAGATTGGGTGTCGTAAAAGTCGACAGAGGGAAAATGAAAACCAAAAGATGGGCAGCAGCATCATTCTGGAACATCTGAAAAAAATAAACTGCGGTTGCCAACCCGCCTGCCAAGCGTGGCAACTATGGCAAATCCCCCCCAAAATGAGAGCTACAAACTTTTGTGGCAATCTATGGGGGAGGCCTATGTTCAGCAGTGGACTAGTGATAGGCTGATAAGAAGAAGAAGAAGAAGAAGACCACGCGGTTCATTGCAAGGTTTCACAGCTAAAATTACACTTAACTTTTCCTTTCTACACGACATGTTTCTCATAGTTTTAAGATAAAAATTAAGGGAGCATGTTTACTTGCTATACGGTGTTGCAAGATAAACAACACTGACGCGTTGTCTGTCGCAAAGTTCAGTCAAGTGAAGCGCACTCTTGGGCAAATGAGGTTTTGCTGCAATATCCTAAACACGCTCCCTTTATAACCTACACTAATTATTTATTGTCCGTATATTTTCTCCGATTTACTTTAAATTTTGTTTTGTGTTTGAGTTCTTTAGTTTTTTATACAACTAACTCATATTAAATAAACATTCTATCCTCTTTACTGAGGAGGACTGAAATGATATAGATAGTTTCAGTAAAAAAATATTGTTTTAAAAATTGCGTGTTGCCTTGTGTTTTTCTTTATGACTGATGGTCACTGTTAACCCGATGGCTTTTACAGCTTCGCCGGATAGAAAGGTGGCAGAGTGCAGAGGGCGCTTAGCCGAAACCTTTATTTATGGAGGACTGGCGCAAAGAGCCCCGAGGGGGGGGGGGGACCTCGGCTTGGACCGTCATCCTGTTCGCGATAATTAACTCCTGAATCTCTGTTCAGACTTTAACATAACAATAACTTCCGTGCGAAAACGGAGCGGGTCAGCTTGTATAATATAATTTACGTAAACTTTCCTTGAATGTTCTCCGGGCAGTAGATTTCTCGGCCGATACTACTCAGAGATCTTTAAAAAACAGCCTATTCCTTTCAGCCGGCAACGCACCCGTAATTCCTTTGGTGTTGCAGATATTTATGGGTGGCGATGATAACTTACCATCAGGTGATCCGCTTGCTCGTTGGCCCTATTTTCTATGAGAAGAAAAGCGTATTTAATTGATTCGAAATAAAAGAAATCTTCATCTTGACATTTTCCTCATAGCAGTCGTGTATAACATATGAAAATATATATGGAAGCGTTATTCGTTTTAAATGAATTTCTGAAAGGCAACACGTAAGCATTATCGAGTGTTGACGTTGCCAGCGAACTCGAAGATATTACTTAGGGTGAAAACACGTGCATAAGCAAAGCGATTTTGATATCTATCTTTTTTAAATGTGTCAATTAAACAGGGTATTTGGTTTTCTTACTGTTATTGTTCTTATTAGCAAGCTTTTGAATAGCAAAAAGAATTTTATCTACTCTACCACTTTATCTATATCGGTATTAAATTAGAATATGCTTGTCGTCCATTGTAATTTTTTTAACGTCTTTTACATATAATTAAACCACCCCTTTTTATATGGAACAGCAAAGATTCCTTACAGCGAAAAAAAGTTTCAAAAAGACAAGTAGTTTTCACGACTAAATATGTTTATATACGAATCTGATCACTATTGTAAAGTTTCAGCCCAGAAATGTCCCACTGCCGAGCACATGCCTTGTCTCATTTCTCTCAGGCCATTGAGGGTTGACGGACTTCCCTTTTATTTCTCAGGCATGCAGGTTTCCTCGTGATGTTTTCCTTCACCGCTGAGCGCGTTTTAAAATAAAATTATTAATAACTGAATAAAAAGTATATGTAAGTAACATATCCTCACCATTTTATAATACTCTACAATTGCAAATCGGAAAGGCATTGTAAAGCGATCTACTTTAGGTTAGCGCTCGCTATGGATTCAGCTAAAACACGTTCGCCTTTATTTAATGTCATGATTATTTCTTATTTTAAAATAAATTTCATAAATATAATTTTTATTGAGCACTAGTGGCCGCAATTTTATTTTTTAAGTAAATCATTTCGAATTTATTACATTGCAGCACAATAGTGTATTCTGCAGCAGAATACCAGCGTAAATTACAGTATAACGCTGCTATTTTTCCTATGTTGAGTGAATTTCTTAGTCCGTGGCACAATTGGCTTTGATCTCATATGGACCTAGAACCGACATGGTCGGCCTGCAACAGCAGGCTAGGCCGGTGTGGTCGATCCGAGTAGGCTTGGCAAGCTCACTCTGGATGCAATTTGGAGGCCTGCCGGGGGAGGGGTGTCGGTGTATCGGCACCTCTTACCTTGTCTTCCGCAGCCGAGTTGGAATCGCCTTGTGGATGAGGCAGTGGAGTGTATAGTATTACGTTGAACCGCACTTCTTACACTCCGCGGCCGAAGTGTGGTCGGCGGCAGAGACACAGACCAAATGCGACGCTGGAGACAGGAAGATTGATGCTTACGAGTGTCTTCAAGCTCCTTTGGCCTCCAAAACGTGACGTGACGGTGTCCGTAACGCACGCAGAGATGGAGACTATGTGAGATGGTGTCGCGTATTCCGACGCGCCTTGTTAAGAGGTAAAGAGGAGATAAAAGTCGAAGTTATAGTCAGTACAAACGCGACATAGTCCGTCCTTGGTCCCGCGAAGCTGGGTGGGGCTTTTGCCTATGTAAAATAAGGTTTAACCTTATTTTCACGATTTAAGGTTCTTACACCTGGATTGTTCATTGAGAATATAAATAAGTATAGGGAACATTGTGGTTGCTTCACACCAGGGGACCGTTGTGGTCGTATGTTGACCATATAAAGATAAAAAAAAAGTTTTATATTAACGGTAATTCCTTTTGAACCGTGGTAGCTCAGCGGCCTAGCCACGTAAAATTTCATAGTACGCGATTATTAATTACAATTATTATACTGTTTGACGGAATAATGATTGGACGATCGCATATCTTAGTGGTCGGAGTACCTGTCGTCCACGGATATTGAGTTCAAATCCCAGCCGGAGCCCACATTTGTGCAAAAACAGAAATCGTTGGTTTTCGTGTCTGGTTGTGCTTTGCATTATGTCTGCAAAACGCACTCCGAATACAGCAACAATCCAAGCGTGAGCCATAGCTTTATAATAAAAAAGTCACCCCATCTCATCCCTTGGGTGTCGTAAAAGTCGACAGAGGGAAAATGAGCAGGAGATGGACAGCAGCACCTTCCTAGAACATCTTAATAAATAAACTGCGGTTGCCAACCCGCATCCCAAGCGTTGCAACTATGGCAAAATCCCTCCAAATGAGAGCTAATAACTTTGGTCGCAATTTAAAATTCGACATATATTATAAATAATATTTCATTTAAAAATATGGGGTTGTGCTCGCCAGTTTCAGTTTGTTAAGTTTTTAACTTTTTTTAAATCCGTGTAGTTAGGTACCATCCCAGGGCCAGTTATTCTGCGGTGAAGCAGTTGTGAGTGAATTTATATTATTTTAAAGATTTAATTTAAAATTGTTTATGGACTGTTTTTTTTTTCAAATTTATGTCGAACCACCACGTATATTTATGTATATGTATGTGTGTATGTATGTTAGTTTATATGTATGTACATATTTATGTATTATTGTTTATTTATCATAATTATATATTGATATGTATTTATTTATATGTATTTTGAGTATTTTTATATTGTATTTAATATTTATCATATTTATCAGTAGTCTTTAAAATGTAATTTTTAGTTTTTTAAGTTTTACACCTGCCACATTGTTTCGCTACGCCTTGGGTTGACTGGCAGAGAATGCCAACTGGCATTAAGTCCGCCCATTGTATCCTTTAAGGGGAAACAATAAAGTGTAAATAAATCAATAAATAAATAATAAAACAAACTTCTTAACTTCCAATAAAGAAACGATAACGAAGAAAATTAATAAAAATGTTCTAATGTACACTTTTTAACAAAAAGAGAACTCGCAAAATATGATAAAATTATCTCAGTTTTAAAAAGTTCTTACAAGTTTTCAGAATTGTAGATTGGCCATAATAAACAAAATTAACAAGACAATAGGAACAATAAAACAGTCGCGCTTGCTCGGAGCAAAACCCTTGTTAAAATTAATTTTGAAGCAAGAATTTATTGCATCACTTATTTTTTTGAAAGCTTAACAAAAATTATAATATTTTGTTTCGGAAGAAATTCAGATCTTTAAACAAATTAAATGAAAAAGTTCTCATCTGTTGCTTTGAGTGGGTTGTTGCAAATTAAACAAAGGCTAACTTCTAAATATAAAGTATATAAAAAATATTTAAGATTATGGTACATAAAATATTAAGGAGATCAACAGTTATGATGATGATGATGATTTCCTCCGGGCATATTTTCGACCACAGCGACCACGAATAGTATCAGGAGCTATCAAATGTGCGGGATATATTATAGTGCCACAAGTGTATCGCAAACACAAAGGCATCACTCGTCTACTGCTACCCGCGCCTGATATAACGCTCATGTAATAAAATCGGATGTAGGCTAATATGCAGTGTCAAAGTCATAACCTCTCGTTAGAGAGTATAACGTTCCGTGTTTACAACGCAACCCTATTCCGGATATGCATTGTGTTTTTGTGATAAATCGTCGTCGTCGTCGTCGTTTCAGCCTATCAATAACTACTGAACATAGGCCTTCCCCATAGATTGCCACAAAAGTTTGTAGCTCTCGTTTTGGGGGGATTTTGCCATAGTTGCCACGCTTGGCAGACGGGTTGGCAACCGCAGTTTATTTATTCGGATGTTCCAGATGTTCCAGAGGCAGATGCTGCTGCCCATCTCCTGGTTTTAATTTTCCCTCTGTCGACTTTTACAACACCCACGGGATGAGATGGGGTGGGTAGATTCTCTTAGGCCGCTACCACACGGCCATGTGTGGCCTTGTGTTGTGATAAATATGAAAGTTTAATCGACCATATTTGCGTACACACCTGAACTACTTTTAAAATAAGTTTAAAGAAAATTTATCGAAAGCGTTTTAAAGATACAATGATTGCCATTTTAATATTAGTGTGACAACACACATCCGTGGCAGCTCAGGGGCGGGTCGCTTGCTTAAATTAAATAGTACTCGAGTGAATTCGATCCACGGTTCGGTGGCACAGCTTATATTGGTATTTGCAATTATTTACGGTAATTGAAGTTATTTTTTTTTCTGGTGGTAGAATTCCTATGCAGGAATCCGTCTAGGTAGGTACCGCCCCAGGGCCAGTTATTCTGCCGAGAAACAGTAGTGTACAAGCATTACTGTGTTTCGGTTCGAACTAGCGTCGATTTGAGCTAGCGTAATCACTGGGCATATGAGACTTAAGAACTGATGTCTCAGGGTGACATTCTGGGTGATATTCTGGGTGACACAGCATTTGTTGTGGGTGGACGTTGCACAAAAAAACATCCTGAAGTATGCAAATCTGAGATATAAAAGTTATTTCTATCGTAGTCAGCCAACTCGCATTTGAGTAACGTGGCGGATCCTTTTCGTCTCTGAGAGGGTTTTAGACTCGTGCTTAGCAGTGGGACATTTCTACTTTTCTCACGATGTTTTACTTCACTGCTGAGCACGTAGTAAATCAGCACTAATATTTATTTAATCAAAAACCGACTTCAATGCAACAACTCAAAACTTAAACAAACGAAACTGGACCAAATTTGTATGGGACCAACCTCGAGTATAACTAATTAAACTAAAAAAAATCATTGGAATCAGTTTACAATTGGCGAATATGTAACATACACACAAAAAAAAATCAATCGCATTGAAAGATTTTTTGAATTCATTAAAACAATAAATACAGACGAACACAGAATTGCCTTCTTTTATGAAGTCGGTTAAAAATTACCAACAATTTTAGAGGTCAGCACCGGCGCTGTAGTAGCCTACAGTTCTTGTATCTAAGCAGCGGCTAAGCGAATGAGTCGCCGGTTCAATACCCGTACTGGACAAAATATTGTTAGTTATTCCAGGTCTGGGTATTTGTGCAAGTGAAATTTATGTCTGTAAAATGCATTAACGATACAGGAGGTATTCTAATGTGTGATAAAACGTGAAACGTGGTTTTTACAATAATTAAATGAAATTTATAGATGGGTTTTATGTTTCAGATTTTTTATATTCATCATCATCATCATTTCAGCCTATCTTAGACCACAGTGGAACATAGACCTCCCCCATAGATTGCCACAAAACACGGTGCTAAGCCACCTTCATCCATCGACTTCCCGCAAATTATTGATAATTCGTCATATATAGATTAAATTCGCAACATTTATACTTAAGTCTAAAACTTTGTCAGTTTGGACAAGTGAGTGCCTCTGTGTATACGCGTAAACTTGTGGAACTATAATATCTCCCGGGAAGTTGATTTTAACGACATTATTCGGAAGTTCTCAAGTGGTTGGCCAGAACCATTTCATGAAAGAAAGACACTTGAGTAACTTGAGTAAACTTGAATGTACAAATTGTATTTTTTTATCTAATACTGTTTATAAGACGGTTAGATAACAAAAGAGAAGTTAGGTATTTCTACAAAGTAGAAGATATCTATACTAATATTTTAATTACGAGTACAAAAGTAACTCTTTCTGTAACACTGTTTGTTTGTTACCTGTTCACGGCTCAACCGCTGAACCCATCTTCACGATCTATGGCACAGAGATAGCTTGCATCCTGGAGATGGACATAGGATTTTTTATCTAGGATAGTCAAATAGTTCCCACTAGATTTTAAAATGAATTATGCCGTGTGGTGGCGGCTCGTTAAAAGAATACTACCACTCCATCTCATCCAATGGATCTCGTTAAAGGCGAGTAAGGAATTAAACTGCACTGTGCACCGACAGCGCATGGTAACGATGGGCTCACCATCTATCACACCAAGTGCATTATATTGTTTTGGTGAAACGTGGATTGTGGCAGTCATCTGTTTTTGCAGTGAGTGCCCAGTCTCTGACTACCCCTTATAGGATAAAGTCGTGATTTTATGTATGTATGTATGTAGATTTTAAAAATACGAAATTTACGCAGACGCTGTCGTTCGCATCAGCTAGTAATAAATATTTGTTAAAGTTTGTTTACAAATTCTGTCAATTTGTTTATTTCAAACATAGTGTCGTAAATATTTAATTAAAATGTATTAAGTTTTTCATCTTAATAGTATATCACTGAGCCAGCGCCGAAAGCTTTTCATATCCAAAGTGAACCGTGTTTCGATGAATGTCGAACTGTGTAATCGTATTTCTATGTCGATTCTCTTGGAAGAATTCAGAAATAAAGAAGAATTATTTTTAGCTCACTTTATAAGGAACATTTGCCGCGTTGCAACTGAGATATGAAATATTCAATGTCACAATTGAAGTAAAGTTTTCGATCAATTTATATTACAGATTTTTTTATATTTAAGAATCTTTCAGGCGTCACTTTGTGTTATATTTTATAACGCTAAAATATCTTTTTTTATATTCTAGTGATCAATTAAAATTGTTTTGGGACAGATCTTGTTTATCTGGTGGTAGGATTCCTATGCAGGAATCCGTCTAGGTAGGTATCTCCCCAGTGCCAGTTATTCTGCCGTGAAGCAGTGGTGTGCAAGCATTGCTGTGTTTCGGTTTGAAGGGCACTGTGAGAATCACTAGGCCTATGAGACTTAAGAACTTGTCTCAAGGTGATTGGCGAAGTGTGGTGGCACACACACAGAAATGTTGTGGGTGACACAGCATTTGTTATGAGCAGACGTTCCACTTACCACAAGGTGAGCTTTTTGCTAATTCCGTCACGTTATCAAATAAAAAAACTCATTTAAACAATCACTGCAATTTTATTTATTAATATTTTAATTTATTTAGATTTTTAAGAGTCTTTACGTAAAACATAAAATAATGCAACTTTTGATTGAAAGTTCTGAGTTTAATACTATCTGCAAATTTATACGAGGCGGGTTGGCAGCTGCTATAGTTAAATTTAATTTTAGAAATTCTGCTGCGCCTGTCTCTGCTATGTTGATTTTTGCAATATACATTACAGAACAAAAAACTGAAACTGTATAGAAAATTATCTGTTTAAAGTACAAATTAAATAATCAATAGTTTGTTAATAAAACATACTATAGTTTGGTGTAATGTAATTACTAGTGTATTTAAAAACACAATGCATTATTTTCATTGTTACAAATTTTAATAAATAAAAACTTCTTCCTCAATAATCAATTTCACACTACTTTTATTAGCTGTGATGTTAAATAATTAAACTGTCACTTAAAAGGGTTCCATTCATATGTACATAATAAAGAAGATTTAGAAATATTCCTTACTATTCTGAAAATAAATGAGCGTATTAGAAGACAGAGCAACTTTATCAAATAATGAAGTTCAAACCAACAATGGAAATAAAACAGACAAAAATTCTTTCGAAATTAACAAAGTCAAACAGTTCAGTGGATCAACTACTAAATTACCAAATAATAACCAAAATTTAGAAGTCGTGGTTTGTGAAATACCTCTTGACAGTATTTTAAGAGAAGAAACAGAAAAATCAAATGCTATTGAGCAGAAGGAATTTACAGTAGCATTTAATTTTGGACCACGCCAACAAGCTCCTCAAGGGCCTTTTCAACAGTTTCCAAGTGCGCAAACAATATATTTTTTCTTTAACATTTATTTAATTTTATGATTTTGGTCGCTCATATTTTTTCATAGTATGCAAATAATTTACGGACACCATTAAAATGGTTAATTTTCTTAATATGCCACTTTACTATATACTAAACGATGAAAGAAAACCTCGCTATGAAAATGAGAAACATTTCAACGATGTATCTAATCCCAAAAACTTTTTCTAGCTTCTAACTTCTCAAATATAATAGGAGGACTATACCCAGTAATAGGATATTTATTGTCTGTAGCTGTCTAGATTCGTATAGAACTCTTAAGAGTTTTAACTCATAACTTTGATAAATAGCGAATAAGTAATACATAGGGAACTTCCGCGGAAGCGAGACACTTCCGGATTACGTAATTTAAACACTATATTATAGACTATGATAGTCTACAAACCGTTTTAACATTTAATTAAATACAGACAAAGATGTTAGACTTTAGATTGAAATATGTGAAAGAATGGAAGTTAATTTCATCGCATAACAAGTGCTATTGACTCTACGAGAGATAGCCGCCGAAAGATGGATGTCTGTTGTAATGTACACCTTAGTGGTGGGTCGACTTCTGTGGTGTATATTGTTTAATGGGAGTATTGTATGGAGGGTATGTGGTGGCAGTTTCCGGAGGCGGTAGTAGTTCTCTTGTGCACGCTACTGCCAGCGGTGCTCTTGAAAACTACGTAATATGCACCATTTTATATTTTTCATGCGAATCTTAGCAAATTTTGAAGATGATGATTGATGAGATGGTTATCATTTCTTTGCGTAACCTGTCAAGTTTGGCTTACAAGAACTGGCGGCTTAAAAGAATGTACCACGCCATTTCATCCCGTGGGTGAGATGGGCAACAGCATCTTCCTGAAACAACTCAATAAATAAACTCCGGTTGCCAACCCGCCTGCCTAGCGTGGCAACTATGGCAAAATGCCTCCAGAATGGGAGCTACTAGTTTTTGTGGCAATCTACGGGAGAGGCCTATGTTCAGCAGTGGATGGTTGTAGTGTAAATTATAAATTAATGGTACTAAACTCTACAAGGTTTATCGACCATGGAACGTTTATGATTGATCAGTTCTTATAAATATTTTATATCACTTTGATAGAATTTGGAGGAGAGCAATATGAGAGACCACCGTTGGTGTACGATCCTGCCACTCGCAATAATTTTGTGAAGTTAGTCCTAAGCCTTGTATTATTGATGCTCATTATGACTGCAGCGGTTCTTGCGTTTGTTCTTTCTTCGTAAGTGTTTTAATTTTGAAGTTTTTATATAATAATTTAATTAAAAGTTTACAGTTAGTTACACACAGTGTTGGGTGTGTCTTAGCTATCGCCCTTAGTTAGCTCGATTAGGCCAGTGTTATCGACTTCTGCGCGTTTCCCGCTCTAAATTATATTTTGCTTGGCTTCCATACAGTTGATCCTGGTCTGGGTGTTTGTGCATAAAAAAATGTATGCTTGTAACGCACCCACGATAAAAGACAACTTAGAAAGAAGCAGGCAAGCAGGTGCGACCCATACCGTAGATTTTCTTAATTATTTAGGTAAATATAGGTAAATTTTCTTTTTCACCTTTTCTAGTGTTCTTATTATTCTTTCTTAAGAATGAAAAATCGGCAAACTGTATGCAAAGGTTTTGATTAAGAGAGTGATGAATGAAACTGAAGAGAAGATTTGGGATGTACAAGCGGGATTCGGAAGAGGAATGGGATGCATGGATCAGGTCTTTTCCTTACGAAGCATAGTCGAAAAATTCTTGACTCAAAGTCAAAAGGTCTATTGCGCATTCGTGGACTTGGAAAATGCCTATGATAGGGTAGTAAGGACTGAATTGTGGTCGACATTGCATATGTATGGGGTGAACGGCAGCTTGATACGAGCACTGAAATCACTCTATAAGGATTCCAGTGCTTGTGTCAGGGTGAACGGGGCTTACACAGACTGGTTTAACATCGAAAAAGGTGTTAGACAGGGATGTGTGGCTTCTCCGTGGCTGTTTAACCTAAAAAAAACCGAAAAAGATTTGAAAGAGAGTGTGTTTGGATTAAGAATGAATGATTTGACCGTCAAATGCCTCCTATACGCCGATGATCAGGTTATATTAGCATCATCGGAGGAGGAGTTGCAGGCGATGGTTAATATTATGCATGGTGCTCTACAAAGCAAAGGAATGAAAATTAATGTAGATAAGACGAAAGTAATGGTTTTTGAAAGAGAAGAAAGTATGTCGGATTGCAAAGTTCTGATTGAAGGAGAAAGAGTGGAACACGTGAAAGAGTTTGTGTACCTGGGTTCTTAATTTACGAGAGACGGAAAGTATGACTGTGATATTGAGAGAAGAGTATTGGCAGGAAATCAAGTGAATAAGTCTCTGCATAACTTTATGCGTAGCCAGAACGTATCTAAAAAGGCACGACTGGCTGTACATAGGGGAGTTCTGGTCCCCACACTTATGTATGGTAGTGAATGCTGGGTCTGGCAGAAGAAGCATGAAAGTAGGATTAACGCTGTGGAAATGAGAAGTTTGAGAAGTATAGCTGGAGTAACTCTGATTGACAAAGTGAGAAACAGCGTGATAAGGGAACGTTGCGGTGTGGTTGAAGATGTAGTGAAAAAGATAGAGAAAGGCATGCTTAGATGGTTTGGACACGTAGAGAGGATGAATGAAAGGAGATTGACGAAACAGATTTATGAGGCAAGTGTGAATGGAAAAGCCGGTAAGGGTCGACCTAGGCGTACGTATCACAATCAGATCGGTGAACTTTTGAGGAAAGGTCACGTTAAAAGTACCCGCAACCGACGAGCGTGTGTGAAAACGCTAATGAAAGTAGAAGAAGCTAAAGATGTGTGTCAGGATCGTAGCAAGTGGAAAGATGTGGTCTCTGCCTACCCCTATGGGAAAGAGGCGTGACTGTATGTATGTATGTAAGAATGAAGAGATTGTGTTTTCATATATGTTCAGTTAAAGTCAACATTAGATTAAGTGGTTCCTCAGAGATGACTAAGATTTATTCCAATTCATAGTAAAAGGCACTTAAAGTTTTATATATATTTTAATCCATTTTTATAATTATGTTTTTTCAGCCCAGATGTAAAAGAATTTTTCAATGAAAGTGGGTGGCTCTTAGTATTACCAGCAATGTAAGTCTTTTAAATATAATTCCTGAAATGAGACGAATATAACTGAATGTCAATGTGAATCTGAATGTCAAAATGACAAATTATATCAAAAGTAAAAGTAAACTTTTACTTTGTTTCATCAGTATCAGACTTGTATTCTATTGTTTATTGTATTGTTACATTCAATAGTCTCACCTTTACTGGTGGTAGGTAACACAGCAATGCCCGTTTCTTCTGCTGTCAAGCAATGTTGTGAATATACCACTGTGTTTTGAAACTCGAATCAACGTCTCATGGTGCTAGCGAAGTGCTGTTCCTCGTAGCAACTTCTAGGAGAGACCACTACTGTAACGGAGAAGCATGGTACTTACCAACTCGTGAATGGTATACTGATACCGTAATTTAATTACTTTAAAAAAACCGGATCTATGTGATATCAAAACATCCTTTAATACTATACATTTACATCCATACTTGTTAAACAATCATGATGTGCGTTGGATCAGGCTCAGATTTAAACCCAGGATCCGCGGTGCAGTAGTCTGATACTCTGACCATTAGGTAACGCGATCGTTTCCAGCCTATCGCTAGTCTACTACTGAACATTGGCCTCCCCCCATAGATTGTCACAAACAACTGTAGCTCTCATTTTGGAGCGATTTTGCCATAGTTGCTTGGCAAGCGGGTTGGCAACCGCAGTTTATTTGTTCAGATGTTCCAGGAAGATGCTGCTGCCCATCTTCTGGTTTTAATTTTCCTTAGTCGACTTTTACGGAATCCATTGGTCGGGAAGGGGTGGTAGATTCCCTTATATTAACATAATATTAAAATATTTTCAGGGTGATCTTAATAGGTATAAACTATGCAATGGTATGCAGTACCTGTGCCAGATTTCCTCCATGCAATTATATGTGCTTGATTCTCACAGTAAGTAGTTAGCGGATAATATCTTATCTTTTCATATTAGTTATGTTGACAAAGAACCGCACAGTCCATTTGATGGTGATTGGCTATCTTGGTTGATTTCCGTGCACAGTGACAACTTCCGAATATTGTAGGAAGCTATTAATACTGGTGGTAGGATTCCTTTAGGTCTAGGTAGTAATCCGTCTAGGTAGGCAGCATCGCATCGCTAGTTATTTTGCCGTGAAGCAGCACTGTGCAAATATTACTGTGTTTCGGTGTGAAGGGCTCTGAGATGGGCTGGTGACGGTGTGTGGTTACACACAGAAATGTTCTAGGTGACACAGCATTTGTTATGGGCAGACGTAGCACTTACCATCAGGTGAACGTTTTGCACATCTCGTCACTTTCTCCTATAAAAAAAAGCTATGCAGCAGATATTTAATGCCACAACTGTACGCGCAAACACTCACTTGTCCTAACCTTTCCGTGCTAGAAGTAACGCTCATGTGGTAAGAGGTAGGCTCATGTCATGATAAAGTGTATATAAAGTGTATTTGTATTTTATTATATATATATGCATATTAATTATTCCTGGAAAATCTGAATAAACAAACTGCGGTTGCCAACCCGCCTGCCAAGCGTAAAAACTATGACACAATCCCCCCGTTACGAGAGCTACAAATTTTGTGGCAATCTGTGGAGGAGGCCTATGTTCAGCTGTGGACTAGTGATAGGCTGAAATGATAATGATGATGATTTGTATATTTATATTAATATGTATGTGTTTATATTTTTGTATTGTAACCGCCTTCGTTGTTTACTCACTGCCTTAATGTTGACCGGCAGAAAATGCTTTTAGCATTAATCCGGCTTTTTGTTCCATAGCTATATGTAAGGTTCAATAAAGTTTAAATAAATAAATATGTGTCATAGACACGGTGACTTTTTTAAAAAAATGCAGACGGACAGATTCCGCTAGCAGCACAAAAAGTCTGCGGAGAAGTAAAACGCTCTGACAAAATATGAGTACCATGCGGAGGGGCATACCAGACAGCTATATATCTATAGGTATGAAGGTCGAGCAAGACTCAAACATTGAAGGTCTCTTGTAAGAAACAATATAATAAAGATGAGTTGGAACTTGAAATTATTGAGATAGAGTAAATTAGACTTTTATACCATCACATCAGAGAGGGTGTGACTATTAGCTTAAGCTGGAGTTTACTCTTTCGCCCCATGTCTTAGGGCATCAGTTCTATGATGCATGGTCTAACACCGGCGTCTTGGTGGCTTGCTACTATGACACGTTGGTAATTTTTTTTTAGTTAAACAACTTTTGCCAAAGTCGGTATTTATCATATTGGTGTGTTGTGAGGAGGCACCATCTATGTGATAGTCACGATAATACTTACTTCTATTGTGGTATTGTGTTTTAGTGACGGTTATATGAATGAGTTGCGTCTGATTCAATACGACTTACGATTCTGTTTGACGGAGGTTTTTGCAGAAGTGTAGATGTCTGCTAAGACCGTATAGAGGCCCTTGTATTGGCGTATGTCTGGCGATAGTTGTATCGATGCTTGTTGCATCTGTGGCAATGCGTCTTTGTGGCAGTTGCTTAGATATCGTTAGTATAACGGTGGCGTCTTGCACTTGGTTTGACTCACATTTCTTTAGCTTTGTCCAAGTCGAGTCTCTTTATAACGAGACTGCAGACTGTCTGCCCTCCAATGTGTTGAATAACAACAATATTAAATAAAACTCTCAGTAAATTCCCACAAATGAATGATAACTGGAAACTTGGCGGTGGGTGAGACAAACTTGATCGAAATACATAATACTCAACGTCAGTTACGCAAACCCATTTCAACGACTATAATAAAATGCTGACTGCCTGATGGCTGATTGATAATAATAAATGATTAAGAATAGCAAAATACATCATTACAATGGTTGGTAATGCGTCTACTTCATGCGGATGGTAGCTGGCGGGAGGAGACTTTCAAGGCTGCGGCCGAATGCCGTGCAACGTGGGACCCCATACCCTCGAAGTGAGCAGTGGACTCACGACGTGCTCTGCGGCAAATTGCCGTGCTGACCTTGTATTAGATGTTGATGCCACACACTCGACAATCATAAACATTTGCAGTTGCAGCGGTCTGGCGATGTGGTGGCGCGTACGGAAGGCATAGTTGTTATTGGGCCAGGTACTCATAATTATTCGACGTTTGCCAAATTTGCACGACGTACATTCACGAAGACTGGACTTAGCTGTGTATACTTGTATGATGAAAACACGCACTTACATGCGAGACTTCGGTCGAAGTTTGTGCTTACACACTAGCAAGAGGCCAAGCCATCTTTTTGTAGGTTCGCCAGTTTTTATGTGGACTACGGTCCTTGTTCCCGACTTTTGTCTGATTCGGGGTGGAGCGCTTCAGATGGACGACGCTCACCGCACACGGCGGGTTGCGGAGCCGTGTGCCTTCCCCACATTTTTTTTAAACAAAAATGTTGGGGTAGCGATAGCTTGTAGCGGGTTATTAATAATTTAATGTAAATCTTATACAAGTGCGGAATACAATCTCCTTGTATTAGATATTTTGATAGATAAACATTGTGAACCCCTTACAAGTGTTTAGGGATTAGTAATTAATTAGTATTCGTATACTGTCTTAGACTTGCGGTTTCTATAGCGAATAAACGTCTTTCCATGATACACCTAAAAGAACATGTTACTATAAATAAATACAACGTAGATAAAAGGGTTCCTACCTATGATGATCACAATAAATTAAAATATATCATTCAAATGGCCTAGAATATAATAACCTTTAGAAATAATCTTGAAAAAGATTAAGTCTATTTTCTGGTCACGAAATTTATTTTATCAACGGGAAAGTTGTATAGTTACAATATGCACCCATATTCATCATCTATACGTGTGTACAGATAATGAATATGGGTGCATATATGCCACAGTGACCGAGTACCAGACCAGACTCAGATCAGACCGCGTGGTGTAGTAATCAGAGTACCTGTCTTCAACGCCGCAGGTCCTAAATTAAAATCTCAGCCGCAGCAAACATTTGTGATAAAATACAAATAGTCGGTTTTCGAATCTGGTGGTCGTACATGTGAAATTTATATCCGCAAAACGCACAAGAGATATCTTTGTACAAGCTAACATCTTCAAAAATGGTATTCAAACATCAAAATTAAAAATTCAAGAATTGCTATTCTCTTCTAAGTAAATTGAGTTTTGAAATATTTATTTACGTTTATATGATATATACTCTACTATTGTTTAATGCCCCGAACTTTAATTTTGCAGATATTGTTTAATGATTTATCAAAATATTATTAAGTATATATTTTATTACAAATTGTTTGGGACATCGGTTTCTTGGAGAATGAACTGCGAACCTACACGGTTTGCAGTATAAATTTTATGTACAGACAAAGAAAAAAAATACAAAAACCAAAAAGTAGTTCCTGTTGTTCTGATGGTATTGCCATATTTTGATCAACCTGGAATTTTTTTGTACTTGATCTGACAATCACCGATATAAGCCTATCACAAGTCCACTGCTGAACATAGGAGATAGCCACAAAAATTAGTAGCCCTCATATTGGAGGGATTTTGCCATAGTTGCCACGCTTTGCAGGCGGGTTGGCAAACTCAGTTTATTTATTCAGATGTTCCAGGAAGATGCTGCTACCCATCTCCTGGCTGCCATCATTTAAATATGCATATATGTAATCGTTACTGATCGTGTAACTTCTGAACGGCATGATCGATTGAGGTCACCCAATAGTTTTTTTTTTTTGTTGAGACGATGGTTTATAGCTAAGCTAGGATCCGCTAGGTATAATCCGATGTAGTCAAGATATTAACAAATTCTGTATTAATGGGCCAAAATAACTCATATCTACAGTATATTATGTTGGCTTAATGCCAAAAAAAGAAAAGAAAGTTTCAGACTTAAATAGAGCACAGAAATCAAACTGATCGCGTCTCCTATTGTAAGGGACAAAAACAAAGTTAGCCGGGCCAGTGACATTTTTTTTTTTTTTATTGTTTAAAGTGACGAAACGAGCAAAACGTTCACCTGATGGTAAGTGCAACGTCCGCCCACAGCAAATGCTGTGTCACCCAGAATATTTCTGTGTGACACCACACTGCGCTCGTCACCCTGAGACATCAGTTCTTAAGTCTCAAATGCCCAGTGATTACGCTAGCTCACAGTGCCCTTCAAACCGAAACATAATAATGCTTGCACACTACTGCTTCACGGCAGAATAACTGGCCCTGGGGTGGTACCTACCTAGACGGATTCCTGCATAGGAATCCTACCACCAGTAAACATGTAACAGTGACATGTAAAAACAATCAATTATATTTGAATAAAAACTTACATTAATAGCTTTTTAATGTTTCAGGTAATAGCCATGAGTATAATTGCTGCTAAAATTACTTCACACTACAAAACGGAATTAATTTTATACGCTGTTATAGCAACGACAGCCGTTGTATTCGTATGCGTTTTGTTAGCGTTTTCTAAAGTAAGTAGTCGTAATACTCGTAGTGGTGAAGCATAAATTTCAAATACTCTACATTATGTAATGGAAATCAAAGTCAAAAAAAGTACAAAAGTAGATCTGCGGTAGATGGAAATAGTGTCTGAGAGTTCTAATTAATTACGTAAAAAGAAATAACAGCCTAAGAATGTCCCACTGCTGAGTATAGACCTCATCTATTTATGAACGAATTTTGGAGCCGGAAAGAATCTCGCTATATTGCTCTAATGCGGGTTGGATGACTTCATATGTCCGCGGAATCTTTCTTCAGACAGGTGTCCTCACGATGTTTTCCTTTACCAGGAAAGTGGTAAATCAGCGTTTATTTTAAGTTTAGCGTGATAGGGATTCCGGTACGACTACCATTGTTACGATTAATAACAACTTTTGGTGCTCATTTATAACCTATTTACATACATTTATACGTATATATATTATTTCTTATGCAGAGATCCGTCAGGAATCATTACGAGGAGGGCTCCAAACATTTTTCATATTGTATACTTGTGAGTGCACGTGACTGTACCACCGCAGGTCCAGTTATTTTAATGTCAAACATAAGCGTGGAAAGGATGGGTTTTGGTTTGAAGGGCACTGATAGCTAGGGTTTATTATTGAGCATATGAGACTCCGCCAACCCGCATTGGAGCAGCGTGGCGGATTCTTCCTAGCACCAAAAACCCTCTCCTAAATGAGAGGAGGCCTGTGCTCAGCAGTGGGACATTACTAGGCTGAAACTTTACTTTACTTTTTTTTATATGAGACTTAAGGGTGACGAGCGCAGTGTGGTGCTATACAGAAATGTTCTGATTGACACATAATTTGTTATGGACAGACGTTGCTCTTACCTTCAAGTGAACAATTGGCTCGTCTTGTCACCTATATTTCGACGACATGTGAAGGTCACTAATATGTACTAGAGAAAACGCGGTGCACTGCGGTGGTACACTTACAGGATGTTACTTTTTTTAACGAATGCCAATAGAGTGAGAGAGTACTGCGATATATTGGACTACAGACAAGATGTATGCATTTTTTAAAAAATAGAGGATGTTATATTCTCTGATTTCGTATGTAATGCACTAAATTGTACATATCGCACTGCTAATACAAAACTGTAGTAACTCAAAAGAAATGGAAAAAAAATGATATTTTTTTGGCTCATCAAAGAGACATTTCAAACATCAAAAATCAACGAGACATTTTTACTGAGTTAGAAACCTTAAAGATAGATGAAAATTATTTTTTCATGGATTGCTGGATGACTGCCCACAAGTCGAATATCTGTCAGATTTCATAATTATTAAAACAATCGCCATGGCAACATGCCTCGGATTAGGGATAGGATATTGAAACTTTTAGTAACATTGTATAGTGTATTATCTATGGTAACACTAATAGTTACTATGGCACAGTACTTTTCTAAGACTAATTTTAATCATGTTGCAATTTTAACATCCAACGATTTAAATTCTAATGTCCAAACAATGAGCTGACATTTTTTTGTAGTAATATTTTACTTAATATACTAATTTTGACATGCTTAAAGAAAATATACCAGAACTAATTACTCGTATACTTTCAATATATTCAACAACATCTTTCCATTTCAGTTTGATTTCACAAGTTGGATGCTGTACGTTATTGTTATTGGAACTGCGTTCTCAGTTCTAGCAATGATCGTTATTCTTTCTATGTTAATAACTGGCAAGACTATGAAACCACTATTGCTAATTATTCTCATCATCGGCACTTTGATTGAAGTAGTTGTAAGTTTGTTTGTAAATACATACATAAGATCACGACTGTATCCCATAAGGGGTAGTCAGAGACTGGGCACTCACTGCAAAAACAGATGACTGCCACAATCCATGTTTCACCAAAACAATATAATGCACTTGGTGTGATAGGTGCTGAACCCATGACCACCATGAGCTGTTGGGTGCACAGTGCAGTTTAATTCCTTACTCGCCTTTTACGAGATCCATTGGATGAGATGGAGTGGTAGTATTCTTTTAACGAGCCGGCACCACACGGCTGAAAAAAACTGTAAACACGTGTAGTAATAAATAGTAGCAAAAGCATAAATCTGACTGAAATGACATAGATAAGTATATGTAGAGTTCCTATTAATAACAACTTTGCTTATTAAAACTTATTAAAAGTATTTAAACATCAAACATAGTTTTCAATGTTTTTGTTTATTACATTTTTCTTTTCATTTACATTGGTGTGTAATAAAGTGTAAAATAAATAAACAAATAGTTTTGCATCTTTTCCCCACATACTCATAATTCTGATTAAAATGTAAGTAACAAAAAATCAAATCAACGTCACTTTTGACTGTAATTATAGTTCTTAGAAGCTTTCAAATGACGTTACTACTGAGAAGAATAATGTGATGTGAACCCCAATTTAAGATAAATATTAAAATATTGCACACACTAAAATTTTCCTGCGTCTCAACCGAACAGTAGTAGTTCAAGAAGGAGGCTAAACGACTGTTGCTATGAATAATAATGTCGAAAGAAAAATTGCTTTGCTGAAAGCACACAACTCACATTTACACTGATTTTCGTACAGACATATAATTTGCTTTTTATACCAGAAAACTCGCTTTCTTTTGGAATGATCTGTTTAATTTTTAGGCTAGAATGTAAATGTTGAAAAAACAGTAATTTAATTACTTAACACATTATATTTACAGTCATATAAAAATATTGCTTATTAAAATTGTCATGATATTTTGTTCTATCCTTAATGTAGAAGTTTCATTTGATTGTACGATATTAAGTTAAGTTTTTGTTTATATAATACACGTGTCAAATTTCAGATGCTGACAATAGAAATACAAACTGTACTTGGTGGCCGAACTGTAGAACTCGCTGAAGATGATTATGCTATTGGGGCATATATGATTTATACCTCAATTATCAGCATCTTTTTAAAATTACTACAAATTTTAGGTCTCATTAATGAGATGTAAACGTTGTTAAATAAAATAAAATGATAAATAGTGTAGTCTGATTTTCCCTTCATTGTTAACAAACTATACTGAAGAGAAACGTAAGAAAACTTTTCGTACTGCAAAAATCGAAGAATATTACTGAGTCAGTGTTACTAAGCATATAACATAACAACATATGACGAAACGCCTTGTTTACACAAATTAACTTTTTCAAAGAACTAAATTAAGCTATAATGATGGCATAACATGTATATAAATAAAGAAATTCATATACATGTTATTCCATGTCTTATTTGCTGTAATGTTTGCTTGTTGCTTGTAATGTTAATCACGTTATACAACCAAATTCAGATATAAAAAATGAATCGAGCTAGTCGGTCAGTAGCGTAGTCGAGATCTAATGTCTCGGGGACACGGGCGGAGCGTGGTGTCACTCACGTTCTGGGTGACACAGGGGTATTATGGGCAGACGTTGCACTTACCATCAGGTCAACGTTTTGCTCGTATTGTCAATATATTCAATAAATAAATTGCGGGTACGTTGCCGGTCTTTGAGAATGGAGCAAACACTTTTATACTTGCATACTAAATTTTTAGTTAAATATGGAATTCAATTATATTTCATATATTCAAGCGTTCTATAGTTTCTTATGTGTCATTCTATATTTGTGTATTACTTGCGTAATATTCATAATGTAAATTTAAATATGTAATCAGATGTAAAAAATACTTACATTTAATTAAATAAAACACCAAAAATAGTTAATGTCAAATTGACATAATATCTTGTAAGTCATATGATATATTTGGCTGCCGTATTTTATATTTATTAGTGTAGGGAATTATGTAAATAAAATTGGAAAAGTAAATTATAATAGCATTTTCTGATATAAAAAATATATGTTTAAAAAAATGATATCTCTGTGACATTAATCTACAACAAATGTGTACACCTATATCAAACTCAGGCATTTCACATCAACATGAATGTACAACATGTCTTAAAGGAGATGATGATGGTTGTAATACTACCGATAGTTCCTTGGAACTTGCAAATATCGAAAGTAAAATAAAACATACTCGTATCAATTGTAACACAGAACGCGACAAAACTATTATAGTATATCCGAAAGTTTTAAAGATAGCTGATAAAGATGTGGAAACCGGTAAATGTATACACGAAGACGAAAAACAGTATGACGATGACGATGAACTCCGTAGACGGGCGTACAGAATGTACAGACATTATTTAATTGGGAAAAACGAAGATGAAAACTGTCCACCTTACATATATGTAGATCCCCGCAAGCGACAATTCAGAAGTGAGTTTTAATTAATGATTTCTTATATTTACGGGAATATTATACATTTTATAAATTAGTTTTACGATCCTGACTGATACCTCAGTCCTCCCGTAATCGGGAGTGGTAAGAAGATTATGAATATCGAAACATCATAAAAAGGAATAGTTCAAAAATAAGACGCGATAAAATCCGTAAAAGTACTTTTAATAAATTAAGTAAGTTTGACTAGTACGTTTTTAGCTACTTAGTTAAGAAACAAACATTGTAGTTCTTAGGAACAAAACGGATGATGTACTTGTAGCATTAGTAATAATAAGAGCAGTAGTGTATTACTGGTTTTAGTTTGTAAAGTCGAATAACATTCTGCAAGCAAAAATATTATAAATAAGTTTGATTCGCTTCTTTTAGGGTGTGGTGCATTTGTGAACGACGAGGAAGGCGGTATTGATTATGATCCAAGCTCCAATATTTTTCTCGCAATTGTCTTTATGATACTTCTCGTAATGCTGCTATGTACAACAGGATTTATATACGTAGTTTTAAATACGTGAGTCGTGAGTCAAATAATGAGGTTTTAAATAATCTATCGTCTAATTTAATTGATTTCTTTAATCTGATTTAATTATTTGCAGAGACTGGTTGAAAGAAATGTTTCTAGAATTTAGCCTTTATCTATCCATTCCTGCATTGTAAGTTTCGTTTTAAAATTATCGTATATAATTACTTAGATTTCACGGAAGGAGAAATCCAGGACGGCAAGTAAAAGTAACACCTGAGCTCTTTCAGTAAATATCTCAAATCATCATCATTGTTTCTCCTAACATAAATAACACTTCTGAAGATTTAATTCAAAAGAGAAGGCCCCTCCTTTTTAATTTAATACATGTCGGTCATTTATATACATAAAACTGAGAAATCACTAAAAATGTGACGTCATGGTTACTGTGGACCAGAGGTGATGAACTTGATAAAGAATCTAATGGATTTTTACCGGTGGTAGAATTCATATGTACAAATACGTCTAGGTGCTAGGTGCTAGCCAGTTATTCCGGACACTGCGAGCTAATGTAATTTAGGCATGAGGCTAAAGAACTGATGTCTCAGAGTAAAGGGCGAAATGTCGTGTATAGAAATTTTCTGAGTGACAGAGCATTTATTTTAGGTAGACGTTGCTGCAATGCAAGTTGGCGGACTTCACATGTCCTCAAAGTATTTCTATCCCTCGGACATGCAAGTTTCCTCACGATGTTTTCCTTCACCGCTAAGCACGTGGTAAATTCTTGGAGGTGCTGACATCGGGGATCGAACCAGATTACTCGCGTACTATGAAATTAAAGGAGAGCACCCGGCCTCTAAGCTACTACGGCTCTCACGTTACCGTATCCGATTTCCGCCAGCGACTCCACTTATACAAAATTTATATATGTGTTACAAATACATTAAATTCTATAAAGGTAATAAATTACGACCACTGGGCGATCATCAGTTGGAGATTTATTACTGAATCACCTTTATTCAATGACTATCTGTGATTTATTAGCACATATACATACAGTAACAGACAATCACACATCACACTATCGCAGTACAATGTTGCTATTTTGAAAAATGTTAATGTTTAATTTTTTAAATGATTACTCTTGAAATTAATACTTTTAGGGCTATTATGTTCGTTATAAATTACACAATGGCTTGCTCTGTATGTACAAGGACACCACCGTGTAATTTTATCTGTCTTCTCCTATCGGTAAGTTGTAAGTTTCATTTTAAAATTAGCGTATACGACATCTTTGACTTCCCGGACGTAGAAATCCAGGGCGGAAAATAAAAGCGAGCTGTATATTAGATAAATTATATTATTTTGTTGATGGTTAATAGAATACATACTTACAGTCACGCCTCTTTATCACTTTCATCGTAGACAGACCCACATTTTTCTTCTTTTTACGATCACTTCACATGTCTTTCGCTTCTACTTTCGTTAGTGTTTTCAAACTCTATCGTCGGTTTTGGGTACTTTTGACGTAGCCTTTCCTTAAAACGTCTTCTGTAGCTCACTATTTCTCCCCGCGGGAAACGTTACGGGTGGCGACCATATCACCCACCACGAACAAATAATCAAGAAACTTAATATCTATTGAAGCTTTTTTCCTTATTATTCAAAGTAAAATTACTATTTAAATCGTTTTAAAAACCGGTTTCCGTTGGAATTTGAACTCCGGGTCGATGAGTACTTGTGAGTTACGCTGACTACCGTGCGATCATCTTTCCTTTCTTACTATATTTCTTCTGACTGACCTTATCCTTTGGGTATTATCAAAGCAGTAAACCGTTAAAAATAAGTCAAACCTAAATTATTCATGTGCATGTACTACTACCACTCCATCTCATCCAATGGATCTCGTAAAAGGCGAGTAAGGAATTAAACTGCACTGTGCACCCAACAGCGCATGGTGGCGATGGGCTCACCACCTATCAAACCAAGTACATTATATTGTTTTGGTGAAACGTGGATTGTGGCAGTCATCTGTTTTTGCAGTGAGTGCCCAGTCTCTGACTACCCCTAATGGGATACAGTCGTGATCTTATGTATGTATGTAGTATAGTTCCTGGGATCACGAATCCTCCTATTCAGCGTTCGATTCGTCTGCAATTATGCAGCTTGAGAAACCTGGCCAGGTTGGCCATGACCATCATTATTGCAACTCATCGCAAGTAATCTGCTAAAGGGCCCACCTATCGATGGTTACATTATGACCCATTGGTTAGCAACAACTACCGAATACTGTAGAAAGCATATTTATTAGAAGGCAGAATATATTAGAGTGCCACATACATACACGCAAACACAGGGGCACTCACTTGTCCCTACGTACCCATGCCCGGTGTAACACTCATGCGATAAGATTGGAGATAGGGCTAAGAGGCACTGTCAGAGACACGTGAACAATCACAACAAAACCGTAAATTTGCCAATACGTCTCATTCTTTGTCGTAAGAGTCGACTTAAGGAAATGCCTGGACCATGTTACTGCCGAAGTCAACATCACGAAATATGCCAGTATGCTTCATAACACCAATAACCTATTGGTTTAAGGTACGGACCACGAAAACTTGCAACACTTGACGTCGCAGGGTCGAACCCGCCATTTCACTATTATCGTGAACCATCGCCTAGTACAATTTTTAAGCTAAGTTAGAACGGTTAACAAGTATATTAGTCACTAGCTGATGATTGCGACTTTATCCACGTAAATATAGGCTTTTTAATATTCTGTGGGAATTGTTTGATTTTCTGGGATAAAAAATATCCTCTGTCGTCCCCTGGGCACATACTCGTAAGATATCTACGAGCTAATTCTTGGTAAATTTCGTAAAGGTAACAAGGTAACAAACAGAAAGATGGACACAGAGTTATTTACGCATTTTATGATACGAGCTGACCCGTGCAAATATTTATCAAAGTATCGTGATCATCAACATATGATGCCATCTACCTTCATTAAAGTATGTAAACAGCTCCAAGCGACTGGAGTCGAGCTAATAGTTGAACAGATTGTAAACAGATGACGCCTTTTACATTCAAGTTTTTTTTTTAATAAATATTTTAACGAAAATTTACTTTTAGGACATTTACTTATTTTTAGTCATTAGAGGAGAAAATAATTTTCAAAATGGCGTATTAAATATACATTTTGATACAGTATTAAAGGAGATATTTCACACCGACAAAAAACACCTTTGAGAAATAATTTATATAGATAGATTTGTATGGATATTAATAGCATTGCTAGTAAAATTTATAAAAAAAATTACAGGTAGCAGCAATGAGTACCTTAGCTGCTACAATTACCGTGTTATTTGACACCACCGTTATTTTGATGATGTTTGCTGCTACTGCTGCTGTGGTTTTCTTCTGCATTTTATTAGCTTACTCTCATGTAAGTAGAATTTTGTCATGGAAATTAATTAACTTTTTATGGACTAGTTGTCAGCTCTAGCTGTGGCCAACAGTCATCTGATGGAGTGAAATTTAAAAAATAAGTTATACTTCAATTATATAAATTTCAAGGGGCACGTTAGGATAAAAAGTGACGTATAATAATATTGCTTGTATGATACAGAAAGATTTAATATAATAGTGAAATGGCGTGCAAGCGAAATAGAATATTGTAATTTAATAATAAGATAGAAAGAGGAAATAAATACAGTGTGTAATGGCGAAGTCGTCTTTGAATTCCATGTTACGGAAATTTTTGGCACCGACTGAGATTTGAACCCAGGAATCAAGTCGCAGAAGTCAGGTACTCTAAACACACGGTTGTTAAACCATGATACTAAAGCGCACTGTACGACCTCGACAAGTTTCAATCTACTATCGTAAAAGCCAACAGAAATGTCTCTAATGTTAATAAGGATAATATAAATGATTATATAAAGGATTATATAAGCCTTTAACCAATAAGTGCGGGACGACACGCTATCCGTAGCGCAGCCATTCACCAGGTCACTGCGCGAATCGAGCCGACAAAACATTGAATATTTGAAAAAATGAATAAACTTCTGTTTGATCAATAATTCTGACTAAAAATTCTTTAATGTTGTATGCTATTTTCTTTTCAGTTTGATTTCACCAAGTGGTTTCTGTACGTAATAGCAATACTAGTTACGTTGTTCGCCATCGCTGTAGTAGTTATGTCTTTAAAGAAAGTTATGAATGTACATTATGGACCCATACAACTTTTCGTACTTATTGTGAGCACAATAGTATACGTTGTGGTAAGTTCCTTAAGAATGTTTTTGACTTTATCATAAATTATATGTATCTCTTATTATTTTAAAATTCATAATATTACTAATTTAAATTTGTTTATTTATTGTAATATTTAAAAATTATGAACAAACAATGAGTGTGTCTGGGCGAACAAAATTCTGAGTGTGCTAAGTTAGCCTGCAAATACTCAGCAACTTACACTGTGTCACCATTTTGCTTTGTATCATTTGTGCCATTGTAACCAATAACAACAATCAAAGTGACAAAAATAATTTTGCTCGTGACTTAACAATTAAAATGATATATCAATGGGGTTCAGAATAACAATAAACATTTTTTTTTACGTACGAATATAATCAATTTAAATAGTAACAACATTTCTATGCGGAGACATGACACTATCGACATGTTTAAATACAGAGAATAACTAATATATTGACTATAAGAAATGCTGTTGCATTGAAATCTCTATTTCATCCCGACTACGCTAAGCTACGGAAGGGTTATGTGGTTTAATACTTTCATATTATAATTACAATTTATTTTATTTAAAGTTTTCCTCTGTCGGACAACGAAAAAAGCGCCATGGTTTAAAGTTGTTCAGAAGAATCGCAGCGACGTATTATATTTTGAACATTTTAAATCAGAGATTGGTCCACTGAGCAATAATTTAACAAACTGTAGATTACAATACTTAACGATGGAAATAATTAAACTGATATTATATTTAAAGAAATTAAAATACCTTGTTGTAGTTGAAATACTCTTTTTAATTATTTCCTATGTACGCTTAGTGTCAAATAGGCAGAATGAACAGTACGTCGCGTCTATTCGCTTTATGAGAACATAAACCAATAAAAACATGAGAAATGTCAAGCAGGTGCAACGCGCTAGCGTTGCGTGTCATTGAGTTGCGCGACATATTTTGTTTGAAATAGCTTCTCTAGTACATAGTTCATAGTAAACGGATTGTAACGGAACTTCGCCTCCGCCTCCGAGGTTTATTTACGTTTAGTCATTCTTCATTCATTCAAATCTGTAGGACATACTGGAAAACAGAAATTATGATGAAGTGAAAACTAGAAATTATACTGCTTACCAATGACAACCTCGTGATATGCAAAATAACATAAAATTTAAAGTTTTCGTTTCCATTTTGCGCACTTATTTATCGCCGCCGCTGATTTCCGTATAAAGTAATCGGTAAAAAGAAATCGCCTAAATGGAAACTAAGCCGCAAAGAACAATAGTCTTCATATTATATAATTTGCCACTTTTTTATTTTGGTTACTACTTGTACGTAATTTACTGTAGATATTTTACAAAATTCACGAGCGACATGGCCGACCCACTGCCACTTCAGCTTACTAATCCTAAGAGCTATGTCGGTTACATTATTTCTGCTGTGGGTATCATTATTACGGAATTTATCTCGCAGAGAAACTCCGAGCAAAGCTCTTTCCATAGCTCTCTGAGCTCACACAGCCTGCAGTGAAGGACAGCGTCTCGGCTCCGTATGTTATCAATGGCAACGTTCACTAGTTGTAGACTTTGGTTCAGAGACCTTATGATATACTCCAGTAGAAGAGGTGACGCAGTTTCTCGAATGCTGCCCAGTCGAGTTGGACCCATCAATTGACCTCTTGGTCGAAACTGGACCTACCTAGTCGGACGATCTGTCCTAGGTATACATATTCGTCGATAACCTCGAATACAGTGTTCCCAACAACAAAAAGTGTAACATGAACGTTATACATGATCTTCATCTTGTCTATGCTCATGTTAATACCTACCCGCTGGGACACTATTGAGGTCATTGAGCATAATGCTATGGTCTTCTAGCGATTCTTCTATAATGACTGTATCGTCCGCAAATGGAAGTTGAGTGATGTCTTCGTATTCTTTCCCGTCGAGTAGCTTGAAGATATCTTCCAATACAGGGATGAAGAGTTTCGGGAATAAGACGTCGCCCTGTCTTACTCGTACTTTTGCACTTGGATCGCTTTCGTGCTCTGGTTCTGTACTCGGATAACCAACGTAGAGGTTAAATTTTTCCTCCGCCTCCGTTAAATCTCACCTCCGCGGAGGTGAAGCTCCGCACCTCGGCCTCCGCCATAATAACCTCCATTACAACCCTAGATAATAACTAAATTGTTAGAGCTTACTTTTTCTAGTTATGGTCTAACTTAGCAATTTAGAATTTTGTTCGCCCAGGCATATTTTCATATTTGACCTGTCATTTGTTTCACAAATGATATAAAAATTTCTTCTGCACTATCATGGAACATTTATATATCGGTGAAGTGTGCATTGCGTTTGAAAATCTATAGTTATGCGACTAAACGCTACCTTGTATCTAACCCTCTAATTCAATATCCTCTTATAATTACTAAATCCGTGCTGTGGACCGAAAGCTCGCCTAAGTTTCATAATACGCTATGGACCTGAGCTCGATCGGCTGCTGACTCAGCCACGTGTTCAACTGTAAAAGAAAAACATAGCGAGAAGGCCTGCATATTTGTAGAATATAAATATTTCGAGGAGATTTGAAGTTCGCCTATCCGTATTAGAACAGCGTGGAGGACTTTTCCTCGTTACAAAACCCTGTGATCACCAATATATACCTGCATTGGTGGCTACATATGCAGTTTCTTTTAATTACTAAATCATAACTATATAAACGAATGATTAATAAAAAAAGCTCTACAGGACGAATTTTTATATTAAATTCAGAATATTTTGGTAATTTAATACTTTACTGTTATGTGTCTGAAGCCGCCATATTTTGGCGAAAAAATATTCTAGTCGTTCTTGAAGTCACGAGAAGTTACCAACTTTTTAAACGTGTATTATTTTTTAGCTTAGGGTAAAAATTAAAATTTGCAACAAGTTTAAATAAACGCTTTATTTAACACCATGGTTTCTTCGCAATTTTATGTAGTAATTCAAAACATAGCAGTGACATGTATTATTTAATAAATAATAATAATGACTTCAAATATTTAAGCGAGCAGTTTATTGTGTTTAATAACTACTAACTAGAAACATCGGGAATAGAACGATAAACGCGATATAATTCGTAAATTTTTAATTATAAGAACTTACATTACATGTTTCAGATACTTGTGATTGAACTACAAATGATTTTGGGAGGTAAATCTGTTGAATTGGATGAAAATGATTATGCCCTTGGCGCTTTTCTTCTGTATACAGCCATAATAGAAATATTCTTATCGTTGGTGCAAGTTACGGGATTGCTAGAAGAAATTGAGCAATGAATATTAATTATGGATCCGAAATATTAAATTATATGCTATTTATAGATAAAGTGATGAAATATACATTTTTATTAAATTATTAAAATCTTTCCTTAAGTCAAAGAGTTTCTTCAGATGCTGAAGAACATCCTTTGAACAAAACAATCCAGAGGAAAGACCGCAGCACTTTTGACTTACTCACCTGCATAATTTCGTTCCGTTTCACAAATTACTTTAACCTTAAAGCTGTAATAACAAAGACATAGTTCACTTCTTAGTTTGAATACACAATTTTGCAACAAATTTTATTAGATATGAATAATTATTTATTTGATTCGATTTGAAAGTGGGATAGTGAAACCCTTTTCGGGAACTTTTTTTTAAATGTTTTCAACTATTTTGAGTACTTATTCACACACATGAACTTCTTGCTTCAATCCAGCAAAGCTATAAAGGCTCTTGAGATAACTGGGATCACTCGTCTTAAAAAAAATTCTTGCTCTACACTATTTCTGCTTTATTTGCACCCAAAGTAATCTTCAAACTTTCGGCATGTATAGCCGACCATAAAATTGCTTTATCATTTTCGACAACAACTTCCAGTAATTTAAAATTTCACTAAGGCTCAGAGTTTTATTCACGTATTAAATGGACGCAATTGGTTGACGGTAAGCCAATCAAAGCATCGGTTAAAAGTGCGTCTTGTTTTAATCTCTCTTCCAAAGAAATACATGTTAATTTTCTACTAATATAATGCAAATGTCACTAGAAACTATGGAGTTATAAAGAACGTGAGGAAAGTTCTCATGAAGTTGTTGGGTGCAGTTAAGAAGGATAATGAAAAAAGTCCAAATTAGAAGATCTCATAGCCGAGCCATATATCATTGGGGAAATCAAAGCACACAGGAGGATTGGTTTTTTTATTGGAGATAGTGACGAAACGGGAAAAACGTTCACTTGATGGTAAGGGCAACGCCTGCCCATAACAAATGCTGTGTCACCCAGAACAATTCTGTGTGACACCACACTGCGCCCGTCACCCTGAGACATAAGTTCTTAAGTCTCATATGCCCAGTGATTACGCTAGCTCACAGTGCCCTTCAAACCGAAACACAGTAATGTTTGCACACTACTGCTTCACGGCAGAAACGCTGGCCCTGGGGTGGTACGTACCTAGATGGATTCCTGCATAGGAATCCTACTACCAGTCATGTAGAACTCCGGATGGAAGAAGATCGGAGTGTACGTGTGTGTGAGAAAGCAAATATGGGTCGACCGATTGGCCGACATCCGATTGGTCATTCCAAATATCGCTGAAGAGACGGAGTGGTCGCTAATCTGCGCATACTTAAAGCCGAACTGGCAACTAACAAGTGGCGTGTTCTCGTGTTGGAGGCCAAGTCCTACTTCGGGGTCGTTACGCCCATGGAATAAGTATGTAAGTATTCATAAACATTTGTTCTATTATGAAAAGGTAACTTCACCGCTTATCTTGTATTAAAAGTATCTTAGGAGCATCTAGTCTACTCACCAACTGTTAGTGGAATAACCACCTTAAATCAATTTGAGAAAGCTGAAGCTTATTCACAATTGATATCAAATTGTGAAACTGAAATTATAACACAGACAAGGTCTGTATTTTAACTTTTCGTTTTATGCAACACAGATTTCTCAGAAGGGTCTTTTGCGTAAGAAGATAAAGCCTTGTCTGATAAATTGTACGCTCTAATAAATTATTTCAAGACAAGTAATTGGCGAAATATTTCATTGGCGGTTCAAGTTGGAAGCAGTGCTTAATTTTGTTTTTACTAGTTTTTAATGGAAGTCAGAATATTGTCTTATTTAAAACTTTAAAGTTGAAATAAACATAATTATTTGAAGTTTATGAATCAACTTTTAGGTGACAATGTTATTGTAATCCTTTGAACCCGTTACAGTGCTCTTGTTAGAGTAATATTTTTGAAATGTATTTGATTTTATACTTCAATTTTAATAATGATTTCTTTTATTTCTTTTATTTGATTACCAGGATATATAAAAGTTTCATTGTAAGCGCCTGAGCTGGTTTCGATTTGATACCGGCACTACTCAAATTGTCTATTGAAATAAAGTGTGAATTTAATGACTTGTTTTGGGCCTGTGACCAATCGTGTTATATCTGTAGGCTGGGAAATTATTTTTGAGCTGCTTAAGTTAAGATCTTATAAGTAACATTACATTTAACTATAATAAAAACGATGCTCTGAAGAAATAAGTCGTAATACAGATTAGAGTCGAGATCTAGAATCGTTGCGCAGACTTATCTAAAGTCGAATTCGGTAACAATGTAATGACTGAACTGCAAAATCAAATTTATAGAGGACCATTCGTTTATTACACTGCACAGCCTAAATGGTTACTCCGCTCACGACTGCTCAATACCGTTAACGTTTGATAGGCTTAACTTTAGGAAGCATTCATTTTATAAATATATTATTGACTTTTAGCGTCAACTGGAAAAGTGACGGTAGTGTTTTAATTGAATTTTCTAATTTCGAGAATAATATAAGTTTTGATATTTAATATTGATAGTTTATTATGTAGCACGTGCTCGGCGGTGAAGGAAAATATCGTGAGAAAACCTGTATGTCTGAGAAATTAAAAATATTTCGAAGACATGTGAAGTCCGCCAACCCGCATTGGAGCAGCGTGGCGGATTCCCCCTAGCTCGACAAGAATTCTACATTTTGTTTTGTCTCCATCAATCCAGCAAATAGCTGAGTAAAAGTCTGTACTGTTGATTGAAATTTTGAATTAATTTTTGTCACTCCCGTAATTGACTTTTCATTGGCAGAATTCTATTGAGAGAGACCAAAGTTCGTCTAGGTAGGTACCACCACAGAGCCCGTTATTCTGCCGCCATACTGTAGAGTGACACATTACTGTTTCAGTGTTAAGGGCACTGAGAGCTTATGAGAGAGCTTCAGAACTGATGTTTTAGGTGGACGGACTCATTGTGACGTCACACAGAAACAGTACACAGTGTGACACAGCATTTGTTATGGGCAGACGTTGCACTTCAGTTTTTGCTCGTCTCGTCACATTCTTCTCTAAAAAAATCCAATTATTTTATTGCGAAAACCAATAATTTTAAAATATTATGTTAAAATATTACGTCGGATTGAATTCGAATCCGGGACTACAATCAAATTGAGCCACGATGTCGTTCAATCGTGTAACCACGTCGGTGTAACCAGTGTAGTAAAGTAGCACATATGAATAAGTTACTGCTACGAGCAGGTTCAGGTTTTATGACGTTATCCGTATAATTTAAGGGATCATAAAACCAACAACATATGCTTACAATTTAACGACCTTCAAATATCTTTGTTTTATACGAGTTAGAATATTCTGCAGGTTAATTGAGATTATAAATAATTCAGGATCACATCGGAACTATGGTTAATCGCACACATATGTATGTACAATGTAAATGTTTGTACAATGTACATACTACAGTTTCAGTGGTGCAACTGCACTAGGTTAAATTTGATATTAATTGGAACTAGCCATTATTTCGTTCACGTGTTTGTTTTATTTCATTGTTTGCTTTTAGAAGTCTACAAAGCCGATATACATATGAAACAGATCTGAAATCGAACCTGCAGTCTTATAGACTACGTCCGCCAATATAAACAAACTAGCATTCTCTCTCTAAACGAGTATACTATACTTTTACTAGGAGGTAGCACCGCAGTGTCAGTTATTCTGCAGTCAAGTAGTGTACAAGCTATATTTCCGTTTGAAGAGTACTAATAGCAAGTGTAATTACTGGCCATATGAAGCATTAGAACTAATAGTTCAGAATGATGGACGCAGCGTGGTGCCGCACAGAAATGTTTTGGGTGACCACAGTATTTGTTATGGGCAGACGTTGCACTTACCATCAGGTGAGCGTTTTGCTAGTCTCGGCACTTTCTCCTATTAAAAATACCACAAACATTCATATTTATGAATACAAAGAGTCATCCCTAGCTAAATTCGAATTCGCGATTCCTGACTTAAGAGAATCTACCACCCCATCTCATCCCGTGGGTGTTGTAAAAGTTGACAGAGGGAAAATTAAACCCAGCAGATGGGCAGCAGCATTTTCCTGAAACATCCGAATAAACAAACTGCTGTTGCCAACCCGCCTGCCATAAGTGGCAAGTATAAAAAAGTCCTCCAAAATGAGTGCTACAAACTTTTGTAGCAATCTATGGGGAAGCCTATGTTCAGCAATGGACTAGCGGTGGGCTGAAATGATGAATGATGAGCTTAAATTGTATCAATACTAGCTAATACCTGCTAATTCGTCTGCGTGGATATAGTTTTTTTTTAATATCCGGGATAAAAAGTCCCGTCCTAAATCCGTCTGCAGGATGCAAGCTACCTTTGTGCCAAATTTCGTCAAAATTGGTTCAGTGTTTAAAATATGAGAATGTACTCGTAACAAACCGACAGAGGGACAGAGAAAGTTACTTTTGCATTTATTATATTAGTATGGATAATTACAAAGACAACGTTGTAATAAACATTAGATATGGTCTGTAATGAGCACTATCATTAGTGACAAATTAAACTTGTTTGTACCTGTTTCTTATGTGAATCGTAATTTAACTTTAATATAACCGAGTAAAACTTGTAGGATTTCTGTGCAGGAATCCGTCGAGGTAGGTAGCACCGCAGTGCCAGTTATGCTGCCTTCAAGCAGTAGTGAACAAAGGTCACTGTGTTTCAGTCTGAAGAGTACTGACAGCTTGTGTAATTACACTACTGGGACTATGAGACTTAAGAACTAATGTCTCATGTCTCGTTTATGTTCTGGGCAACACTGCAATTGTTATGGGCAGACGTTGCACGTACTCGTACCATCAGGAGAACGATTTGCTTGTCTCTTCACTTTCTTCCATAAAAAAATACGAATCGCAAATTAACTTTAATGTAAAACAATAAAAATGCTTATTTATAAGCGTTAAAATAAATAATGTTTATTTAAAACCATTCAAGTTATAAAAAGTACTACACCTATTTTTGCCAGCATGATTATCAAAAACTTCCACGTGTCAGGAATTATCTTTGGAGCTCTCATGTCCTACTCAAAAATTATACGACTAAATCATAATAACTTACTCGTATTACTTCTATAACGGCCGAATGGCCTAGTGGTTGCACGCCTCGGGTTCAAGGTTCGAATCCCAGCCGGAGCTAACATTTATGCAATAACACAATTCGTTGGTTCTTTTTCTGTTGTGCATGTATTTGTGTCGGCAACGCGAGATAATGTATGAACTCGTGAGAACATTTTGTCAATGTTTAAATTATGTTATAAAAATATACTACAAAAAAATTAGTTAGTTTCTTATTTGAAGTAGATAAATTTACTAAGGAATAAATATTATATCTTTCTGTCTATACAAATAAAAATTCGCATATATGAAAGATCATCACTTGAGAACAGCTCTACCGATTTTCCTTTTTTTTTTTTTTTGTATTCGTAATTTTCAGAACAAGGTTTGGATAGAAGAAAGTTTTATTATTTTTCTTTTAATTTTACTACTGGTGGTAATATTATTACTGGTGGTAGGATTCCTATGCAGGAATCCGTCTAGGTAGGTACCACCCCAGTGCCAGTTATTCTGCCGTGAAACAGTAGTGTGCAAACATTACTGTGTTTCGGTTTGAAGGGCACTGTAAGCTAGCGTAATCACTGGGCATATGAGACTTACGAACTGATGTCTCAGGGTGACGGGCGCGTTGTGGTGTCACACTGTTCTGGGTGACATAGCATTTGTTATGGGCAGACGTTGCACTTACCATCAGGTGAACGTATTGCTCGTTCCGTCACTTTTATTAAATAAAAAAAATATATTAAAGTCTCAGTGAAATAGAGAAGTTCAGTTGACAGTTCTGCTCTTACATGTTTTTATAACAACAACGAATACCGCAATGAATTTGATATTTTGCAAAAAATAATTGTAAGCGATATATCAGTGTGTGATCCGTGATAATCATATCATTGAATAAGCAATCGTACTATTTCTTTCACATATATCCCAAAAAAACTAAAAACTTACTACTATAATTGGAACCATTAACTAATACCAGTACTATATTCTGGTTGTGGGGTCTCAATAAAAATGATGAATCACAATGAAAATATTTTCATAATTAAGATTTATCATTTTAATTCCGTTCCTACGTCGATACGTTAATCAGATTACGTCTCGCCATTTTCTAGGCTAGTAGTTCTTCCAATTTAAAGTTGCAGTAGTTGTTGAATTTTGTTAGTTGACTTTCTGTGGCCAGTTTTCCTTTGTTTTATTAGAAATAACAAGCGTTGACTGCATTTTGATTTCTTGTTTCTAGTCAGTTATTTAGATTTTAAAATATTAGATACGAGTACGATGGACTTTGATTCTGTTAAGTTAAATTTCTACTATCTTTATTTCAAAATATTTATCGAATAGATTATAATTACATAAAATGTTTATATTTTTTTTTATTTGATAAGTGACGAAACGAGCAAATCGTTCACCTGATGGTAAGTGCAACGTTTGCCCATAACAAATGCTGTGTCATCCAGAATATTCTGTGTGACACCACACTGCGCCCGTCACTCTGACAGATGAGTTCCTAAGTCTCATCATGCCCAGTGATATCGCTAGCTCTCAGTGCCCTTCAAACCGGAACACAGTAATGCACACTGCTGCTTCACGGCAGAATGACTGGCCCTGGGGTGGAACCTACCTAGACGGATTCCTGCATAGGAATCCTACCACCAGTAGTAATATTATAGATAAGAGGCCTTTTTAATAAACTACGAGTATAACATTGCGGTTTTCATCCCTCCAAGCGTAGCGCACCTATAGACGAGGCCTATGTATATTTTATAACAGAAAGTGACGACACGAGCTAAATGTTCACTTGATGGTGAGTGTAATGTTGTGGCGCAACACTGCGCTCATATGTCAAGTAATTACACTAGCTCTCAGTGCCTTTCAGACCAAAAAACAGTAATGCTTGCACACTACTGCTTCATGACGGAATAAGTCGCGCTGCGGTAGTACATACCTAGGCGGATTCCAGCGTAGGAATCATAACTTACCAACCCACCAGTCAATATTGTTGGCTGGGCATGTAATAATACAGTGGGCTAAAATATCACAATGCGTACTCGTGTGTTCATATAAAATTATTTTTATTCCTCAGACGGGCAGGTTTCCTCACGCTGATTTCCTACACCGCTGCGCACGTGGTAAATCAGCACTTATTTATTTATTTATTTATTGAATCGCCAACATAGAAAACACTCTTATTAACTAACAAAATATTAAAATAAAAGCTCAAGCTAAGTGTTGCAATAATTATAAGCGACGACGACGTGCGCAGAACACCTTACTACGTTTAACAATATATCTGAAATAATTTATCTTAAATTTTAACAAGTTACAGAAAAATGATGTTAACGGTTATTTAAAGAAAAAGTTTGACATTTAATACATATTAATGCTTAACATAATATAAAACAAGAAGACAACCTTTAGTACGAGAGATGATACTTCAACATAAATCTAGAAATGTTTTAAACAATAACAATAAAAAAAAAGTCTATAAAACGTCTTTGAAATGATAATCTTCTTAAATTTGTTAATTTTATTGAAATAAATATCAATAACAAGGTCTTTGGACAGAGTGTTGTAAGTTCGAATCAATCTATTAATAATGGAATAATGTACTAAGTTGGATTTCGATTGTATGGTACAGAATAAGTTGTATCTACTGACTAGAGGTAGTTTTTAGGTACGGAAATGTTGAGTAAATCTAATAAATAAGAACAATCAACATTACTATTTGCTATTTTAAACAAAAATAGGCTGCCCAGCAGACGTCTCCTGTCAGACAATTTTAAAATTTGGAAATGCTGTTATTTATCGGAATAGTTATTTAACCTTTTTCCCAAAAAGACAATTGTATGAGAGATACTACAAAAACCTCTTTTAACCTGCTCTAATCTTTTTACATATATGTCGTAATGAGGGTTCCAAATAACACTACAATACTCTAAACAAGTTCTGACTAGAGTATTGAATAAAATAATTTTTGTCCTGAAACTTTTCAATTCTTCACTATGATGAAAAATAAAACCCATTATTTTGAAAGCTTGACTTGTTCTGTTATCGATATGTACATGAAATCGCAATTTATTGTCAAGTGTAACACCTAGATCGCGAATTGTGTTCAATTCTATAAGAATTTCCTTCCCGATGTAATAGGTACCCTTAACCGACTCTTTTTTTCTGCTAAAACAAACTGAACCACATTTACCGGTATTAAGAGACATTCTATTAGCTTCGTACCAAAGTACGAGGCGTTCGATATCCTCTTAAAGTAAAATGACGTCTGTATAATTTTTTTAGGTCTGAAAAACTTTAAATCATCAGCAAATAAGTAGCATTTTTAATTTAGAAAACATGAAGTACTATCATTTATAAAAAATATTGAAAAATATTTTAATACTATTTTAGAGGTGCAGGCACTGGGGTCGAACTCAGGTCACTCTGAGCTACTACAACTGGTAAAAAGCTTTTAATATTATGCCATTGCTAAGTCGCTAAACGATCGGCTTCTGCACTACGTTTCCCGCGCGGGTAGAAAGAATCGTTTTAAGTGCTTACAGATAGTTGTTCTGGGTCTGAGTGTTTGTACATATATTATTTATGTCTACAAATTACCATATGATACAGGAGAAATCCTAGTGTGTGGCATTCTTTTTAAAAAATATGACTATAAAAAAGTTACTGTCCTTCGTCTATCATGTCTATCATGTCTATCACATTATATTATAAGTAAATTAACTACAATGCAAATACGTTTTATGATTTGAATACTGGGAAAAATATTTACAAAAATTACCTTGAATTATTTCAAATACATATCTAAAACATGACTTTTCGCTGCATTAAATTTAATGCATGTTCTTAAATAATCTATGAAAATTTGCTTCGAAGTGCCTACTGACAGTTTTATTGAAAGATTACATCTACATAGAGCGCTTAAAGTACAGTTATTATGTAATTTAGCAAGTTTCTCCAAGGCTAACGAAGGGGCTAATTTGACTTCAAATTTGCATTTACATTAAATATAATCAAGAGGTTACAAAGGAAGAAAGGTTCTCGAGATGAGAAGCGCAGTGTAGGACAATTACTTTCCAGAGGAAATGACGACCTGTTAAAGTGTGCGGCTTTGCCACATCCTAAGTGAAAAGAAAAATATATGATGATAATGTAGGTGTAACAAAACGTAGTAATTGGAATTCAATTTAAATTTATGTGGTAGCTCAGGGGCTAGGCGCTTGCTTTAAAAAATTCTTAGTACTCGAGTGTCCTGCGTTCGATTCCCGGTGCGAACACCACTAAAATTGTTGACTGCAATTTTAAATGCTGATTTACCACGTGCTGTATCGTATCACCGCCGAGGCGAAGGAAAACATCGTAACGAAACCCGCATGTCTGATAAATAATAAATATTTCGAAGATTTCTAAAAACCGCCAACCCGCTTTGGAGCAGCGTGGCAGACTTCCCGGCCCCAAAACCCTCTCAGAAATGAGAGGAGTGTTTAACTGTGAAAGATTTGTGGGCTGTTACTTTACCTTTACTTTTTTATATGTGTATGTATTGTTCCAAGTTATCTTGATTTAGTTAACCCGACATAACGCTAAGACATCCTAAAATGGCAATGGGCTGGCGATATAGCTTCGAGCCGATAACAGTTCTCGAGTGGCGACCTCGTCTCAGCCAACGCAGTGTGGGACCCTGCACAAGGTGGAGCGACGACCGGCACAGTTTTACGGCAAGTTCGATGCAGGCGGCTTACGACAGTGTTTTGGGGCTATGGGGGAGGACTGTGTTTAGCAGTTAACTTGTGATGGAATGAATGATGATGGTGATGAATCCAATGTTAATATAAAAATCAACAAGTAAGCTAATTTACAATTATGCGCGCCTAGATTTTGGTAGCGGAGCATGCTTAATTTATTAACTTGCAACAAATAATATTATAAATTAAAAGATAAACTTATTGCAATAATACAAAACCAAACAATAAAAGCATACAATAACGATAATGATCTTGCATGTACTAGATTTAGCGATGTAATATCCAGTTTGTACCATTCCTACTAGTTGTAGTTATCAACGATGTATTCAGTAGTACAATAACTGTAACAATTACGTTAAAATGAGTCCCTCGTAACAATAGACGCTAAGTTACATATTTTTTTTTAATTCGTAATATATTTGTTTTTCATGAGACGCTATTATTAATTCCCTACCCTAAGTCCATTTGTTACCTAATAATTTTCGTTTCCTTTTCGCCAAGCCAGTGATTGCCTTGCCGATGGCTGCGTGGCCAGGAGCGAGACCAGTCTTTAGCGTGCCAATCTAGTCCTGGCTGAGCAACCCCAGATTAAGGCTAGTCTTGACCCAAGCACAACATCTTCCCTAGCTTCTCATAGGAACGCAATGAGGAGCATGAATTTACACTCGTGACAAAATGGCGGCGACGTGGTTCGCCATCTGTCACGCCTCGTTTCCTGAAACGGTTGAAGAGCGGGCTACGGATGTGGTCTCAGCATAACCAAATGGGAAAGAGGACCAGAGATTATGAGTGACATCGAGAGATTCAATGGGTAGCTGTACACATCACCGTTGGAGCCACATACAAGTGTGAGTTACGACCCAAGAGCCAAACTCGTCCGACACTATTCTGACGATATCCCGGACGTCAGTCTGAGCGAGATTAGTGTGGCTCTCAAACAGCTCAAGAATGGCAAAGCGCCCGGTGAGGACGGAATTACAGGGGAGCTTCTAAAAGCGACTGGAAAGCCGGATTCCGAAAAGGCTTTAGTACCATAGACCACATACATACCCTTCGCCATATTGTACAAAAGACCGATGAGTACAATCTCCCGCTATGTATGATGATGTGGACTATGAGAAAGCCTTTGATTTTGTCGAAATTTGGGCGGTGCTACGGTCGCTTCAGCGGTGCCGAATTGACTGTCGGTATATCGATGTGTTGCAGTGCTTGTATACTAATGCTACGATGGCTATCCGAGTACAGAACCAGAGTACGAAACCGATCCAATTGCAGAAAGGTGTAAAACAGGGCGATGTAATATCCCCGAAACTCTTCACCGCTGCATTGGAAGATGTCTTCAACCTACTGAACTGGAAAGGATACGGCATTAACATCAATGGCGAATACATCACTCACCTTCGATTTGCCGACGACATAGTCATAATGGCAGAATCGCTGGAGGAGCTTGGCACTATGCTCAATGACCTCAATAGTGTCTCCCAACGGGTAGGTCTAAAGATGAACATGGACAAGACGAAGATCATGTCTAACGTCCATGTCACACCTATACCGGTTGTTGTTGGGAACACTACGCTCGAAATTGTTGACGAATATGTATACCTAGGACAGGTTGTCCGACTAGGAAGGTCCTACTTCGATCAAGAGGTCAATCGACGGATCCAACTCGGCTGGGCAGCGTTCGGGAAACTACGTCACATCTTCTCGTCGATTATACCTCAATGTCTCAAAAGCAAAGTTTACAACCAGTGCGTGTTGCCAGTGATGACATACGGAACCGAGACGTGGTCCTTCACTGCGGGCCGCTTGAGGAAGCTCAGAGTCGCTGAGCAAGCTATGGAAAGAGCTATGCTCGGAGTTTCTCTGCGTGATAAAATCCGTAACGATGATATCCGCAGCAGAATTAAAGTAACCGACATAGCCCTAAGGGTTAGCAAGCTTAAGTGGCAATGGGCCGGTCATATCGCTCGTAGAGCGATAACCGTAGGAGAAGAAAGGTTCTCGAGTGGCAACCTCGTACCGGCAAACCCAGTGTAGGGCGCTATAATCAGCTATCTGTCAGTGAAAGTCCTGTCAAAATCGATCCAGCCGTTTCGGAGATTAGCCGTAACAAACAGACAGTCAAAAGTTTTAATTTTTTTTTAAAGTACCGTATATACTAATTTTCATAAGCATTGAGTAAAAATCTAAGAGAATCTACCACCCCATCCCATCCCGTGGGTGTCGTAAATGTTGACAGAGGGAAATTAAAACCAGGAGATGGGCAGCAGCATCTTCATGAAACATCTTAATAAATAAACTGTGGTTGCCAACCCGCCTGCCAAGTGTGGCAACTATGACAAAATCCCTCCAATATGAGAGCTACGAAATTTTTTCGCTATCTATGGGGGCGGCCTATGTTCAGCAGTGGACTTGTGATAGGCTGAAACGACGACGACGACGACGAACGACGAAACAGACACTTCAATTTTATTTGTTTCTATAGATATACTGGGGCGTAAAATAGTGGAATCTTATGAATTTTATATTAAAAAACTAGCGATCCGCCCCGGCTTCGAACAAGTGCAATTTACTAATGAACAAAATGAGAAATGCGCTCTGACTCTTTTTTAAATAATAAAAATGAGTCAGAGAGAGAGACGTGTTCTAGATGAGTCAGCAATTGTTATGGACAGACGTTGCACTTACCATAAGGTGAACGATTTGCTAGTCTCGTCAATTCATTCCCGAAAAAAATATGCTTTTTAGATTTGAAGAAAATGCTTGATATTTATATAATACACAATATAAATATGTATTCATAATTACATTAGTAAAATAAATTCATTAGATGTTTGCGAAACGCCCTCTGTAAGTTATTTTCTCCTCTCGGTACGAGAATCTATTAAATAAACATTCCTGTTCTTTAACCTTGATAGTATTGTTAAACTGTTTCAATTTATACATACATAAGATCACGACTGTATCCCATAAGGGGTAGTCAGAGACTGGGCACTCACTGCAAAAACAGATGACTGCCACAATCCACGTTTCACAAAAACAATATACTGCACTTGGTGTGATAGGTGGTGAGCCCATCGCCACCATGCACCCAACAGGCACAGTGCAGTTTAATTCCTTACTCGCCTTTTCGAGATCCATTGGATGAGATGGAGTGGTAGTATTCTTTTAACGAGCCGCCACCACACGGCTGGTTTTAATGATATATTTCTCTAGTCTCTGTCTGTTCGTTTGCCCGGGTTAATCTCCGAAACGGCTAAATGAATTTAGACGAGACTTTCATTGGCAGGTAAAGGATTTTTTAGAGAGCAATCTGAAGTACTTTTTATTTCGGAAATATTTAAGGTTCCTCTGTAAAAATTCATAGCTCTTTTTACACGACTTTAAATTAGGAGAAGGTTCTCACTTCGTCGGAATATTTTTTTGTGTATGTACTGCGATAGTTCTATAGCACGTGGACTGATTTCGATCACTGTTTTTTATTAGAAAATGGGTACTTTAGAGGTGGTCCCAAAATAAATTTAGTCAAGTTCTAATAATGGGATCCATAAGAACATCTTTAAATTCGCATGTTTCGAGTTGCTCCGTGGAAGTCGGTTTTTTTAATGTATATAATTACTACGTCTTTTCCTTATGCCTTAAATAACCACCACAATAAAGCGTTTGGATGTTTGATCACGCTAATCTCAACAAATACTAATTCGATAAAAGAAATTATTTTCGCATTAGATAGATATTGAGGAAAGTTTAAGCTATAAAACTCAACTAATGTTAAAATGAAGTTGTTATATATTGTTGTCTCTGGCCTAGAGCTCAATCAGCCCCTTCCCCCCCACCAGGGAATTCCTGGCGACGGCCTTGCTCCCGAAGGATTTTGTTCGGGATCCCTAAAGCCCAATCTCAACATTCACTTAAACGCTCGGCAGCGCATTCGACTTATCAATACCGATGAAAATCTAGCGATACCGTTAAAGTTTAGCTTTAATAATGAATTTTGATGTAACTGCCTAGTCTATTTTAAGCACTTGCATCGTGCAGAACAATTCGAGAATTTTCTTACGATACATACCATAAAGATTTTCTCATTCTGATTATTATACTAGCAACTGTGGAAAATGACTGCATAATAATACTGAATTTTTAAGAATGCTACGGAATTACACTTCGTAGATAAAGTTTTTCCGCCTTTTCACTGTAAACGCAAATTGAAAAAATAATAATATTCTTGAAGTTTTCTATTTACGAACATTTACTATATCATAAAACGCATTCACTTTTATAACTTACAGTTGCAACGGAAGCGTTTCTTTATTACCATAACGTATTCTGATTCCATATTTAGAATTTTATTTTGTTTTTTTTAAATGGCACTAGTATTTATCAATATCGCAAGTGCATTTTACAGACACATTTCACAAGCCCAACACCCGAACCAGACCTGTAAATCAACCATTTGTGTTATTTGCAAAAATCTTTACCCCGGTTGAGATTCGAATCCAAGGCCCGCGGAGTAGAAAACAGGTAATCTTACCAAGCGGTCGTCAAAGTTTATTAAAAAGAAGATAGTTGTTTTACCACTCTTTTTAACGTGTTCCTTAGCGAAATATTGTTATCTGTACATGTTTTTATTCACTACGATACCTTTAAAAAAATTTAATTGAAAGCGACTTTTAAAGTGTTTTATTATAATTAAATTTTAAGAGTTACCTCGTACCTGACGAACAGAATATTAATGACGTCAAAAATTAAAGCGTAAATACGTTGATTAAGAATAATTATATTTTAAGTTAAACTAAGACTGCATAGTTGTCTGAGGATCGTATTCAACATTGAGTACTTTTCGTCGTAGATATAGATAAGAATTAGACACTATATAGTTATACGTCATAATTATGCAATAATAAATAAAAGTACAATATAGATAATGAAATTCAACATGCACCGTGAATGTTCTCATATTTGTGAGGCTACAGCTTTCGTTTACCTTCGCCCGACGCCTTTTCATGGTGTAAGTAATAAAACAAACTTGTTTATGTTTCAGTAATAAAAATAATAATTATCATACTTCTTAATCATACTTCTTAAGAGAAAAGAATCAATTATTAATAATTTAGTGGTGGTAGGATTCCTGCAACTAATCTTAGTTATTCTGCTGAAACAATAGTGCGCAAACATTACTGTGTTTCAGTTTAAAGAGCAATGAGAGCTAGTGTAATCACTGGGCATGAGACTTAAGAACTGATGTCTCAGGCTGACGGGCGCAGTGTTGTATTACACAGAAATGTTCTGGGTGACACAGCATTTGTTATGGACAGACGCTGCACTTACCACCAGGTGAACGTTTTGCCCGTTTCGCCACTTTAAGCAATAAAAAAAACAATGACAATACATTTTCGGTGTTGTCATTGCTGTTAGCCTTCTCGGCTTTTACAGCTTCATCGGATACGGACATGATGAATGATACGGATACAAACAATGACAATGACAGCTCTCTAAGCGCGTTTGTAGAGTTAAACTTCGAAAATTGGACGGAGAATTTGAACCGCGTTTAGCTTTAACAGCGTTAAACAGTTAGACTTAGTTTAACTTGAACTGATCGCATTTAGTTTCAGCGATGAAATTGACCCGAAGGTGCGAAACGATCACGATGATGCAAAATGTTATTGTCAACACAATAACGATGTCCTATATTTACGCGAATACTACACGTTTAAAAGGCAATTGGTTTCACAAAATACAATTTGTTGACTTTTTGTATTATAGGAGAGTGCATCGTTAAAAAATATCCCAGTGTATTGTGCAGTGCTTTGTAAAAAAAACGTAACTTCAAATAATTGTTTTAATGGAATAGAATTCTTTAAACTGTAGCTACAATTACGATCGCGATGTCAACGAATCATCTTCAAATGAAGATTATCATTTGAATTACTACTTCTATGTTTTTTTTTCAATAAACCGATGCCCAGCTTTAGGATTCCTCCTGTATCATGAGTAATTTTATAACCAAACCCAGTTTTTAAACCCAGGACCCGCAGCGTAGAATTAAGGTACTCTGTCCACTAAACTATCCGGTCGTCAAATATTATCATGTTGTAGCAAGATTTTTCGACCGGTTCCCTTTGATACCGTTGAGAAGAACGGCAACCACCGCCTGTGTCATTTTTCTGTACGGGTTCTGCTGGTAAGGGCTGGTCTGCTCGAGTTGGCAATGTACTTATATATGGATTTTATTTACATTAGCTTTTACTTGAATAATATTTTTTTTTTAGTTTTTAAAAAACGACGCTCCGCACTGGGATCGTATATCGTGATTCATTTTACTGCCATAAATGTTACATGCAGTACCCAACCAGACCCCATTGTTTTGCACAAAAGTTAGCTTCGGTTGGCGTAGAAGACAGGTACTCTGACCACAGGGTTACGAGGCCGTCATTTATTTATTTATTTAAGATTCACCAACAGCTGTTACACTGATACAAAAACATTGGTATTATTTATTCACAATAAAATTGATTAATTCAAAAATTACTAACTTTACCCAGAGAACAGGGGTAGAGTGAAAAATTACTTTTGTGTAACGAAAAATAACGAAAAAATATTTATTGCGTTGAAATACAAAGGCAAAAAAATTATTTCGATTTCATTCACGTTTGTTGTCAATCGATTTGCTATATTTTGCAAGTTAAGCTGGTTCTGTACAGAACATACCTTTGAAACTTTGATTTAAGTACATAGCGCCGTACATAAGAAGTATTTAGCGCCCTGCTTTTATACGAGTATTATATCAGAGTTCTTTATGTTCTAATGAGGCTTTACGATGCTGGGGTATGCAGATTTCTTACGGAGTTTCGCGATGAGTATTCAATAATATGCAAGTGAACTCTTTTATAGGTTTGTTAGAGGGACATACTGAAATGTATACGATGCAATAAATACAATACTTCTTGACAGATGTACTAACGAAGAAAATATCTTAAATTTTAAAGTGACTAAACCAATACTTCAAAATTCAAAATTAATAAAAATTTGTCTAATATTTTAATAAATTTTACGACCCTCCGTTATTTGTTTTCTGATGGCAATAAATAATAATTTATGCCCTGTCATAAACCCCTGAGTTGAAAAATGTAAATTTCACTTCGAAACAAGGATTTCCCATGATACTTTATTGTACCGTTTCGTCAAAGTGGCGTTGATGCGTGCTATTTTGAGAGTATCTTCTGTCGTTATAATACTAATTTACTTTTATATTATGAGGTTCACCTGGTCAATTTCGATGATATCGGCATACATTTTAACGGACCTCAAAAAAGGAGGAGGTTCTATGTTCGTCTGTATGTATGTTTTTTGTGTATGTTCACCGATGTTTCCGTTTCAAATTCCTTTTTTGTTTGAAAGGGTATACTTCCGAGGAGAATAGTGAAACCGAGAGAAATCCTCTAAAATTGTAGGCACATACAGTGTGCTTGTCATGTTTTCATAGCTTATTCAGGTGTTTGCGTCTGGCAGTCATCGTTTCATGCTGCTGAGCTGATGATAGAAGCCACAGAATTCCTTAATGATTAGGAGATACGGAATAATACTGCCATTTGTCGACAGAAATATATTTTATATTATACTCGATGAACGCAGATCCCGGCTTCGAATCCCATCCAGAGCCAACATTTCTGCAAAAACACAAATTGTTGGTTTTTGACTCTAGTTGTATTCTGCACGTTAAAATTATGTTTGGAAAAAGAACTCACGATACAGGAGAAAACCTGATCTGGAGCTTCGTTGATAAAAAATATGTTGTTCTTTTAAAATCTATTCAAAATAAAGCCTATTTATAAGTGGATTGTTCATGCCGTTTTTACTTTTTATTGTATGATACTCTATTATTAAGTTCTTAGGCTAAGATGTCGCTGTATGCCCTTTTTTATTGTATATAGTTTTTTGCAGCAGCGAGCAAAAACGTTCTTTCTTTTTCTTCTTCAATGCCAACTCGAGCAGACCAGCCCCTACAAGCAGCACCATCTTTCTTCTTAACCGTATCAAACCGGTCAGATAATCTGTCTGTTACGTGGCCTAGTCGCCATGTTCTCTGACAACTAAGTCACACAGTTGTCAAATCATTATACATTTTCATAAATCACTAGCTTTGCCCCCGGTTTCACCCGCGTAAAATAAGCCAACCACATGATTGCGCCGTATGGCATGGTAACTTCGGTAAATGAAATCTTTCAATTCAATTTTCATCCTTAAAATTTAGAACACGTATTACGAGTAAAAACCGATGACAATATAATGAAATCATAACTAAAAGCTGATATTCTGACCAGGACTATCAGCTCACTGCTGTTAAAGAGTGTTTGCAAACTTATACTAAAGTTTAATGGTCTTATTCTTAAAAAAATAGTTATGATAGATTTATAACATTTAATAATCATAAAGCTAATTAGTCCTACTATCCGCATTATAAAATTCCGCTATGGGATACTTCAAGAGTAAGTGAAGAGTGGGAGTAGGTGAAGCATCTGTGAATTTGTATACATATTCATTTTTATGAATAGGCCCGTAATAGGATTTTAAAATTTGAGGAGTCATCCAGACGTCTAAAAGAAATTAACCCACACATGGCTTATGCTCTATTAAAAATCTGTCTTTTTGTACCAAATTTCACGTATGTACTGCGTTGTTCTACCTTTTAGATGCATGTCCCTCTTTTAAATCGTCTTGATGATCTGATCAGGAAAACTATTAGCGAAATTCTTTTTTTTTTTTTTTTTTTTTTTTTTATTTATTCCAATAAAAGATTACAAAAAATATTAACAGTTCTTCCTCGCCAAACTATAATCATAGTTTGTAGGCGTTACGCTCCTCTTCTTACTTTCCTAACGTAACATTTTTTAACATCGTTAATCTAATACTTAAAATACTTACTAAAAAAATACTTTAATAAAAAAGTCGCATTTCTAAGTTAAGCTACCATATTATTTCACTAATATACAATCTTTTAATTTTCTTTTTAATGTTACTTTACATTTAATTTTATTTTTGCTTAATAATAAATCAGGATAATTATTACATAATTTCGGAATTATGTACTTTCGAGTCCGCTTACCATAATAATTATTTGCCCTTAGCTCAACTAATCTCCCTCTCGCTTTAGACCTTGTATATTGTTTAATATTTCTTTTACATTTATATTTGTCACTACAGTATGTTTCAGTTGCAAGCAAATAATCTATTTTTTTATTTACAGCCAATATTTTACAGTGTGCAAATAGCCTATTATAGTCGTCTTTGCACTTATCTCTAACTTTTTTATCGACTAATAACTTTAGGAATCTAATTTGTAATTTCTTAATTTCTTCTAAGTATGTTTTAAATGTAAGGCCATAACAACTCAGTCCATAGCTGACTACTGATTCGGCTAATGCATAATAAACCATATACAAACTCCTTTTATTTAAAATTAATTTGAGATGATGAAATTTACCGAGTATTGAACGCAACCTGTTACATACGTTGTTCACCTGCAATTTCCAGTTAAACCGATTATCTATAATTAAACCTAAATATCTAATACTTTCCACATAGTCCAAAAACCGGCAGGTGCATCCTATTTTGCTGTCATGCAAGCATTCATAGGAGTGACCGACAATTTTTATGCTTTGTAGATCTATTTTTCTTGCTTTTTTATTATAGGGCGAACATATATGCATACATTTTGTTTTGCTAGTATTTAATATAATGCCATTATCGTGTGCCCATTTAGTAATATTTTCAAAATCCATTTGTAATTTATGTCTTATTTTCATCACGTCTTTATCTGATATTAACAAACAGGTATCGTCTGCATACATGTACACCCTACAATGTTTAACAACATTTGCCATGCTGTTGACATGCATAATGTAGCCCACTGGTCCATAAACGGAACCGGTGGGCACGCCGAGAGTGACATCCGCGTCATCTCCCGTCGTGCCCGCCACAGCTGTACAAAGCGTCCGATTGCTTAAATAACTGCGGAAAAAACTATTAATAGGGCCATTAATACCACACTCCTTCATGGCTTCAAGCAGCTGACAGTGGTCAAGGGTGTCAAACGCCTTTTTAAAATCAATAAACAGGGCCAATACCTGCTTCCCTTCGTTCAATTCATTATTGATAAAATCAGTGAATTGTGTTAGTGCCGTATTTGTGCTTCTACCGGGTCTGAATCCATGCTGACAATCATTAATTATATTGTTATATTCCAAAAAATTACTTATTTGACTAACTATTACCTTCTCAACGATTTTATTAATTACCGACAGTATTGCAACAGGCCTATAATTAGTGTAATCAAGGTGACATCCTTGTTTGTAGATCGGTCTTATTATCGCTTTTTTTAATTCGTCAGGGTAAGTTCCTGTATCGACGCATAAACTAATAAATTTCGCTATTACGTTACTTACATTTTCTTTTACATATTTTAAATCCTGAACTCTTATTTGGTCGCTGCCAGGTGCTTTACTGCTTTCTAACCCTTCAATAATTTTTACAATTTTTTTATTATCTACTTTTTTAAACCTGAATGAAACATTAGTTTTGGTAACGTACGTATTTCTGTCTAACAACTTGACGCAACAATTATGCTTTATTTTTTCTATTTCTTGTGTAAACGTTATGGAAAATTTAGTACATATATTATACATATTATCTGTTCTACCTAAATATCGTTCTATAGTATTATCAACAGTAGTCTTGTTTTTACCTATCCACTCATTAATGTTAGCCCATATCTGTCTAAAATCTCCGTTGCATTTTTTTAATTTATTTTGTCTATATTTATTTTTAGCTAAATTTATAGCTTTGTTAACCTTATTGCGATATCGGGTATATTCTAACCTTCTATTCATATTATTATAATCAACTTTCCACAACCTAAATAGTTCCGCCTTTTTGTTTATCATATTTAACAATGTTTTATTTACCCAAGGTTGTGTATCCCGTTTATTATAACACGACTTTTCTACTACGCATTCAGAATAAATGGAGCTAAACACTTGACTTAAATTATTATACAACAACGTGGGACAGCTTAATTGTAATATATCCGACCACTGTATATTATCGAGTCTTTCTTTAACTTGATTATTATTTAATACCTTTCTCACCGTAGCACTATTATCACTGTACTCACTCCGTCCATGTGCATACTGTAGCCGCGCACCTATAATATGATGATCCGATAGGTGACATTCAAATGTGTGTGAAGCTACGCATTGCATCGCTATCGCCGCTCGCACCCACACATGGTCGATGCATGATGACTGCAGTTGTCTCCCCACTATAGCTTCACGCGTTATCGTCGAGGCAGGTATAACGCACTGTAGGCCGTAATCACACAGGATGGTTTTATACATGTTTATATTTGATCTCGATTTTTCTTTCTTAATATCTAAGTTAGTATCACCAATGACAATTACATCTTCTCTATGTGGAATGTTTCCTAGTATTTGGTTTAATTGTTCAAGAAAGTGTATTTTGTTACGGTCCGGGGGTCTATATATCGCAACTAAGTGCACTGTATTAGATCCTAGTTTGAGCCTTCCGTGTATAGATTCAACAGCTGATGATACTACTATTTCTTTTTCAAATGTATACTCCTTTCTTACATATATCAATATTCCTCCTCCTCTTTTTTCTTCTCTTGTATACTCAAATGTACAGAATCCTTCTATCCCATAAATTGGCAACTCTTCTAATTTTATATTTATTTCTGTTAAAATTATAATATCTAATTTTTTATCGCATGCTTTTATTAGTACTAGTAGTTGGTTAAATTGTTTTCGCAATGACCGTATATTTAAATGTACTATATCTAATTGGTTATTTGTTTTGCTTTTTATATAACCACTCCATTGTTTTATATTATCGTATTTCATAATTTCGCAACCGACGTCGTCTGCGCAATCGAATTTTATTTTATGAAGAAATCACATAGTGTAGACCGGTCCGGGTATGACCTCATTTTAATTTATTTTTGTTGCAGTCGATCTCTAATAAGCGCTGTATGTCAGTTTCGCATCGAATTGAGTATATTTTTTTCTCACTTTCACTAGCTTTAACTAGTATTCTTGAGTTCTGAACCCATATATAAGCATATGACAATTTAAGTTCTCTTTTTGCTGTCCAAAATAGCTGACGTAGGTGTTTACATAAATCCTCATTGATGTAAACCCTTTTCTCACTCTTGTCACCATACACCTCACCATTCGTGATGCATCGTTTACGCCGCTTTAACCACTGTTCTTGTACCATTTTATTGCGTAGTGTAATAACTACTGCCTGCGGTCGAGTCCTGTCCTCTTTGGATTTTTCTACACCTACCCTCTTTACGTCCTCTATTTCTTCAGGATTTAGTTCCAACTTTTTTGCTATAACAGACACAACCGATTTTAGGTCTTCACTGCCTCGTTTTTCCAATCCTACGATCTCGATATTTTTTTCTTTTTCCTTTTGTTCTAGTACGACTACCCTCTCTTCCAGAGCTTTATTGCATTTGTCCAGATAAATGTTTTTTTGTTCCAAGTTTTTTATTTTCTTCTCAGTATGTTGTTTGTACTCAAATATTTCCTGATACTTTTCTGCATAGAATTCTACTGTATTTTTAATTTCTTCCAAGTTTTTTTCCATTCTAAACATAATTTCTAGCTTATTGTTCACCTGTTTTAATATATTTTCAATTGCCTGATTTTCTAAGTCTATTTTTATCAATGATGTATCGCTTTTTAGCTGCTTAGGGGTATCTTCGTTTTCGTCTCTTTGTTTCTGCTCGTATACTTTAGGCGAATTGCTTCCCCTAAAGCATTCCTCGCAGCATTCGTTTTGCTTAAATACCTTCATATTCTTCACACACTTCTTATGAAAAAAACCATTGCATACTCCTTTGCAGTTTATGACTTCCTCCTTACTTAATGACAAAAAAAGTTTACATTTCTTACACTGTACCATTTTGCAAAATAAAAAAAATATTAGTTATCTAGTATTTCTGTTTCACACGTCCGTGCGTCGAGCGCGCTACACACGAATTGCTCTTAATTGCTCTTTAAATGATAAGTCCTGGATTCAGGCCACCCTTCCAATCAGACTCGGTGGCCTTGGCATTCGAAAGGTATCCAGCGTAGCGCTACCGGCGTTCTTGTCATCAGCCCATAATACCTTACACCTCGTTGGTAACGTTATTAGCCCATCACTTGGTGAAGAGGTTTCGTATTTGGCTGAGGCTAAGGACGCTTGGCGTGTTAAAGTTGCGTTGGACCAAGATTTCCCAATAAATCCAGCTTCGAAAAGGCATTGGGACGAGCCGCTCTGCGTACAAGTACAGAAAAATTATTTGAAAACTGCGGAAGCTCAACAGAGCGTTCTCGTCTCCTGGCGAATGTGGAGGAGGAGTTGGGCTACTGGTTGAATGCATTGCTTTCAGTATATATAGGGACTATGCTAGACAAAACTTCATTTTCTTTTGCAGTCAGCCTGAGACTTGGAGTAAAAATTAACGAGCCACATCGCTGCCGTTGTGGTAAAGAGGTGGATCATATGGGTCATCACGGCCTAGCGTGCCAGCGCAGCGCTGGTCGTTTTCCTCGCAATGCAATTAATGACGTCATTCGTCGGGCCTTAATAAGTGCCAGTGTACCGTCTGTTTTAGAGCCGAACGGTATATTCCGTGACGATGGCAAAAGGCCTGACGGAATGACGCTCAATTCCCTGGAAAAACGGGCGCACTTTGATCTGGGATGCGACTTGTGTTGACACGTTAGCGCCGTCGCACGTTTCGGGAACTGCTCGCAAGGTAGGCTATGCGGCAGTGACGGCGGAGTGTATGACGCATCGCAAATATATAGCCCTCCGTGAGGGCTATATATTTATGCCGTTTGGCGTGGAGACACTCAGGCCGTGGGGACCAAACGCGAAACTTTGGTACAAAGATATCTGCTCGCGCCTGGTTACCATTTCCGGTGACCCAAGAGCTGGCTCGTACTTTGGCCAGCGAATCAGCCTCGCGATACAGCGTGGCAACTCGGCAAGCTTGCTGGGCATGCTGCCCACAGACGGCGGCGATTTGGCCAGCATTTTTTATCTACTTTAGTTTTTTTAGTGATATTTTTGATGATGCTAGGACCGTTATTCTATAATATTTTTGCGTAAGATTCTTCCAGGATTAAGAAGTCAGGTATGATGACCAATGATCTACTGACTCCTCATTTAAAAGAAGTGCATTATTAAATGTCAGTTACGGTTACTGCAATTACGCGCTTGATCTCCGCACGGCAATCAAATCAGTATTTTGGCGTTAAACCTGATTAGAGAGCACATTGCGTGCTTCGCTTTGATTAAGTCTAGAATGGGATAATATGTATTAAGTCTAGATAATTTTCATTAAACTGATTGAAAGTGATTTTAATCCATTTTAGTAACGGTCAATAAATAATACTACAGTCATAGAAATAAATAATCCAGACCGTAAATTAACAATAACTAATATACTTTTTATCAACTACACGTGTATCGATTATTTCTTTCCCTTGGATTATTTTCGTTAATTTTCTAATATTATAATGATGTCTTTCTGACCGATCTTTTACCACGGCGACTACTTAAATACTGTCGGAAGATGTCAACTGCGCAGGAGATATTAAGATACCACAATTTGAAGCGCAAACACAGAGATTACGTCGCCGCGCCGCCTAGTTGAGGATCGCCCTACACTGCGAGATGCGGTGCCATTCGAGAAATTTTCGCTGGAGATTTTTGCTGTTATTCCACCACTCCGTCTCATCTCATGTGTGTTGTAACAGTCGACAGAGGGAAAATTAAAACCAGAAGATGGGCAGCAGCATCTTTCTGGAACATCTGAATAAATAAACTATGGGCAATCTATGGGAGAGGTCTATGTTGAGCAGTGGACTAGTGATAGGCTGAAATGGTGATGAAATATTAAACGATTAGATGTAAATGTGCTTGTAAATGAGGAAGAGTTGAGCCTTGTGGGTACCACTGTCTTTCTTGGAATAATTCTTGACCCATATATCTAAACTACCAAGAAGACTTAGCTCTGTTCTTTTTTATATCGTAATGTCTAATGGCAAAAAATTAACGGAAATAGATATTTTCTCAAACAGCTTCCCTAAATTCAAAAATTACATACAGCAGACAATCATTTTATATTTTTTTTAATTTCTTTATTATTTTTTATTTTGGTATTTATAATTTATTATAATTAACCAATAGTTGAAATTAATTTGTAGCTTTGTTTAATTAAGGATTTCTATTGTTTTCTTACATATATGTTTTTGTAACTTATTTTTACTTTTGTATACCTAATTCTGTTGTTCAGTTATTGCATTTTAGTTTGCACCTCTAATTGGAGTGGCACTAAACTGGTTTAAGCATAATCGTTTTGTTGATTGTGATGGTGTTTACTTTGTTGGTGCAATAAAAATAAATAAATTAATTAATTAATTAATGGTATTTTGGCTATGGGGAAATGCGACTGACGTAGAAGTGATTTTTGTTTTGCAAAAGAGGGCTGTGAGAGCTATTTATAATCTTGACTCTAAAGTGTCTCTTAGAGATAAGTTTAAAGAAATTAATATCTTTACCTTGGTCTCTCAATATGTTTATACGTATTGTATGTACACAAGAACAAAATAAAATAGAATGTTTCTAATGTAAATAACAAGAACTAGGAAAAATGAATAATGCAAGATTTCATAAAAAAGATTTCATAAAGAATGCATGGATTATGATAACCCCTGACTGAGGTGATCGCTGCCAAGTTATTTCTACATCTTTATAATATTGTGATTGCACATTAGTTTTAAAATGCCTCAAGGAGAAAATTGCCCGCAGGGTTTCTAGCTGGTTCTCTCAGGACAGAGGATTTTTGGAAACAGTGTAGTTTAAAATATTATGTGAATAATCTATGTTGAATAAAAATTATTCTATTCCAAACGTCATTTATTATACGTAAACCTAAATAGCTCCATGATCAACACAATCAATTATTATAGTAATTACCATTAATTCTTTGTTAAGAATCATTAAGAGTGTCACAAAAATACGTTAACTTTGTAATTTGCGAGTTTTTGAAACCACTAATCGCACTCGGTGTTCTAATTGCTCGCCAGATACAATGGTGTAATGACGTTACGGTCGATAAAAGGGCCTTTTTCACACGGTATTTAAGCATCGTTTGCGTAGACGTTATTTTTAAGTCGAAATGACGAATTTGCGAAGGTAATGTGTAAACCAATTGTTTAATTTATATAACAACATAAATAACAACAACAATTTAACAGTCCATGGACGACTCGGTTAGCGCAGTAGCTAAGCGATGAACTAATGTGCTAAGAGTCGCTTAAATATTTGTATGACCTATGGGTAGTTATTTTTGATCTCGGTGTTTGTGTATGTGAAATTTATATCTATAAAACGCACAATACGCTAGTAGTCGTAGTTAACGTGGAGAACTTAAGACGTCAGGCGATGAGGTGCAGTCTCAGCGGGGAGGTGATGTAGCGACATCTTTCGCACCACATGAGAAGCTCAAGAAATATTCCCATACATCCATAATCGCACTATGAAAGTTTTCTGAGATGCGAACTGTGTACACAACATCTAAATATCGGAGGAGACTTCCTCTCCAGATCAGACCACCTGATCTGGCGAGTAGCTACCCTTTTCCTTGGCAATATCATCCGCCAAATATATTATCACTTTTGTAAGAACAACTATTAATAAAAAAAATCCACAAATCGTGTTTCCCTGTTGCGGCGTTACCGTTGAGTCGATAAGCGTATTTATGTTTCGATTCCCTAAGTTAAATTTTATTGTACAAACATATAATCGATTTGAGAGTCTTATCTTACAACTTTCCAAATGTTCGACCCTATGATCCTACACTTAACACTTACTCTGAATTTATTGTAAAGGCGTTTTATCAGATACATGAAACGTGAACTAAGACCGTCTTTCACATTGCAATCACCGCGAGGTAGAACGGTCAGTATATCATATTGCCGTGTCTTCGATTTTATATTCGAATTCCCATCGAAGCAAATATTTGTATAAAACAATTCTTGGTTCGCTAGCCTACAATTGAGTATTCCATATCCCTGACACTACAACTAAACCTTTTTCCGAAGTTACTTCGTTTTGCCTTTCCGTACGCTCCTCCTTACGATACTGTAATATATCTTACTAAGGTGACAACTTCTAGTTATTATCCAGAAGATATCATTGCGGTTAAAATATGATAGTAGAATATTAATATTGGTTGTAATCATTTCTATAAATCACAAAAGTCTGTACGACACATGTAGTGACATATAAAGATAAAATACAAACTTATAAGAACAACAGAAGTTCACATATTTTATCTTGGCATTACACACACGAATCAAATAAGGAGCAAAATTTTCCTTGATTTTAATAGGAAACAACCTTCTAAGGGCGATGTTCCAAATAAGTAATCCTCCGTCAATGTCAGAAGCACCTGTTACAGATTTCATGAGGATTTGTCAAGGTGAATGTGACGTTCGTTCGAGACAGCCCTAAAAGGGTGTAGTGAACTGCGTACACGAATATAAATGTTACTCGATACTTTGCGAGACCTCAAAAATATATTGTGTGAATACACTTTATAAAAATAAATATACCAGCCTAACATTACCTCTAGGCATTACCTCTCAAGAAAGATAAAAAACACATAACTTTTTTTAATTTTTCAAAGTGACGAGTCGGGCAAAACGTTCTCCTGATGGTAAGTGCAATGTCTGCCCATAACAAATGCTCTGTCACCCAGAAAATTTCTGTGTAGCACCACACCGCGCTCGTCGACCTGAAACTTCAGTCCGTAAATTTCGTATGCCCAGTAAGAATAAAATAAAATAGAATATTTTTTATTCCATATGGATTACTACATAATACATTTACACACGTTAAAAAAAACCTTCAATAAACGTATTTTTTTAAACTATACTGGTTCGCAAAACTTCTGTTCTGGGAAGAAACTAAAAGACAAAAATTTTTTTCTTCTTTGTCATCATTCATTATCATTTCAGCCTATCACTAGTTCACTTTGCCGTGTGGTAGCGGCTTAAGAGAATCTACCACCCCATCTCATCCCGTGGGTGTCGTAAAAGTCCACAGAGGGAAAATGAAAACCAGGAGATGGGCAGCAGCATCTTGCTGGAACATCTGAATAAATAAACTGCGGTTGCCAACCCGTCTGCCAAGCGTGGCAACTATGGCGAAATCCCCCCAAAACGAGAGCTGCAAACTTTTGTGGCAATCTATGGGAGAGGTCTATGTTCAGCAGTGGACTATTGATAGGCTGAAACGATGACTAGTTCACTGCTGAAAACAAGTCTCCCCTGTTAATTGCCACAAAAGTTTTTAGCTATCATTTTAGGGGGATTTGCCATACGGTTGACATACGCAGTTTATTTATTTGGATGTTCCAGGACGATGCTGATGCCCATCTTCTTTTATTTTCCCTCTGTCGACTTTTACGACACGGGATGAGATTCTGCTAAGCCGCCACCACACGGCCAAACTCTTTGTCATTTTAAAAATAATGTACTGTGTAATTACGACGACGACGACTTAAGACGACCGCGTGGCCTAGTGGTCAGAGTACCTGACTTCTAAGCCGCGCGTCCTGGGTTCGAATCCCAGCCGGAGCCAACATTTGTGCTAAAACATAAATTGTTAGTTTTCGGGTCTGGTTGTGTTGTGATTGTCCCCGTGTTTCTGACAATGCATCCTAGCCTACCTCCGATCTTATCGCATCAGCGTTACATCGGGCGCGGGTAGGTTGGGACGAGTGAGAGCCTCTGTGTTTGCGCGTACACTTGTGGCACTATAATATCTCCTGCACAGTTGATAGCTCTCGACAGTAGTCGGCAGTTGTCGCTGTGATCGAAATCGGCTAGGAGAACATCATCACTGTGTAATTGCTTTAACATTTTTGAAAACAACTTCCAGTAAATTAAAATTTCACTAAGGCTTACTGTTATTCGCTTACTTGCTGTATCCGCGACTTTCGCTGTGTTCGCGTGGAATTTAAGATTGTTAAGATGTAAGTTGTTAAGATGATTATAGTTGTTTAAAGATTTTAATAAGTTGTTTTTTTATATATTTTTAATAAATACAAGTTGTGTGACCTAGAACATGTACACACACTTTGCATAACTCTTGCGAGAAAATATCACATAGTTTTGTCCCAGTGCTGAACAGGAGCTGGTGGCGTGGACTACTCCAGCTGAATGCAGCGTTTTCCCCTGTGCTTTGTTGATTGTCATAGCGAAGCAAATTTTGATTGGGAACGGAACACATTTAAAGTCGAACGGGTAATTACTAAGAATAAGTGGGATTCGTGGAATAAAAACTTATCTAGCTTATATAATCGTTGGTGCGTCTGTCAGTGAGGGTCTATCGCACTGAACGACTTACATCGCTTGTGACCAATTGAGGTCATATTTATTTTGTCGAAACTATAGTTGAAGTTCAAGTTTAAAAAAGAAAATTACAAAATCCGACCCGGTAGATGGTGCTGTTATTGAGAGGGTGTAATGTTTCATACTTAAATGTAATCCAGAAATCAAACTCATTGCGTCACATACCGCAGCGGGCAGGACAACGACTGCCGGGCCAGCTAGTTCATATCCGCGAAAGGGACGTTACTATCAACCAATTGCCATTATAATATTAAAGCTGGTTTAGATTCTACAGTATAATGAAGGTTATACCAACTTTTGATAATTTTCGAGTGGGGGAAGGTCACAAGCAGTCAACTTAATACTTTATTCACATATTTGCAAATGTACTTTATGGATTCAACGCTGTTCCATATTTCAACATTAGGTAGTTTGGGAACTTGCTAACAGCTCGTGAAATAGTCCATGTTTTTGCCATTCTAAGCTAAACATGTAATAATAAAACAGAACTAAACAGACAGACAGACAGAGTTACTTTCGCATTGATGATATTACAGGTTATTCGCGTACAACGAAATTTAATCCGAGAGGTCGAACTTAAAGGTCCGGTAGCTCTACACTACCGGACTATTTAGAGAATGATAATTGATGTAATCCTGGACACTTCACATGTTATCGAAATAATTTTATTCTTCAGACATGCAGGTTTCTTCACGATGTTTCCCTTCACCGCTGAGCAGGTGGTATGCCAGCACTGAAAATTGCAGAACAATTTTAGAGGTGCCAGCACCGGGATCAAACTTAGGTCGTCGTCGTCGTTTCAGCCTATCACAAGTCCACTGCTTAACATACATAGATAGCTCCTATCCCATAGATAGCCACCACAGTTTGTAGCTCTTATATTGGAGGGATTTTGCCACAGTTGCCACGCTTGGCAGGCGAGTTGGCAACCAAGGCATATTTATTCAGATGTTCCAGGAAGATGATGCTGCCCATCTCCTGGTTAAACTTAAGTCACTCGCGTGCTATGCAGTTCTAAGCGAGCGCCCGGTCCCCGGGTCTATTTTATACTTCTTTGCATATAATAAAATTGTAAAAAGTCAATTCTGTGCATTTAAAAAGTTTGAAAACAATTGTTTTCAAAGCTGCTACTGGTCTAGATTAGCCATCTAATTAAATGAGGGGACTAATCTAGACCAGTAATAGCTAAAAATATTCGAATTTTCTATTGGAGTTTTGTCTATGTGTCTGTCCTTCTGTGCATGTATTACGTAAATAACTATCGATCGGCTTTTTATGCATTTTGCTGTAGTTATGGCATATACCGCGGAGTAACATTTGGGGTATTTTTTATTTTTATTAACTGTGCAGTTTGTGGGATTCGTAACGAAGTCTTTATTTAGCAAGGCCAATAAAATATGGTTTAGATTGTCGTATACACAGGTCGTATACACGTAACATAGACAGGCGTATGAAATAGCACTTACTTATTTTGAAAGCACCACCTAAAACTTATTAAAATATTAAGTTTTTTTTCTATAAGCAAAGTAAGTACTCAAATTGCATGCAAGATGGCCCTGATATAAATTGCAAACATATAATAAATCTAAATTTTACGGATTTTATCGCATTTACTTTAACTATTTATTTCGTGAAGTTTCGAGCGCTTTACCGCACCCGTGGTTACAGGAGGACTGAGGTGACAGACGTTCTGATGTCGTAGTTAACCAGCGGTACCTTCAGTTTTTAATTATTATTTTTAGTCCGATCTACGCAGAATGAGCTTACTGTGTCTTGAAGTCTTGCAGTGGTATGCTTGGTTTTTACTTTTATTTTATTATTAATAGGATCTCAACCATCTTTTCTATTGAAATTAGGATGTTTTTTTTTGTTTTAATAGCCTCGCGCCTCATCCTTGTTAGAAATCGGTGTTCTTTTGCAAGGATTCTATCAATTCTGAATCATCATTCTGGATCATCCCAGTCATTATGGCTGGGATGATCCAGAACACGGTCACAGACCGCAGACTTCCTTGACCATGTTGACCTTAGATCGGACCAAACATAATAATTAAAAGCTGACGAAACCCCGGGTTAACTATGTTAATTTGCCGTAAAGCAGTAGTGTGCAAATATTTCAGTTTGAAGGGCACTGTGAGCTATTGTGATTACTGGGCATATGAGACTTAAGAACTGATGTCTCAGGGTGACGGGCGTAGTGTGGTGTCAAACAGAAAATGTTCTGGGTGACACAGCATTTGTTATGGTCAGCGTTCATCAGGTGTACGTTTTGCTCATTTCGTCACTTTCTCCAATATAAGAAACTATGACAGTCTTCCCGTGCCCATGGGTGTCATAAAGCACTCGAAATATCGGGAAATAAATAGTAAAAATAACCGTGATAAGTTTTTTTATTATATGAAGTGTTTAGTGTTTGCACACTACTGCTTCACGGCAGAGTAACTGGCTCTGGGGTGGTACCTACCTAGACGGATTCCTGCATAGGTATCTATATACTGCAAAAGTATGCGGCAAATAATTTACTTTTACATTTACTTTTAAATGCGGGTAAAACAAAATGTCTACACTTTGGAATGTCCAAGTCGGCACATAATATAAATATTAAGTTAGAGAGATTTTTAAATACTTATGTTGACTACCCTGTAGAATTTAAAGTCCGAAATGGCGTTGAGAAATTTACTTGTATAATATACGGTAACTTTTATTGTGTTATCTATGAAATTTCTTAGTTATGAACTATAAATTTGGGTAATAAATTTAAAAGTCAGCTGTGAGCGATTGCCAGGAAGCAGGTATGAATACATATTATCCTCTAAGCAGACTTATTTCCGATAAGCGATCGTTCAAAATATATATCTAAGTAAATGAACGTGATATACTTGCGCACGATTCTGCTACATAGAGGGCCACCCATCCCACGTAGAGGGCACGTAACACCTTATCTTTACGTTGGAACTGATGAATATGAAGTCGCGTCGCGTTTTGCACTTTGCAGGCTTACTATTTGGCATAATGAAGATTCAGAATCCTCGGCATATAAATATAAATGAAAAGCAAAACTTCAAAGAACGACAACGAATGCAGAATCATAAGTCGTGTTGAATCAGACGCAACTTATTCATATAAGCACCACTAAAACACAATACTACAAACAGCAGTAAGTATTAATGTGACTATCACATAGATGATGCCTCCTCACAACACACCAATAAAATAAATATCGACTTTGGCAATAGTTGTTAACTAAAAACATCACCAACCTATCATAGTAGCAAGCCACCAAGACGCCGGCATTTTGTAGTCCATTTTTCATAGAACTGACGCTCTAAGACATAGGGGGGAAAAGTAAGCTCCAGCACCGAAATGCAAGTATGAAAGTTCACACATCTCTATCTTAATAATTTCAAGTTCCAACTCATTTTTATTATATCTTTTCTTGCAAGAGACCTTCAATAATAGTGCTTTTATATCATATACTTTACTTTATTTAAATAAAACTACTTTTTTACGGATTTTATCGCGTTTAATTTTGAACTATTTTTACCCGACGTTTCGGACGCTTTACAGCACCCATGGTCACGGGGGGACTGAGGTGACAGTTGTCCCGATGTCATAGTTAACCCGGAGTACCTTCAGCTTTTAATTATTATTTTTAGTCCGATCTACGCAGAAAGAGCTTACTGTGTCTTGAAGCCTTGCAGTGGTATGCTTGGTTTTTGATTTAATTTTATTAATAATAGGATCCCAAGCCGGTGGTAATACCCAACCATCTTCCCTATTGAAATTAGGATGTTTTTTAATTTCAATAGCCTCGCGAATCATCCTTGGTAGGAATCGGTGTTCTTTTGCAAGGATTTGTGGTCTATCAAATCTGATGTAATGGTTGGGATGATCCAGAACATGGTCACAGACTGCAGACTTCCTAGAGCGTCGATGCTTCACATCAGCTATGTGTTCTTTAACGCGGGTTTTAATGGATCTTTTAGTTTGCCCTATGTAAGAGAGACCACATTCACAATCCAGCTTGTATACTCCTGCATCTTGTAGAGGGATGTTACACTTGACAGATGGTAAAAACTGACTTATCTTCTTCGGCGGCTTGAAAAATGTTCTTATAGAAGCTCGATTCAAGATATAGCCAATCTTGTCCGTGACTCCTCTGACATATGGAAGAACAGCAGGTACACGCTCGACTGTGGCCGGCTTCACTCGGTCACTGCGACGAAGGCGCGGAACCCGAAGCTTGTTGTCTTGCAAAACTTGCTTGACATGCTGAAGCTCGGCGGCCAGGTGTTTACTGTCACAGATCCCTTGTGCTCTCTGAAACAAAGATTTACCCACGGTAGCTAACTGTGAAGGATGGTGGTGAGATTCACCATTTAAATACCTATTTGTATGGGTCTTTTTTCTATACACAGTGTGACACAAGGTGTTATTAGGATTCCGAATTACTAACACATCCAGAAAAGCTAAAGAGTTATTTGCCTCTAACTCCATTGTAAATTGAATTTTAGAGTTTAGGGAGTTAAGGTGGTCTAGAAATGCAGTTACTTTATGCGATGGTAAAATTGTGAAAGTATCATCTACATACCGCTTGTAGAATCTTGGATTTACAGGAGAAGTACGGAGGGCTTTCTCCTCAAAGTCTTCCATGAAAATGTCGGCGACAATGGGAGATACTGGAGAGCCCATCGCCACACCATCTACTTGCTTGTAGTACTGTTCCTTCCACAATAGATAGCCAGATGTAAGGCAATGTCTAAGTAGTTCTGCATATTCTGCTGGCATGTTGTTCTCCGCTAGCTTCCTGGATACAATTGAGATGCAGTCTTCTACAGGTAGGCATGTGAATAGCGACTGGACATCAAAACTGACCATAGTTTCATTGTCAGTAAGATGTAGGTCTTTAATCTCACTGACAAAATGGTATGAATCCTTTGTGTGTGCTCTTGTGTGTCCTCTGAGCGGTGAGAGTATTTTCGCTACATGCTGAGCCAATCTATAAGTTGGTGAATCGATCTGGCTCACTATTGGACGTAGTGGAGCATTTGGTTTGTGTATTTTAGGTAACCCATACAACTTCGGTGGTTTGGCACATGACGGTATTACCGAATTTACGTCCAGATTCAATTTTTCGGAGTACTTCTTTGCTAGCTCGCTAGTTGTTTTCAGCGTGTTCGCGGTTGGGTCTGATTTAACCTTTTTATAAATATTTTCATCCAACAAAAGTTGTTCAATTTTAAAATTATAATCTGACGTATCCATTACTACCGTAGCGTTTCCTTTATCCGCGCGGAGGATAGTGAGTTCCGGTCTGTTCCGTAAGTTGTTCAACGCTTTAAATTCGTCTTTGGGAAGATTTAGTTTGGGCACTGAACTTCGACGTAACATAGATGAAATGTCTTGACGCATGACCTCCAAATCTTCCTTACCGATATTATTTTTATACAGACAATCCTCGACACTACAGATAATTTCTTCGTACGGGATTTTTCGCGGTGTTATTGCGAAATTCATTCCTTTCGATAATACGTTTAATGTTGGTTCATCCAGTGTTTGTTTTGACAGATTATAGACCGCGCGTAGTCTATGATCTTTGTCTGTTGTCAACGGTAACTTTCCGTTCATACGTTGAGATTTGTATTTGACATTTAATTTGTTCGTTAATTTTTGGTATTTATCTATATGTTTATTTTTGCATTCATTATATTTAGCTGTTTCGCGCTTATTTAAAGTTTCAATGCAATTGTTAAAATCAAATGTCGTTAAGATAGATTTTAATTCACTGGATGAATTGTCTATGGCCGTATTTATGGTGTGTAGATCGGTACGTTTTTGCTGAATCACCGTCCTTAGCAACTTTTTACTTGCCTGGCTTAGGATCTTCGCGCTTCCTCGAATGTCCTTTTTAGCTGATATTTTGACACACGTAGGAATGAGATCATGGTCTCTGCATCTCTTCAAGAAATTCAAAGATGTTATGAATCTTGCGCGCTTGGTCTTGAGATCTTCTAACCGGCGTATTTTATTTGCGATTTCCAGTCCGTACTGGTTCACATAATGTTTTCTTTTATTTACCCAACCCAGTACGGACCGACGTTACGTACGGACGGTTGTGAACCAGTACGGACTGGAAATCGCAAATAAAATACGCCGGTTAGAAGATCTCAAGACCAAGCGCGCAAGATTCATAACATCTTTGAATTTCTTGAAGAGATGCAGAGACCATGATCTCATTCCTACGTGTGTCAAAATATCAGCTAAAAAGGACATTCGAGGAAGCGCGAAGATCCTAAGCCAGGCAAGTAAAAAGTTGCTAAGGACGGTGATTCAGCAAAAACGTACCGATCTACACACCATAAATACGGCCATAGACAATTCATCCAGTGAATTAAAATCTATCTTAACGACATTTGATTTTAACAATTGCATTGAAACTTTAAATAAGCGCGAAACAGCTAAATATAATGAATGCAAAAATAAACATATAGATAAATACCAAAAATTAACGAACAAATTAAATGTCAAATACAAATCTCAACGTATGAACGGAAAGTTACCGTTGACAACAGACAAATATCATAGACTACGCGCGGTCTATAATCTGTCAAAACAAACACTGGATGAACCAACATTAAACGTATTATCGAAAGGAATGAATTTCGCAATAACACCGCGAAAAATCCCGTACGAAGAAATTATCTGTAGTGTCGAGGATTGTCTGTATAAAAATAATATCGGTAAGGAAGATTTGGAGGCCATGCGTCAAGACATTTCATCTATGTTACGTCGAAGTTCAGTGCCCAAACTAAATCTTCCCAAAGACGAATTTAAAGCGTTGAACAACTTACGGAACAGACCGGAACTCACTATCCTCCGCGCGGATAAAGGAAACGCTACGGTAGTAATGGATACGTCAGATTATAATTTTAAAATTGAACAACTTTTGTTGGATGAAAATATTTATAAAAAGGTTAAATCAGACCCAACCGCGAACACGCTGAAAACAACTAGCGAGCTAGCAAAGAAGTACTCCGAAAAATTGAATCTGGACGTAAATTCGGTAATACCGTCATGTGCCAAACCACCGAAGTTGTATGGGTTACCTAAAATACACAAACCAAATGCTCCACTACGTCCAATAGTGAGCCAGATCGATTCACCAACTTATAGATTGGCTCAGCATGTAGCGAAAATACTCTCACCGCTCAGAGGACACACAAGAGCACACACAAAGGATTCATACCATTTTGTCAGTGAGATTAAAGACCTACATCTTACTGACAATGAAACTATGGTCAGTTTTGATGTCCAGTCGCTATTCACATGCCTACCTGTAGAAGACTGCATCTCAATTGTATCCAGGAAGCTAGCGGAGAACAACATGCCAGCAGAATATGCAGAACTACTTAGACATTGCCTTACATCTGGCTATCTATTGTGGAAGGAACAGTACTACAAGCAAGTAGATGGTGTGGCGAAGGGCTCTCCAGTATCTCCCATTGTCGCCGACATTTTCATGGAAGACTTTGAGGAGAAAGCCCTCCGTACTTCTCCTGTAAATCCAAGATTCTACAAGCGGTATGTAGATGATACTTTCACAATTTTACCATCGCATAAAGTAACTGCATTTCTAGACCACCTTAACTCCCTAAACTCTAAAATTCAATTTACAATGGAGTTAGAGGCAAATAACTCTTTAGCTTTTCTGGATGTGTTAGTAATTCGGAATCCTAATAACACCTTGTGTCACACTGTGTATAGAAAAAAGACCCATACAAATAGGTATTTAAATGGTGAATCTCACCACCATCCTTCACAGTTAGCTACCGTGGGTAAATCTTTGTTTCAGAGAGCACAAGGGATCTGTGACAGTAAACACCTGGCCACCGAGCTTCAGCATGTCAAGCAAGTTTTGCAAGACAACAAGCTTCGGGTTCCGCGCCTTCGTCGCAGTGACCGAGTGAAGCCGGCCACAGTCGAGCGTGTACCTGCTGTTCTTCCATATGTCAGAGGAGTCACGGACAAGATTGGCTATATCTTGAAGCGAGCTTCTATAAGAACATTTTTCAAGCCGCCGAAGAAGATAAGTCAGTTTTTACCATCTGTCAAGTGTAACATCCCTCTACAAGATGCAGGAGTATACAAGCTGGATTGTGAATGTGGTCTCTCTTACATAGGGCAAACTAAAAGATCCATTAAAACCCGCGTTAAAGAACACATAGCTGATGTGAAGCATCGACGCTCTAGGAAGTCTGCAGTCTGTGACCATGTTCTGGATCATCCCAACCATTACATCAGATTTGATAGACCACAAATCCTTGCAAAAGAACACCGATTCCTACCAAGGATGATTCGCGAGGCTATTGAAATTAAAAAACATCCTAATTTCAATAGGGAAGATGGTTGGGTATTACCACCGGCTTGGGATCCTATTATTAATAAAATTAAATCAAAAACCAAGCATACCACTGCAAGGCTTCAAGACACAGTAAGCTCTTTCTGCGTAGATCGGACTAAAAATAATAATTAAAAGCTGAAGGTACTCCGGGTTAACTATGACATCGGGACAACTGTCACCTCAGTCCCCCCGTGACCATGGGTGCTGTAAAGCGTCCGAAACGTCGGGTAAAAATAGTTCAAAATTAAACGCGATAAAATCCGTAAAAAAGTAGTTTTATTTAAATGTGTAATATTCGCGTAAATAAAAGAAAACATTATATACTTTACTTACATACCTGTAGGATCTTTCTATGGAACATTACCACACGGCAACTTTACTAAAGTACTGAGTCATTCTCGACCCTTGTACCTTAAGGAATATAGGTGTTTAGTATGCCCCTCCCCGCGGTCCATAACCAGACATAGTAGCGCGATAGCTATACCCCAACACTTTCTTATATTGAGATAGGTTTTTTAATTGGTATTACTTATACATTCCCCAGATTTAGTCTTATAATTTTTCAATGCACGAACACTTTCTTATTATATATGGAATACTTATATAGAGACTTTTCCAGAACCTTTCTTTTGAAAATTCAACGTTATTTCTTTTAATCGCTATTGATTCAAGCTATTAGGGAGAACATATTGAAAAAATGGCTTCAAAATTGAGTTCTGCCATTTTTGCTATTAGAGGGATTAGACAGTTGACTCTGACGGTCTGGAAACAATATTCATTTTGCAAAAACAAGCATTTCGGGCAATATATAACTTCATTCCTCGCGAGTCGCTACGAGAACTATTCAAGGATACTAATATTTTGACACTTCCGTCTTTGTATATTTATGTAAATATAATGTACGTACGGAAACACATGTATTTTAATAAAAACAGTGACTGTATCCTGAATGGGCCGAGGTGACACGCCAAAGGTTCCTAAGGGTTAAGGGTGTTTAGGTTGGCCAAAACTAGAAAATCTTTTCTTAGTAGATCCATAATTTTTTTTAAAAAAAAATCTCATAGTGTGACGCAAAAAACTGACATAGAATTCAACAAACTTGTCAAGAAGACATTATTAGAAAAAGCGTATTATAAAATAGATCATTACGTAGAGGACAGAGATGTGTGAAAATAACTAGTATTACTCTACACTTGCAAACCCCCTGGCTACTAAATTTATGATGTAATTTATAAATGACATTATATGGCATTGAAATAAAGAAAGACTCCAGAATTTTTTGCCGGTTATTCTTTGAGAAGGTCTTATTTATTTAAAGCCGGTGTAGATTTTGACAATCGTAAGAGATACAAGCATAAAGAAATTTTGACTTTGACTTTGACTATCACCAGTCCGTCCGTAATCCGTAAATTTTAAATTTATTTTGTTATTTGGTTTTTGATTTTTATATTAATACTAATGGTTTATATAATAGGGATCCTATAAAGCAGCATTATTATTAACTTCTGCGTGTTATTCAAGGTAATTTTCACATTTTTCTTTTATATTGCACCTTTTGACCATTGACTGACAATAGGCATTAAGTCCTCCCTCTGTTACCCTTTTAATTAAGGTGTTATAATAAAGTATATAAGAAGATATCCCGGATTAATTATGACCCCAGGACAAATGACACCTTACTCATCCCGTGACCATGCAGATATCACTGATGCACGAAAGTGTATAATTTTTGATCTTATAAAATGGGTAATTATTCTTAGTATTCATTGAAATTGGTTCATTGAATAGTCTGGACAGAAAATGAATTAAAAAAGAAATAAAATATTTTACAGCAGAAGCACTTTCGTTACCATCCTTAAGACAATAGGTTTTCCAGCTTCCCTATTATTCATCTTATAAATAAGAAATATATTTTGTTTTACAGTTTCATAAAGACATTTTGTTAATGAGTGTTACAATAAAAGAGGAGGAAAATGTCTGGAAATAAATGAAAAAAAAATCATAGCTATCTAATACATTAAAAAGAAACGACGAGGCCGTGGCCTAGTGGTTGGAGTACCTAACTAACATGCCAGGGTTCAAATCCCAGCTGGAGACAAAATTTATGCAAAAACATTATTAGTTTTTGAGTCTGGTTGTGTCTCTGACAACGCATTCTAGTGTACCTCCGATCTTGACACATGAGCGTTACTTCGGGCACAGGTAGGTAGGCGCCACTGTGTTTGCGCGTTGACTGGTGGCACTATAATATCTCCTGCTCAGTTCATAACATCCAACGGTATACGGTAGTTTTCGTAGTGATCGAAAATCGGTCAGAAGAACATCATAAAATAAAAAAAAATATTCTTCATAAAAAGTGTATCTACCTCTGATCCTATGACAATGTTATCCTTGCCAATTTAGACCACCTAGAGGTAATTTTTAATACTACATAAAGCCGTACGCCTACAATAAAAAAATTACATCCTCCTGGCCGATTTTCGATTATGGTGACAACTTCCCTATACTTTCGGAAGCTATCAACTGCGCAGGTGATGTTATAATGCCACAAGTATACGCGCGAATACAGAAGCATTCACTCGTTCCTACGTACCTTCACCCGATGTAACGCTGATGCGACTAGATCGGAGGTAGGCTAGGATGTAGTGTCAAACACGGAGATAATCACAACACAACCAGACCCGAAAACCATCATTTTGTGTTTTCGCACAAATGTTAACTTCTACTGGGATATGAACTCAGGACCTGCGGCGTAAAGGACAGGTGGTATTCTATACACAAGGCCACGCGGTCGTCAATAAAAAAATTATGATCGAAAAGATCATGAATTGAAATAATATCATAATGATTCTTACATTTACGTGAATATTATGCATTTAATACTACTAATTATACGGATTTCATTGCGTTTAAAAGCGGCAAAATTAGTTTAGTTAAATGAAGTCAATAATACACACACCGGCACAATTAGCTGAACACAAAAAAAAACATTATTTTCCATAATATTTCATAAAAGACTGGCCAGTTATGTTATCTTTTTATTAAGTACTTTAATTTAAAAATGTAACATAAGGCGACAGTCATTTTTTTCATCGATTTGTTTCTGTTTCCCGGTAATACTGATTTGTTAGTGGTTCGAGCTCGGTCTGAGGAGAAACTTAAAAGTTTTATAAATTCGAAAAAAATATATTTTTTCGTTTACATCGGTTAAACTTTGCAAGGAACATAAACCAATAGGGAAGGGATACTCTTCTCTGATAATTTAGAGTGCTATTAAACCAAATAGATGGAAGACAGATAATATGGAGACGCAAAGGAGAACGCTTCAGTCAGACTAATTTTGAAAATACATAAATATGGGGGCGGATATATTTGTGGTGTAGGTAAGGATAACTTTCGGAGCTAGTACGGAGTTAGTGATGTTCGATGGAACCCTCCTCCATCTACCATCATTACGACTGCTGATAGGTACATCAGGGATATTTTAGGACACGTTGTGCCATTTGCCACCTGTAATGATGACGGCTTTATTCTGATGCAGGATAATGCTCGGGCTCACAATGCTCGCTCACTCCAAGCATATCTAAAGCATGATATGAATAGATCATGTTTGGGGCTTATTAAAGAAAAGTGTTAAATCCAGAATACCACCCCCTAACAACCTGACAGTACTGCAAAACGCATTACTTGAAGAGTGGCAGAGCTTCTCCCAAGGTACAATAGATAACATAATTCGCAGCATGCCCAGAAGGATGGAAACGTAAGTTAGAGAGGGAAACACACGTTATTAGTCTTTCATTTATTTAATGTTAAAAGTAAAATGTAAAATCTTAGTAATCTTTAATTTACAACATTGTTTGTGTTTTCACAAAATAGAGAAAAAAGTGTTTATTTTTATTTTGATTATTTTTAATAAAATTTCATTAAAAACTTCTTGCAAGTCGATGTTAAAAGATGTTTATCAGTTTGTTACTTCATGTCTGATTATTATTTGTTTTAATATACAAATACGACGTATTTCTATACTCTGCCTTTTTTAATGTTCGTTTAATTGTGCCGGTGTGTATATATTGTTTGTGTAACCACGCAAAAGGCAACATTTCCACATTAACCATTAATAACTCGGAAAATGTTCGCAGGTCTCGCTGTATGTGGCCTACGGGAGTTAATGTGGTTTTAATATTAATAGTGTGCTTAACACCGATACAACATTTACTAGGCATTAACTGTAACATGTTGTCCTTATTTAAGAAGACTAAAAGTTCGTCAGTACTTACTACCAAATTGTAAAGATCGTAGCATATTACAGCAATTGCGTCATTTTTTATAGCAAAAATTGAGACGAGCAATACAGTAAGTGCAACGTTAGCATGCCAAATGCTGTGTCACGTAGAAATTTTCTTTGCGCCTGTCCCCCTGAGATAATCAGTTCTTAAGTCTCATATGTCCAATAATTACACTAGCTCTCAATGACCTACAGACCGAAACATAGTAATATTTGCACACTAATGCTTCACGGCAGAATAACTGGCTCTGAGGTAGCACCTAACTAGACGGACTCCTGGATAGAAATTCTACCACCAGTTGAGCGATGTTGTAATAAATGAAAAGAGCAGAGAAGGACCCTGTTCTTACAGAATATAAGCGTAGAGCATCTGTATGGCGCTATCGCGTTCTGTTAGATGCGTGACGCAAACCGGAGACCCACTAACCTATGAAGCGAGTCTACTCCACTTCACTTAAGAGGTATTCCTTCATAGTACAGAACTAGGGTTAAATTACATCTTGATGAGGAAGAACATAGACATTTAAGGTCACAGTGATTACGTACCATGAGGTAACAGTTGATTAGGTTATAAGTCTTACATACAACGCAGTGTCCGAGACATATATATTATGTTTTTAAAGTAATGTTGGACCTAGCTGGGATTGCGAACTTGCATGGCGAACTCTTCCCGGCAACACCCTTTCAGAATGAAGAAGGAATGTGCTCGGCAGTGGGTCATTAAGAAGCTGTTACTTTCCTTTTTTACTTTTTAACTCTGATTACTAATAGATTATAGAGATCGTCATCTTTTATTAAATTATATTCTCCTATGATAAAGGCGAATATAATAAAGTTGCATATTTCTATTTTAATTAAGTAGATAGTATGGCACTTAACACAACCGTTGTCTCCATACCATCTTCTTGTCTTCATTGCTATTAATAGTCAGTCAGTGTAGTGTTAAGTCTGCTAATACACTATTATATTTAATTTCTATTGGTTTATTTTGTGTGTGATCTGAAATCTTTAGTGCTAAGGTACCAATAAATTTTGTGAATGTAGTGTTCTTAAACTTAAGCCGCGACGCATTTGTGTTAATTGTTGCGGTTCACTTAACAGCGAACCCGAATGAGACATTAATGCTTGAGACGTTGGTTTAATGTTACACGAAATGGCTTTCTCATCAACAAGTCGGTTCAGTGAACCCGAAGAATATTGCGTTTATGTATTGTACTATACAACATACCAAACTTAGTTATGTTTTATCTCAGCTTCCGTTAGATATGAGACAAACTTTTATTTCGGAAGAATTATTACAATGATAATTATAGTGCAATAATAAATTTATTTTAATTAAAATATGTTTACATTTGCTAAATATGGCAGAAACAAAACGAAAAACTGTAATGTTTGCACAGTACTACTTGACAGCAAAGTACCTACTTAGACGGATTCCTGCATAGGAGTCCTACCACCAGTAAAATTTAGGTAAAACTTCTGTTTGAATAGTAATATGTATCTAAAGTGAGCACCATGAGCCGTGATAGGGAGCCGGGCGCTCGCGTTCAATTTCACAGTGCACGAGTGACCTGTGTCTGATCCCTGATACCGTTCCCAAAAATTGTTTTACAATTTTAAGTGCTAACAGAAAAAAAACATCGTAAACCTGCGTGTCTGAAGAGAAAGAATATTTCGCGGACATGTGAAGTTCTGTGACCCGCATTGGAGTAGCGTGACAGACTCTGCCGCTTCAAAACCCTTTCAGAAATAAGAAGAGGCATGATCTCAGTAAATAGGACATTTATAGGCTGTTACTTTACTTTATTGGTATACAAAAATAATAATGAATATGTAAAAACAATTAAATCCGGTTAGGGTGAAAACAATAAAGCTTAAATATATAATCTATTAAATAATCTATAGGGGAGGCCGATGTTGACTAAAATAGGCTGAAATAATGATGACAATATCTATAGAAATTAAAAAATAATTCTCTCGGATAAATACGGAAAAGCTAACTTTTCGTCATTAACTATTAATAACGCAGAAAATATTCTCGCTGCATATGGCTCGTGTGATGTAATGTAGTTTTAATATTTACACTCAGTTCAACTCCGACACTACATTTACGATGCATTATAAACATGTTGTGCTTATTCAAGAGAGATGATAAATTATTTTAAATGTGGAAATGGATGTCCATTTCCGTTTTTCCATTTTTGAAAACGATGCCTCACAAATAGATTTCTCATGTATCGTTAGTGGGTTTAACTTCAGCCCATCAAAGTCCACTGCTGAACATAGGCCTCCTCCATAGATTGGGGGGATTTTGCCAGAGTTGCCACGCTTGGCAGGCAGGTTGGCAACCGCAGTATATTTATTTAACTGTTCCGGAAAGATGCTGCTACCCATCTCCGGGTTTTCATCCCTCTGTCGACTTTTACACCCACGGGACGAGGTAGATTCTCTAGGGCCGCCATCACACAGTTTACAGTGTGTTTACATGCATTCGTTTCACAAGCAGAACACAACCTGAACCTAAAATCGATTGGTTGTGTTTATCCGTAAACGATGGCTCCGACTAGGACTCGAACTTAGGACCCGCGGCGTAGAATCAGGTATTCTAACGAATGACTAGGTCATGCAATCATCAATTCCACACATTTCAAAGCCATTTAAGCTGTGCTGCTGTGCTGACACTACAAACCGGCGGACTTTAAAAATTCTGGATTTTATTTTTATTTCTTCACGAGTTTTTATTTCAGCACTGAGCACGTGTCAAATCAGCACTTACAATTTGAATCGAATCTAACTCAATACTAGCGGACTATAAAATTTAGGGCGCGCACCTTGACCTTGGCTTTTTTATGTTGAGAAAGGCGTGTGGGAGTTTTATAACGACTACCGCGTGGCCTAATAGTAACAATATGTGACTTGAACGCCGGGGTCCCTGGGTAAGAATCCGAGCCGGAGCCAAGTGCAAAAGCACAATTTGTTTTTGTGGTCTAGATGTGTTGTGTTTGTGAAATGTATGTCTGTAAAATGCAACCACGGCTCAGGTTCACCTGCGTAGTAGGTGTGTAGGCATCATTTAAAAATTGTTTTTATGGGATAAAGTTTAGTAACAAAAGCGTAGGATAAAGAGCAATTGTATCTTCTGATATTAAAACGGCATTGGACATAAAATAACAGCTTGTAGCGACATCTATGTCGCCACATGAGAAGCTCAAGAAATATTCCTATACGTCCATAATCGTGCTATGAATGTGTTCTGAGATGAGAACTATATATACAACATCTAAATATTGTGTTTCTATGAAAGGTTATGACTTGATAAATAATAAATGTTCCATTATTGGGCACAGGTAGACATCTTTTAGAGGGTTTTAGAATGCGTTCGCTACGCTGGTTCAGTACGGGTTCAATAACTTCACATCTCGTTGAAATATTTTTTATTTCAAAAACACGCAGGGTACAAGACCGAAATCATTTATCGCCGAACGCGTTTAAAATCAGCACAACAGTATTCGTGGTAATAGTACCGGGTATTCAATTGGGTCACTCGCGTGATGTCCGCCTGCCCAATTTTCGATCACGGCGACTACTACCAAATTCTGTCGGATGTTATCAACTGCGCAGGAGATATTATAGTGCCGCTAGTGTATGCACAAATACGGGAGCACTCACTTGTCCCAATGTACCCGTGCCCGATATAACGCTCACGCGATAGGACCGGAGCTAGGATATAGTAAGCCAACAATTTGTGTTTTGCACAAATGTTTGCTCCGTCTAGGATTCGAACCCAAGACCCGCGGCGTAGCATTATGGTACTCTAACCACTGGCACACGCGGTCTTATCACGTAACAAGAAACCTAAGATGAACGGCTAGCTTCTGAGTTACCACGGCCGTCATTAAACGCATTAATATAAAACTTTCAACAGATTTCGTTGATATTTTAGTAACCAAGCAATCCGAAATTTAAATGAGTTAATGTTTCACAAATTATAACCATTGGTTTGCAAAATGGAATTTACAGCACTGCATCCATTTTAATTACATTGCACTTCGTAGATCAGTATTCTGGTCACGCGTTCGCAATATCGAGCTCAAATTGATAACCTTGTTGAAATTTAAATTGCAAACAATCACTTAACACAATAAAGCATAGAGTCTTCGTGCTATATTCAAGAATACATTTATTCTTGAATAATAATCTTCATTGTTTTTTTATAGAACAGGGGTAAACGAGCAAGTGGCTCACCTGATGGTAAGTGATCACCACCGCCCATGAACATCTACAATACCGGAGGAACAGTGGATGCCTTGCCGGCCTTTGAGAAAGGAATAGGCTGTTTTAGTGAATGTACCTAAGTCGTCATTGTGTACACGATTTGTCATAAATCTTATACATGTTTGGGTTATGAACTAATATTGAGTACTTTCATTCTTTAATTAAAAAATCGATATAGCCTCAAAATTGGCGATGATTTTTAATATCTCTGTTTACTGTGGTGTGTTCCCTGATCTGATGAAACATAGTAAGGTTGTTCAGTTTTTAAATCGGGTAGTAGAGAAATTCTTACTAATTACTAACCCATTTCTACGATGCGGATAAAATATATGCTAGAGCAAATGCTCGTTCTTTTTGGTAAACATAATTTTTTTAATGACAAGCTATTCGTCTTCACCAAAGGATGGCCAACGACTAATGGCGGTGTAAATCTAGTTTCACATGTTCTACAAGACTGCGTAGATTTTAATGATACGGTTGATGTTTTTTTTATTGGATAAAGTAACGAAACGAGCAAAACGTAAACCTGATGGTAGGTGCAACGTATGCCCATAACAAATGCTGTGTCACCAAGAACATTTCTGGGTGACACAACCATGCGCCCAATGATTTCTTATATTTACGCGAACACTACACATTTAAACGAAACTAATTTTACGGATTTTATTCTTTAATCCGTAAAATTAGTTTTGAGACTCTTGTGTCTGACTTAGATTTCAAAAAACTTATTAGACATGGCATATTATAATCCACACTATAATATTATAAATGCGGAAGTGATTCTCTCTGAGCCTCTGTCTGTTTGTTACGTTTTCATGGTTTAACCGCTGAACTGAGCTTGACGAAATTAGGCACAGTGATAGCTTGCATTATAAAATAATTCTGGTCTCGGAAAATCATATAGTTCCCACGGGATGTTTTTAAAAAACCCTATTTCAACGCAAACGAAGTCGCGGGAAACTGCTGTTAGATTATATAAAGCACAAAGACATATGGAAATAAATTTATCTCTAAACTTGCAAACCCCCTGGCTACCAAATATATCATGTAATAATTTAATGTCATTTATAAATTATAATTTTCCAGCTGATAGGATTCCTATTAAGGATTCCATCTAGGTAGGTATCACCGCAGCAGCAGTTATTCCGCCGTGAAGCAATGGTGTGCAAGTATTACCGTGTTTTATTCTGAAGGGCACTGAGAGCTAGTGTAATTACCTGTAATATGAGACTTAAAAAATGATGTCTCAGAGATGCGGTGGGCGCAATGTGGTGCCTTACAGAAATGTTTTGGCTGACATAACATTTTTTATGCAGGTGCAGATGTTGGGTTTACCGTCGGAAGAACGTTTGGCACGTCAAAAAAATCCCAGAGTTTATTGCCGGTTCTTCTCTAAAAAGGTCTTATTTTTCGTACTGCTGTAGATTTCATTGATAAAAACATGATTGATAAAAACTTTAAACAAATCTAAATTGAATAAATAAATTTTGAATTCGACTTTAATGCTCATCGACATAAGGCTGAATAATCATACTTTTTTTAAATCACTGTAGCAATAAATAACAAGCACACAGTCCGCCTGATGGTAAGTGATCAATTTGGATCAGAAACATTTTGCATTCTGATTTGTCAATCGAAACTACAAGAAAGCCTTGCGTTCTACGATAAAATGCCTCGTGCGGTGTGTCACGTCTACGTCTAAGGAGAAGCTTAAGAAATAGAACATACGTCTTACACTGCACTATTAAAGTTTCATCGATCATCATTATTTCAGGCCATCATAATCCACTGTTGAGTATACTGTAGCCTGTAGCCTACATCCCATCCCGTGGGTGTCGTAAAAGTCGACAGAGCAAAATTAAAACCAGGAGATGGGCAGCAGCATCTTCCTGGAACATCTGAATAAATAAATTGCAGTTGTCAACCCGCCTGCCAAGGGTGGCAAATATGACAAAATCCCTCCAATATGAGAGCTACAAACTTTTGTGGCTATCTATGGGGGAGGCCTATGTTTAGCAGTGGACTTGTGATAGGCTGAAACGACGACGACGACGACGAAACTCTCTTTTGTAATTGTGTCTCTGATTATGCCACTCTAGTTAGAAGCAAATTAGAATACGGCACTGTAATATGGAATCCTAGTTACCAGGTACAAAAGGATCGGTTAGAAAGCATACAGAAACGTTTCACACAATTTTATTCCATTGGACAAGATAAAAGATTACCTTATATCTCACGGCTAGAAACTTTCAAATTAAACTGATTATCAGATAGACGCAAATTACATGACATGATATTTTTACACAAGCTTATAAACGGAGCCTTGGATAACTCGGAACTGTTGAGTCAAATATCCTTTAAAGTTCCCTCCCGTATACCGCGATTCCACTGTTCACTCAGCGAATCAACAGAACCAATCTAGGGCGTCATTCATTAACACCTAGGTTAAGTAAATAATACAAGGACTTTTTAGACAGAGACAAAGTCATTGATTTATTTATCGATAAATTAGTAAATTTTAAAGTTAAGTTAGTCGAGTCACTAGACTCTTCAGTGGGAGAGGGCAGGCGCTAGAATTTTTTTTTGCTTATTATGTTATTTTATCACTGTCATAGCAGGTATTTTTAAGCAAAATTGGGTCTTTTAAATTGTAATCGCACGACTAGTCTTAATTTGCATGCTGTAACTGCCTGTAAATGGAGTTATATGTGTACCTAGCACCTAAGGTTTATTATTGTAATGTATTATTGTTGTAATATACGTGATTTTCTGTTGGCAGTTCCAAAATAAATAAATAAATTATTTGAATTTCCGATTTGAAAAATGGCATCGTTGTACTGCTATTTCACGTTTATATGGTGGTCTTATCATTTTGTGTAGTATGTGTACCAAAATGCCGCGAAAGTCCAAAGTGTTTTGTTATTCTGCCCCAGGGCCGGTTATTCTGCCGTGGCGCAGTAGTGTGCAAACATTACTGTATTTCGGTTTGAAAGGCACTGAGAGCTAGTGTAATCACTGGGCATATAAGACTTTAAGAACTGGAGAAGGGTGAGCGCAATGAGGTGTTACACAAAAATGTTCTGGATTGCACAACATATGTTATGGGCAGACGTTGCACTCACCGTCAGGTGAAAATTTTGCTTGTTTTGTCACTTTATCCAATAAAAGAATCTGGCGCTCACTTTCAAGCTATTTTAAAGAGGTCAATGTCATGTTATGTGCAGTACTGGTTAGAGTACCGCGTGGCCTAGTGGTCAGAGTACCTGACTTCTAAACCTCGGGTCCTGGGTTCGAATCCCAGCCGGAGCCAACATTTGTGCTAAATTTGTCCCCGTGTTTCTGACACTGCATCCTAGCCTACCTCCGATCTTATCGCAACAGCGTAACATCGAGCGCGGGTAGGTTGGGACGAGTGAGTGCCACTGTGTTTGCGCGTACACTTGTGGCACTATAATATCTCCTGCGCAGTTGATGGCTCTCGACATTAGTCGGCAGTTGTCGCCGTGGTCGAAATCGGCTAGGAGAACATCACTAGTTAGAGGCCGAATATGAAGTTATTTATTCAGTAATACCAAACCAAATTACCAAGTGTCTACGCCATGCTTAACGCTTATTTAACTCGTATTATAATTGTTTATATAAAGCCCAACACTACACATTGCAATTTGTATTCCACTTCCATACATCGCTTCACATAGGACATACCAGCCAATCAAAACCCAAAGCAATTTTTGCACAACCTAAATGATGCCACTATGGAGTTCCTATCTTCAGGAGATTTGGACTTAAAGGAAGGGCACTCGTAAAGTCGGTGAGAACCTTGACAAATAACACACCCCTTCGAGGAACTAGGAACTAGTTCGCCTTCTGCATTAAATATAAGTTTGGTTAGTGAATGACTTGCCTTTAGAACTATGGGGTGCCTTTTCTTATAAGTGTATTTAGAGGCATTAATTCGACCACCAACGCGAAGAATACCCGCTGAATCGAGAAAAGGGCAGAGTGAGGAATTTAGGAATAATTTGGGAGAAATACCAACACTTAAGGATTTTTTTACATTTTTAAAAAATCATGCAGACGTCTTAGAAACTGTTTATCGTAGCAAACAATATAAAATTAAACATTTAACCCCTTATAGCAACAGCCCTCAAGCTAAAACCCAAAGTAAATCTTTTGTTGTTACTTCCAAGGATACACTGTCAGCTTCTAGTTCCTCGAAGGGGTGTGTTATTTGTCAAGGTTCTCACCGACTTTACGAGTGCCCTTACTTTAAGTCCAAATCTCCTGAAGATAGGAACTCCATAGTGGCATCATTTAGGTTGTGCAAAAATTGCTTAAGATTCGGTCACGTAGCTGAGAGTTGTAATCTTCAGGGTTCTTGTCGATTATGTAAGAAAAGACATAATTCTTTATTGCATATTCCTAAAACTCCTGAAAAATCTGTTTCCAGTTCTAGCAGCCTTCAGCCTCCAGCAGCCGTCTTGTCTACTTCTGTTCTACAATCTCCCGCCGACTCAGAAATCTTGCTGTGCACTGCTAAGGTCCTAGTTTCCAATCCTAACACTAATAAAACTATATCGATACGGGCTCTACTTGACTGCGGGAGTCAGTCCTCCTTTATTACCGAAGATGTTAAATTAAAATTGAACCTGGTCCCTCAGCCATCTAATGTTAGCTTAGTCGGTATCGGTAGCACAGAACTTAAGCTAAATACTGAGCGTTTCACGCTAAAACTACAATCCAAAAATACATCTTATAGTTCTATTCTTAGTTGTCTAGTCTTACCTAAAATTTCAGATAACCTACCTAGAACTAACTACCTTTGATATATCTGCTTTTAATTTAAGTGGTGTCAAACTAGCAGATCCTAATTTTAACGTTCCATCCTCTATTGAAATGCTTATTGGTGCTGATCTATTTTGGAACCTAATCGGCTTCGAACAACGCCACCTAGGACCAAAAAATCACACTATTCTTCGAAGCTCTAAGCTTGGATGGCTCGTGGTAGGTCACCTACCATCTCTAAATTATATTACTCCAAACAAAAAAGTCATATGTAAAATGACTTTAAAGGAACATGATATTCCTAATCTTACCAATCAAATGTCTAAGTTTTGGGAGCTTGAAAACTTTCCTCAAGGCTTAACCTATTCAAAAGAGGAAAGGCTTTGCGAAAAGCATTTTGTTTCAACAACTACACGCTTAAATAGTGGTCGTTTCTGCGTCGGTCTACCTGTTCGTGAAGAAAGGAATTGTCTAGGCGATTCTTAGGCTTTGGCAAAAAAGAGGTTTTTAAATTTAGAAGCACGTTTCAAAAGGCAGCCGGATTTAAAGCGTCGTTATGTCGATTTTATTAATGAGTACGCTACTCTAGGTCATCTTACACAGGCTATCGAACAAAGGCCTAGTCTTTCTTATTTTCTTCCGCACCACGCACAACTAAACTACGTGTCGTCTTTGATGCTTCGGCACGCACCACATCAGGAGTATCAATTAATGACCTCCAAATGGTAGGTCCGACCATTCAATACTCATTATTTAATATACTAATTCGTTTCCGACAGCATGCATATATAGTCTCAGGAGACATTGATAAGTTTTATCGTCAAATATTGCTTCGGCAGTCAGATAGAGACTTACAGCTCATCCTATGGCGAGACAACGAGACCGAACCACTGCGCACTTTACAACTAAGGACAGTTACGTATGGTTTCGCCAGCGCTAGCTTTCTTAGCACGCGTTGCATTTGGCTGCTGGGCGAGGAATGTAACGACCCTAAAATTAAAACTATCATTCAAAATGATCTGTATTGTGATGACTTGCTCACAGGTTGTGATTCAAAAGAAGAGCTCCGTTACATTCAGCGCTCAGTTTCAGAAGAATTAGCTAAGGGTTGTTTTCACCTCCGCAATTATCGGTCTAATTATCGCGAGCTTTTCTCAGCCGATAACATTAATTATGCTAACGGCGACTTAATAATAAGCAACGCCGCTAGTACCTTAGGCATTGGATGGTCTCCTTCTTCGGATCTGTTGCATTTTCCGGTTCAATATTCGCCTCCAGAGTGTCTCACCAAAAGATCTATCTTATCTTCTACGTTTCAAATTTTCGACCCGCTTGGTTTACAGTCGCTTTGTACTATTAAACCTAAAATACTTCTTTTAAAATTATGGTCCGAAAAATTAGGCTGGGATGACCCAGTTCCTCAATATATCAAGGCTTCCTGGAAAAAATTTGCACAACAAATGCACTATATTTCATCACTAAAAATAAAGCGACATATTTTGATACAAGGTTATGTTTTTATAGAGATGCATTGTTTTTGTGACGCGTCAAAGGTAGCTTACGGAGCTTGTATTTATCTCAAATCAACAAATGCCGAAGGCAACTCTACGGTACACCTTTTGACTGCCTTACTAGGCGCTCAATTAACTTCCTCTGTTACTAAGGCTTTGCGGTGTAAAGTCCACCGCCATATATACTGGACTGATTCTAGCGTTGTATTAAGTTGGTTGCTTTCTCCTAACAAAACGGACGTATTTGTCGCTAATAGGCTAGCAGCTATACATGAACTAACCGATTCTTCTTCTTGGCGTTACGTTCCCACGGCTCAAAATCCAGCAGATCTCGCTTCTAGGGGCATAAAAAAAAGTAAAGTTTCAGCCTATAAATGTCCCACTACTGAGCACAGGCCTCCTCTCATTTCTGAGAGGGTTTTGGAGCTAGGAAGAATCCGCCACGCTGCTCCAATGCGGGTTGGCGGATTTCACATGTCTTCGAAATATTTTTTATTCCTCAGACATGCAGGTTTCCTCACGATGTTTTCCTTCACCGCCGAGCACGTGGTAAATCAGCACTTAAAATTGCAATTAACAATTTTAGTGGTGCCGGCACCGGGAATCGAACCCAGGTCACTCACTTACTATGAAATTTAAAGCGAGCGCCTAGCCCCTGAGCTACCACGGCTCATCTAGGGGCATAGAGCCTCAATTTTTAGAATCTACATCTCTTTGGTGGCAGGGACCTTCTTTTCGCTTACACGAGGAGTCCTCATGGCCTTCCCTCTCGGCGACTGCGGTGGAGACGCCGGAGTCTTTAAAGGCGGTTTCCGCTTTGGCGGCGGAGGTTATACCAGTGGTGTCCCCCGTCGATTTCCACAGATTTTCTAAACTTCATAAACTCCAGAGAGTTTTTGCTAGAATTTTAAGATTCATACATAATTTTCGTAATCCTACCAACAAATTCCGGGGCTCTTTACAAACACTTGAACTAGAAAATTCACTTAAATTTTTGATTAAAACTGCTCAGAATGAGTGTTTCAATAACGAAATTACTCTTCTACGAAACAAAAAAAGCTCTTTCATCCAAAACATTCCTTTCCTCACTCTGCCCTTTTCTCGATTCAGCGGGTATTCTTCGCGTTGGTGGTCGAATTAATGCCTCTAAATACACTTATGAGAAAAGGCACCCCATAGTTCTAAAGGCAAGTCACTCACTAACCACTTATATTTAATGCTGAACATGTTCGCCTTCTGCACGCAGGTCCTTAGCTGCTTCTCGCTTCTATTAGAGATCGCTATTGGCCTATCGGAGGTCGTAATTTAGCTAGAAGTACTGCGGGACAGTGTCTCATATGCCGCAGATTTATAGGTCAAACTATGACTAATATAATGGGGGATCTTCCGAATGACCGTGTGGAACCTGATTTTCCATTCCACACAGTGGGCACCGACTTTGCTGGGCCATTTTATATCACGGACCGAAAAGGCCGTGGTTGCAAGGTAACAAAATGTTACCTCTGCATTTTTATTTGTTTTCGATTTAAGTGTGTTCATCTAGAAGCGGTTAGTGAACTTACTAAAGATTCCTTTTTATTAACATTAAAGCGTTTCATCGCTCGCAGAGGACAACCAAAAGTTATTTACTGCGATAACGGTCGAAATTTTGTTGCCGCGGCCAAAGAAATCAAAGATTTTTTTAAAACCAATAGCGATTGTATTTTAGATTATGCCGCGCGTCGGGGCATAGAGTTTCGTTTTTCCCCTGCATACGCTCCACACTTTAATGGTCATGCCGAGGCGGGAGTAAAATCTGCCAAATTTCACATTCACAGGGTGTTAGGGAAAGCCTACTTAACCTTTGAGGAGCTATCTTCACTGTTTGCGCAAATCGAAGCTATCCTCAACAGCCGTCCCCTTTCTCCTCTCAGTCCTTCTCCTGATGATTACCAACCACTCACCCCAGATCACTTTTTAATCGGCAGGCCACTTACCTCATTGCCCGCTGCGAACCTCATGGACCAGAACTACAATCGTCTCGACTGGTTCCAGCGGTTAGAACAAGCAAGGCAACACTTTTGGAAGCGCTGGTCAAATGAATATGTTTCCGAGTTGCAACAACGCACGAAATGGCGTGTCAGGCGCACAGACCTAAAACGCGATGACCTAGTGCTCATCAAAGAGGACAACACGCCACCTCTCTGTTGGCGTCTCGGAAGGGTAACGAAGTTGTTCCCCGGTTCCTCGTGTCGCCGATGTCACTACAGCTCAAGGGACTCTTCGCAGAGCATTGAATCGCTTATGCATACTGCCTACTTCGGATTGCAACTAATCAACTTGAAACCTTGTGCTTTCAACGCCCGGGAGGATGTCTACGCCATGCTTAACGCTTATTTAACTCATATTATAATTGTTTATATAAAGCCCAACACTCCAAATTGCAATTTGTATCCACTTCCATACATCGCTACTCATAGGACATATCAGCCAATCAAAACCCACCAAACTTACTAATAATAAGAAAGCTTTTCGCCGACACGCTTACTTACACTTACCACACTCGCAACTCAAACTGCCTACTGCACACACCTAATAATTTTTAAAGTACATAATGTAATAAAATATAATTTCCTAAAATTTCATCTTTTTATTGTTCTATCGAGAACACCAAGCTTATCTTGGAATTTCTTTGATACCGTTATAAAGACATTAAATACAAACTCACACAACTCAACTTACTATAAAATAAGAAAGCTGCCAGTCTTTGTTATTTGTTCCATTCGTTATCACAATAAAAGGCTCCTGAGAATAATGCTCAATTAGTCACGTCGAGTTTACTTCCCTTTTATGAATTTTCTGTATCTTTTCACTAGAAAAATATTTTGTGAGCATACGAATTACCTCCATTTTACATTTGAAGCAAATAATTATTTGATGTTTTGAGAACAAAGAAGAACACGGACGTAATTTATAGCGGAAAATGTAAGTTTAAAAATCCACCACATCTGCGTGTCCCGAGGGCAGAGTAAGAGAATTAATAGACGAGATGGTAGCTCGTCGGCCTTTTAATTTCATAGTACGCGAGTAACCTGGGGTCGATCCCCGGTGCCAGCACCTCTAAAATTGTTCTACAATTTTAAGTGCTGATTTATCTCGTGCTTAGCGGTGAAGGAATTCATCGGGAGAAAACCTGCACATCCGCGGAATAGAAATATAAATGTGTACGAGGACATGTGACGTCCGCCAATTTAAGCAGCATGGCGGAGTATTCCCGGCTCCAAACCCCTTACAGAAATGAGAGGAAGCCTGTGTCCAACAGTGGGACATTTATAGGCTGTTACTTTATTTGTTATGGATAATAATGAGACGACCGTATGGCCCAGTAATCATAGTACCTGACTACAGCTACGCGGTTCCTGGATCGAATTTCACCAGAGTTAAGAGATTTTCTAACGGTCTATCGTCGGTGTGTCTGCGCAAAGTGACTTGAAGTGGATAGTGCCTTGTGGCTTTGTGGTTAGAGTACCTGAGTACCGCACCGCGGATCCTGAGTTCGAATCCCAGTCAGAGCCAACTTTATGAAAAAACAAAAATTGTTGGTTTTTGGGTACGGTTGCGTTATGATTATCACGGGGACTTTGATTGTCTTTATCACTGCATTTTAGACTATTTCCGATATTATCGTATGGGCCGTACATAGGGTGCGGGGTGTTAAGGGCAAGTGCGTGATTAATTTTAAATAAAAGTATTGCTTGCTGTTCAAATGATTTCTTCGCAAACCTGCCCATTCTTTTACAGAAAATATATCTCTTACAGAGTATAACAATTAGTTGAGGATACTGCACTTATTATTAACATACAAGAAGCCAATCGAATTACTTAAAGTTTGCTTACGTGACTAACCGCCAAGTCCTTTTTACACACATTAACAATTTATATTTACATCCTACCCTAAAATTATTCTTATTAAAAAATATTACAGTTCGTACGGCGCATACACGTTGTATTATTCTCTACTGCATGCGCGTCGTGCACAACTTTACATACTGAACGAGTACTATAAAAGGAACAGAACTTGGATATTCAGACTTATTCTCGAACTATCTTACTAGTGGGCCCTCTGCTCGCGAGTCTCTTCCTACGAAACTGTGAAAGCCGACGGGCTAGCAGCGTACTACACATACAATAAATATATATTTAGTTAGTAGCTGCGAGTCGTCTGCCGCCCTGACTGTGTTCCTACAAATATTTCCTGTGCATTTTATATCTTACAGAAGTATTCGAAAGTTGTGGCCGTGGTCGAAGATCAGAGATCAATATTTAGAAAATTGATGCTCTCCTGGCATCAATTTTCTAAATAGTCCATTAGTATAGAGCTACCACCACTTTTGGTTGGGGCGCTCGGATTAAATATCGTTGCACGCGATTAACCTGAACAAATAAACGAATTAACGAACGAATAAATTAATCCGTAAGAGAATTTACTACTCCATCTCTTCGCGTAAGTGTCGTAAAAGTCGACAGATGGATAATGAAAACCAGGAGATGGGCAGCAACATCTTCCTGGAACATCTCAATACATAAACTACGGTTGCCGACCTGGGTGGCAAGCGGGGCAACTATGACAAAATCACTTCAAATTAGAGCTATCAACTTTTGTGAAAATCTATAGGAAGACCTTTGTTCAGCAGTGGGCTAGTGATGGGCTTAAATGAAGATGATGATGTGAAATTAAAAAAAAAATCACTAGTCGTTATTGAAATTTCAATGGTGCCGGCACCGGGAATTGAATTCAAGATAATTGTAATTTTAAGTGGTGATTTACCACGTTTTGTCCTTATAGTCTAAAAAAAATTAATTTCAATTTTATTATTGTGCTGAACTCATGGAACGTAAATAAGACTCGCACTAGGCACGATTCTTAATTGTAAAGTCCGTATGTATGTAATACTAGCTGGTCAGACAGACGCACGCTCCGGTATGTGACGCAATTAGTTTGATTTCTTTTTACATTTAAGTATGAAACTTTACAGACACGATCACAGCGCCACCTACCGGGTCGGCTTTTGTAATTTTTTATTTTGTAAATTTCCGAAATATATTAACGACGTTCTGGCGGTTAACGATTCTCCACAGTTATATCGACGACGGTACATTGGATAACCATCGTTGCCAGTGAAAGTCTCCGCCGTCAAATTTCATGGGTAACGATTGGAACACTTGCCGTCGACCATGCACGGTGATAACGGTAGAACAATCACAACGAAAGTCAAAGGTGGTCGACAACACTTGGATTGTTCGTATCACTTCTTTCCAAAACTCGTAATTTTAATTTGCAGCGGATTGATTTTTAAAAATGCGACGTCTATTTGCATCATTGCTTCGATGTGAAAGATTTGATCTTCTGGCTCGCAGCATTGTAAATAACACTGGACAATTAGTCACACAATTCAAAATTACATAATGAAGCAATTATCAATCACAAATTTAATAACCTCACAAATTTAACATCTTCGAAGGCAACTTACCGTTTAACTTACAAATGCAATAACGGTCAATATGCAAACAAATGCTGATGAATCGCGGCGCCCGTCTGCACAGCTAGCTCAATGGTGTCCAATGAAATGACCGCACAGTAGAATCAGCTGTAATAGTATAATGAAAGAAGACAGAATGAAAAAAAAGTAGTTATTGTCACAGAACTGTCATGCATACAAAATAATATGAATTTTCTTCATAATTTTTGTGTTATTATGCTATTCGGGGCGGAGACAAATCCAACATCATAAAAATCGGTCCAGCCGTTCTTGAGTTATAAATGGTGTAACTAACACTTATATTTTACGCTTATTCCCTTGAAGTTCGTTCTTTTCGTCATAATTTAAAAAAAAACAATTTAATACTTCAAACCTATTGAAACTTCTTGTCAGCAAAATGTTATGAAACTCGTAAGTCGGCTGGTGAAACATTATAGTTTGTTTTACTACTTTTGGGTTCATAAATAGTTTCCAGCGCCAAAACTTTGGACCGTAAAATTAACTTTAACATTTTTAAAGCTATGTTATTTACATACTTTATAGTAATAAAGAGGAAAGCTCTAACATAAAACATAAAAATACTTCCAACAACTCTATTCGCTAAGTAATTATACTACCCAAAGCATTTTTTTTAAAACGATGCGCTTGTATCGAGTGTGTATTACAGACATAAATTTCACATCCATATAGGAACCAGACCTGAAAGCCCACAATTTGTGTTTCTGCACAAAAGTTTGCTCCGGCTGGGATTCGAACCCACGACCCGCGGAGTAGAATCCAGGTATTCTGATCACTAGTCCACGTGGTCGTCAATTCGTCAAAAAATAAAATATTAAAAAAAAATATCTATAAAGTGACTAATACGACAAGAAAACAATGTAAAGGGCTCTTTGAAAAAGTGAAATACATACATAAGATCAGGACTGTATCCCATAAGGGGTAGTCAGAGACTGGGCACTCACTGCAAAAACAGTTGACTGACACAATCTACATTTCACCAAAACAATATAATGCACTTGGTGTGATAGGTGGTGAGCCCATCGCCACCATGTGCTGTTGGGTGCACAGTGCAGTTTCATTCCTTCCTCGCCTTTTACGAGATCCATTGGATGAGATGGAGTGGTAGTTTTCTTTTAACGAGCCGCCACCACACGGCACGAAAAAGAAAAATATAAGGTAATAAATCTGTCAGTGCTAGCTAATGTACTCGTATCACTTCATCTTATCCCATGATGGTCTGGTATAAAATAGCCTGCACAACCGTCAGAAAATGTTATGCCTATAACGTATAGCGGAATAACTATCTGAAATATCTCGACCTCAATTATATAGACCTCTGACAGACGTCTGGATAACGTAACTGCGTTACAGTAGACGCATCGTTTTTTTTAAATAAAATAGCTTATTAAGTAAATCGAACAAGATTTCCTCTGTTGACTTTTACGACACTCACGGGATGACGGTGGCAGATACTCTTAGGTCGCCACCACACGGTAATTCCAAAGCGTCACTTTTAATTTCGACCACTTTTGATTACTATGTATAACTACTTAAATTCACTACTACTTAGTTATAACGGTGTGTAAAATTTTCATTTATAAATGCTGTAAAGCCAATCGATTATTCGAGGTCGGCACAGGCGACTGTATGAAAGCACGGTGACACAGACGTATAAATAATAGTGACCTCTTTGGAAAAACCGAGGGTTTTGTCTTTGCGATACAGGATCAGAGCATCGGAGATAGATCCCAAAGCACTGTACAGCACCATCGATGCACCGTACGCAATTATCGCTGTCCCGGCGAGTCTCTTACGCATGTCGTCTCCGGTTGTTCGGCGCATTGAGTATCTGAACAGACACAATCTAGTTGGACCACATCAAGGAAAACTATAGCTCTCTATCGCTCTGAAGTACGATCGTACGACGTATCGTGGATCGGAACCTGCGTTACTGTAAGTATTTGCCTGACGCAGTGCTGGAAAATGACCGCGGCAGGCTCCACTGGGACCGGACAATCACGGACATATTTTTATTTATTTATTTTTATTTATATATTTATTTGGTTCTTGCGGATGAGTCTGATATGATCCTCATCCTCATTCATATGATGAAAACCTCGTAAAAGCCATAACCGATACGAGCTAAAGATATCTGGACCTGGCGGTGATCCGAGCCAAATGATTCCGGTGCACGTGTTTGCAAACGAATCAATAGCGACCAGTCTTTCGGGTCACGTTAGTCTACCGAGACCGTTAACAGTTTGGTCTCCCGTGGCGAGGCCGTTCATCTGGTCGTCTCTTTTATATATATTATTCTATTTTATTTCATGGTTTTGTGTTTACTATACGAGTATATGTATCTTATTGTATTTTGTTTATTTTATAGTAGTTTATATATTTATTTCATTTATTTACTCCAACCAGACAGAGAAAACTATAGGAATACCTTAAATAATAATAATTTTTTATTGAAAACGTAACTTTTTTACAATTCGTCGATGTCCTAAGTACTGTACTTAGGAAATTCTATCCTAAAATAATAAATAGAGATATTGATTTGAGTGCAAAGTTTTCGTACAACGTTTCAGATATTCTTAGTGAATTAAAATTTATCGCTTATAAACCGAGCAGTTATTTTTCAAGGAGTAATATTTTTATTTTCATTTCTAAAATATATAAGCTTAATTAATGTCACATGTACTGAATGACACACGCTCTTTTTTATTTATGGAACAATTTCTGACAATTCGACATCAATCACTGATTTTGAAAAAAATTTAAAAATAATATGGTACAATTCCTTAAAAATTTTGTCAATAAAACAAATCAAACTTGTTATTCCCGTTATTGTCTCGACTCAAACAAACAGTCTACAATCAATTACGAACTTCAGTGAGAGACTGAGGATTCTCACCGCGAAGTTCATTTGGGAAATCTGATCGAAAGTAAAGCGACAACCGATGTCAACTTGATCTGAATACTTAATGACTTCTCACTGTTAACAAACTGTTGACTTTGCTTTGTAAATATATTTATAGTGATAAGATTCATATGCAGGACTCCATCTAGGTGGGTACCACAGCAGGGTCAGTTATTCTATCGTGAAGAACTAGTAAAGTAAAAGTAAAGTAGCAGCCTACAAATGTTCCACTGCTGAGAACAGACCTCCTGTAATTTCGGAGTGGTTTTTAGAGCCGGGAAGATTCCGCCACGCTGCTCCAATGCAGGTTGGCGGACTTCACACTTCACAAATATTTTTATTTCTTGGTGGTAAGATTCCTGTGCTAGAATCCGTCTAGGTAGGTACCACCGCAGGGCAAGTTATTGCTTACTGCTTACTGCTTGTGTTTCGGTCTGAAAGGCATTCAAAGCTAGTGTTACTACTGGGAATATGAAACTTATTAACTGACGTCTCAGAGGTGCGGTGAGCGCAATGTGGTGCCTTACGAAAATGTTCTGGGTGACATAACATTTGTTATGGGCAGATGTTGCACTTACCATCGGAAGAACGTTTTGCTCGTCTCGTGATCGCTGTAACACCATCATAGTATACCATTAAGTAACATGGCATAAAACCCCCAGAGTTACTTGCCGGTTCTTGTCTAAAGAGTTGCTAAAGGGACTTAAGAACTGACGTCAGAGAGAACGGTCGCAACGTGGTGCCATACCGAAATATTCTGGGTGCCACAGCATTGCTATGGGCGGCCGATGCACTTACCATCAGGTGAACGTTTTGCTCGTCTCGTCCATTTCTCCAATAAAAAAGAGATTCAGGTTTCCTCACGATATTTTCCTTTCCCGCTGAGCAAGTGTAAAATCAGCAATAAAATAACAATTATAGGGATCGAATGCGGAAATCTTTCATCAAAAAAACTGCATCATATTAGCAACAAATTTAAAAACGTTGTGAAACGATAGTTGATTTTTAAACGGAACTGTGTATATACTTTTGGTATATCAATGGTGTTTCGGTCTGAAGGGCACTGAGAGCCAGTGTTCGATTACTGGGCATATGAGACTTAAGAACAAATAGGGTGACGAGCGCAGTGTGGTTTTACACAGAAATGTACCCATAAAATTATTCCCTTTAGTAGGTACTCGTATAAACGGAGTTGCAACAACAGCCGCTTTGTGGAATTTTGCTGCCGCCAGTTGTTTTTCCGGACCGATAGTACTTAGGGTAGGGAAGAAAAGAGCCTTTCCCTTTCTCATAGGCCGGGTGCGTACCAGTAATTCCCCTGGTATTACGATTGTTCATGGGCGGCAGTTATCACTTACCATAAAGCGAGCCGCTTGCTCGTTTGCCCCCTCTACATACAAGTTTTAAGTGATATAAAAGTTTCAGCCTATAAATGTCCCACTGCTGAGCACAGGCCTCCTCTCATTTCTGAGAGGCTTTTGGAGCTAGGAAGAATCCGCCACGCTGCTCCAATGCGGGTTGGCGGACTTCACATGTCTTCGAAATATTTTTTATTTCTCAGACATGCAGGTTTCCTCACGATGTTTTCCTTCACCGCCGAGCACGTGGTAAATCAGCACTTAAAATTGCAATTAACAATTTTAGTGGTGCCGGCACCGGGGATCGAACCCAGGTCACTCGCGTACTTTGATATTTAAAGCGAGCGCCTAGCCTCTGAGCTACCACGGCACTTAAGTGATATACTACAGCTAAATACTAGTTGTAGTACTTGAATTAGCCAGCGCGACCGAAGAAAGCCGACTCCCTTGCCGTAAACCAGAATTATTGTCATAATAAGGTGCCTAGTCTAAACAAACCTTAAATCTGAACAATTAGTGGCACCATCACATTAAGTGAATCACTCAGTTAATTCCCCTGGAGTGACCACACCGTTTTATTAGGAGACTTTAATATAAACCTATATAAAACGAATGATAATAATGTATCTAAAATAACCGATTTCCTTACCTGGACTAACTTAACACAATATATATGAGAGCCTACTCGACAGACGATAGTGAGACTAATCGATCGTATTTGTACCGATATAGATATAAAAAACGTATGTGTTGACCATATACCTAACTTGAGTAGCCACGCTTTTATTTGTTATAATGTAAAATTAATAATAAATTAATTTAAATATATGGTAATGCTGTGAAGATGTATCAAAAACATTAATTTAAATCAATTTTCTTATACTGTTATGAACATTGATAGGTCATATGTGCACTCTTCATCTAATAAATATAATTTTTAAAGAAAAAATAAATAAGAAAAAAATGTTAATGTTAATGCTCTTTTAGTATTTATTACTATATTTTTGTTTCTGACAATTTCTACACTTCGAAACATACTTATTTATATCATCGTGCATAGCATGCCAATAATATTTTCTTTAAATATTATTATTTATTATTGTAAACCTTAAAGTAAAGGTAACAATGGTGGACTTAATGCCTATAGGCATTCTCTGCCAGTCAACCCATGGCGTGGTGAAAAAGCTTAGTCATTTTCGTAACACCTGCATGTCCACTAGTGTGTAAAATATGATAATCGTAAAGAATTACTTTTTTCATATCCTCATCACGTATTTTTCTCTTTTCACCTTGAATTTTACATAAGCGCGGCAAGGTATTATTAACCCTATTCTTATTCGAGTACTCGTTAAATAAAATTTGCATGCTATCATCATTATTTCTTTCCTATGCTACGAGTATCATCATTATTTCTCTTATTAACACTAGCTCCACAATATTAAAATCACAACAGAGTTATACAAGTTCCTTGAACACTACGTCTTTGCGTGCCTGCGTTTGTAAAGAATCTTGATTAAGATATAGATGTAGAGTCATGAAATATAGTATGTGAGAGATTTTTCTTTTTCTGGTCGGACAGCTCTTCGAATGACTCTTTTAATAAACATACACACATACATCACGCTTTTTTCCCATGTTAATAGGCAGTGGCCACTCACGTAGCCCACCTTTCGCCCTCGCTGGAAACGAGGCGTGAAGTGTAGCGAACCACGTCGCCGCCATTTTGGTACGAGTGAAAATAATCTTACTCTCCATTGTGTTACCACGAGCATAGTGACAGCAATGCATATTATGTCGGGGGTTCCAAAGAACAGTAGAGGCTGTTAGGGCGTTGGTGTAGTGCTTTCTGCTAGAATGAATGAATGTGTGACTGACTTTGATTGTGTGAGCCCAAGACTCCACTGGGTGAGGTCAAGGGTTGGTTTTACTCGTATCTTCATGTTAGGGGTTTATGCTCCACAAGATGCGAGTTGGAACCGCTCCTCATAAGCCGAAAGTGGTAGACAGGAGTTTGGGAGAGCATGAAAGATGTTTTGAATAAATGCAACCAAAATGAAAAAATCGTAATGCTGGGAAATTTTGAAACCTGCATGACTGAGAAATAAAACCGTTAAGGTTTGCGGAGGCAATACGATTCATATGTTGATATCGACGACCGCGTGGCCTAGTGGTCAGAGTACCTGACTTCTAAGCAGCGGGTCCTGGGTTCGAATCCCAGCCGGAGCCAACATTTGTGATAAAACATAAATTGTTGGTTTTCGGGTCTGGTTGTGTTGTGATTGTCCCCGTGTTTCTGACACTGCATCCTAGCCTACCTCCGATCTTATCGCATCAGCGTTACATCTGGCGCGGGTAGGTTGGGACGAGTGAGTGCCGCTGTGTTTGCGCGGCACTATAATATCTCCTGCGCAGTTCGACAGTAGTCGGCAGTCGTCGCCGTGGTCGAAATCGGCTAGGAGAACATCACATCATCATCATGTTGATATCGAGATTTTATCACATATGCCTTTATAAATATATGCATTACATTTATTATTCAAAAGAAATTCATTGAATATAAAATTAAGGTGATATGAAAATATTTATACACGTATAAAAGAACACTCTTCATCATGAATTTTTAAAATATGCAGATATGGAAGATTTTTTATCGTAATTTTCTTACCACTAAAATATAAACACACAATATATACACAAAATATAGTCACAGAAAAAGCAGAGAATACAGTGATATTGTTTTTATCAATGTATCATGGGCCAAAAAAATTTTTCTTCAACATAATATTTTAAAAATACTACAGCAATGAAATATTGACATTTTTAGTATAAGACATTTTAATTTATTATAATTTAGTATACGCAACCTGTCTGAAGGCACATTAATTTGAATTTCATCTTGCTAGCGTCCAAGTGTAATTATAACATGTAAATTACTGAAGACAAACTTACTCTGTCACTGACTTAATCTTCACCTCGGAATTTAGTCAGCAACTAATCACTTTAACGTACTAAGTTTGATTTTGTTTTGTTACTCACTTCCACAAATCCTGTTACGTATATGAGTAATAGGATCTAATGAAAGTGACATTGTTTAAATGATATTTAAACTAAAATATATTGATATAAAGTAAAACTTCTACTGCACAGGCCCCTCGAAGCTTTTGAAAGTGTTTTGGAGACAGATTTATTACTTCCCAGATAAGCAGGTTAAGTGTAGCCAACACTTGGATCTGGCCAAAGTCACTCACGTATTATGAAACTTAAGGCAAGCAGCCGGTGCCTGACCTTCCATGGCACGCACTTTTTTTTCCTATTTTTCCTATTATAAACGTCAATGTACGAGCAGATCACGATAGTCGCCTTTACTTACTGGCTATTAAGCATTTTGTATAAAGTTATTTCATTCCACCTCGTGACCAGCACCAAGTTACCAAGAGATAGATTAAGTTATTGTACCTCAACTTTTCCTACCTAGACGGACTCCCGCATAGGAATCCTTCCACCAGTTATCTATCTTCAACGTGTGGTAGCGGCTTAAGAAAATCTACCACCCCATCTCGTCCCGTGGGCGTCGTAAAAGTCGACAGAGGTAAAATAAAGAACCAGGAGATGAGCAGCGGCATCTTCCTGGAACATCTGAATAAATAAACTGCGGCTGCCAACCCGCCTGCAACGCGTTGCAAGTATGGCAAATTCCTCCCAAAATTAGTACTACAAATTTTTGTGGCAATCTATGGGGAGGCATATGTTCAGCAGTGGGCTAGAGATAGGCTGAAATGATGATGATGATGGCTTATTATCCAGTGAATGACACACTCGTCTCATTTACGTAATAACGCAACAAAAAAATACGCAACGACTAGTTGCTCTCTAAATTACTCTTTAACAATTAAATCGACAGAAGATAGTGTCAGTGAATATCACTGTGTTGTGTGTCATAATCTCCAGATGCGAAAACCAATATTGTATGGTGTTCAAATATTGGTTTCATTTCCTCGAACCCAGATTCACGAATTAGTTCGTAGCTTGACGAACATACGTCTCTTTCCCATATAAGGGGTAGGCAGAGACCACATCTGTAGTTCACTTATCGCACTTATGGATAACCACGTCGCCGCCATTTTAGCACGAGTTGAATTCCTTGCCCCCATTGCGTTCCTACGAGTAGCTACTAAAACTTGGTGTAGGGAATGGAAGGTTGAGAAAGGAACTATAAGGTGTAGGATACTACTATCTCGGAAAGATCAGAAGGAGACGGCATTAACTCGAGAGGCCGGGATCAATTACCCAGTACTCATATTGGCTGGAAAACTAGGTCAAGTATCCCTGCCCTAATCACACTCTTGGAATGTGGATAGGTGATCGTACTATCAGAGACCTCGTGCATTAAACTTTAGGTCGAGCATATTTGTGATGGCCATTCCACTATTTCTGGAAGGCCTAAGCTTGGTCAATTCTTACGCAGTTTTTCATCGCTTACAGTACACGGTAAGATTTGCCCTCTAATAGATTTGTACTTAGTAAATGACAATAAAAAAAAACTACGAAATGTTCATCATTAATTATCATCGATATTGCTAACGTCGTCCGTCGACCATGACATGGCTTAGTGGTTAGCGTACCTGACTTCTGCGCCACCGGTCCTGGGTTCGATTCTCGGCCGGAACCAACATTTGTATGAAAAAAACTGTTGCTTTTCGGGTCTGGTTGTGTTTGTAAAATGCACCCACGATACAGGCGAAAATCCTACTGTGGCGCTTCGTTTTTTTTTAATCAAAGAAAAAGAAAAAAAACTGTGGAAACGCCAATTTAAAATGGAAAGGAAATTTATCACTCTTAACTTTTTTTTATAGAAGAGAGGGCAACACCTGATAATAAGTGGTCACCGCCGCCCATGAATATCCGCAACACTAGAGGAATTCCTGGTGCGTTGCCGGACTTTGAGAAACGAGTGAGCTTTTTTCTTGAAGGTCTCTCAGTCGTATCGGTTATATCTCCATCTAACAGATTTTTAAGAAGTAAGAGTGACAAACTGATGTTAGGACACCTATGCAAGAATCCGTCTGCGTAGGAACCATCCGAGGGCCGGTTATTCTGCCGTAAGCAATAGTGTGCAAACATTAATATGTTTCAGTGTGAACGACACTGAGAACTAGTGTAATCACTGAGTATATGAGATTTAAGAACTAAAGTCATAGGGTGACGAGCGCAATGTGTCACACAAAAATGTTCTGGGTGACAGAGCATTTGTTATGGATAGACTTTGCACTTAACATGAGGTGAACGAAATGCTCATATCGCCACTTTCTTCTATAAAAAAAATCAGACTTAATAGTGACTTAATTGCTAATGCAAGTTGCTGAATATTTATGCTGGCAGAGCAAATCCTGCAGTGTCTTAACAGTGAGAAGTCATTAAGTATTGAGATCAAGTTAGCATCGGCTGTTGCTTTACTGTCAATCAGATTTGCTAATTGAACTTCGCGGTGAGAATGCTTTGTCGCTCACTGAAGTCTGTAATTGGTTGTCAACTGTTCTCAGTTCGAGTCGAGACAATTGTGCAAATAACAAATTCGATTTGTTGACAAAAATGTGTGTCTTTTTATTACACAAATGAAATAACCTTCTGGTGATATCATGTCTTCGCTATTTTTACATACACACATACATAACATTCCACATAGAGAAGATGTAATTGTCATTGGTGATACTAACTTAGATATTAAGAAAAAAAAATCGAGATCAAATATAAACATGTATAAAACCATCCTGTGTGATTACGGCCTACAGTGCGTTATACCTGCCTCGACGATAACGCGTGAAGCTATAGTAGGGAGACAACTGCAGTCATCATGTATCGACCATGTGTGGGTGCGAGCGGCGATAGCGATGCAATGCGTAGCTTCACACAGATTTGAATGTCACCTATCGGATCATATTATAGGTGCGCGGCTACAGTATGCACATGGACGGAGTGAGTACAGTGATAATAGTGCTACGGTGAGAATGGAGAAAAGTTGATTATAATAATATGAATAGAAGGTTAGAATATACTCGATATCGCAATAAGGTTAACAAAGCTATAAAATCAGCTAAAATAAATATAGACAAAATAAATTAAAAAAATGCAACGGAGATTTTAGACAGATATGGGCTAACATTAATGAATGGATAGGTAAAAACAAGACTACTGTTGATAATACTATAGAACGATATTTATGTAGAACAGATAATACGAGTATGTATAATATATTTACTAAATTTTCCATAACGTTTACACTAGAAATAGAAAAAATAAATCATAATTGTTGCGTCAAGTTGTTAGACAGAAATACGTACGTTATCAAAACTAATGTTTCATTCAGGTTTAAAAAAGTAAATAATAAAAAAATTGTAAAATTATTGTAGGGTTAGAAAGCAGTAAAGCACCTGACAGCGACTAAATAAGAGTTCAGGATTTAAAATATGTAAAAGGAAATGTAAGTAACGTAATAGCGAAATTTATTAATTTATGCGTCGATACAGGAACTTACCCTGACGAATTAAAAAAAGCGATAATAAGACCGATCTACAAACAAAGATGTCACCTCGATTACACTGTTGATGTGATTACGATGTTTCAGGATGATGCTGCTCATCTTCTTATCTTAATTTTCCCTCAATCGACTTTTACGACACCCACAGATTCTCTTAAGGCGCCACCACACGGCTATTTTCATTGCTAGCATATAATTAAATAATATCGTTTTTACATACAAACAATGAACCTTACACGGAAAAAAAATAAAAATAATGCAGACATTTAAGCGCGATAAGAACAAATGAAATCGATAATTACGTTTTCATCTACTTCTTACATTGCCATATACAACTTGAAAGAAAAGTTATTCATTCGGTATTGTAGACGAAGAGAATTTCGTTAAGAGAATACTCGACACTGCTAGTCCTTGCCCAATCCGCCATAAGCTAGATTACTAGGATGATTTTCACCATCGCACATTGCGGCACAGCGCGAAATTCCATCGTCACCACCTCGATGGTTGGCATTCCAGCACAGTGCGTTTTTCGCGCAATTTTCTGCCCCGCACAAGCACCTTATGGAATCTGTTGCCGCCAGCGGTTTTTCCGGACCGATATGACTTAGGGACCTTCAAGAAAAGAGCCTATTCCTTCCTCAAAGGCCGGCAACGCATCTGCTATTCCTCTGGTATTGTAGATGTTCATGGGCGGCGGTGATCACTTACCATCAGGTGAGCCGCTTGCTCGTTTGCCTCCTCTAAAAAAAAAAAATTAATGGTTCCTACCTAAGCAACTGTGGTTAGCTGATTCTTCTCAAACTTAATAAATATTTCAATGACACTGCTACATCTGGGACATCAGTTCTCTTTAAGTCTCATATGCCCAGTGATAACGCTAGCTCTCAGTGCCCTTCAAACCGAAACACAGTAATGTTTGCAGACTACCGCTTCACCGCAGAATAACTGGCCCTGGGGTGGTACCTACCTAGACGGATTCCTGCATAGGAATCCTACCACCAGTAAAAGATACCACCGCAGGGCTTTTACTGCCGCGAAACACCAGTGTTCATGTAAAAACTGTTGTTTTTGTCTGAACGTGCACGCATCCACGTCGTGTCGGGCGCAGCGTGGTGCCACATAGCATTTGTTATGAGCAGACATTGCACTATACTACAAATTCTATATTTACAGGATAAGCACAAGGTGCCTCTGTGATTGCGCGTACAATCTAAAAATTGTATCCTGCGCACTTATTGGCATCCAACATTATTCGAAAAATGTCGCCGTGTGAAGTCGTTCAGGAGGTACTATCAACATGGCAGCATGCCTAAGTCCACTCATGAAGGCTATCTCCATAAGCTACCACAAGACCAGATGCTGTCTGAGCTAAATTTACTGGACTCCATGTTTATCGGTTCTACGAACATAATAATGGCGGTATGTCTATATGTATCATGCAGTACAATCATGTTATCTATATGTATAATGCAGGAATCCATCTAGATAGTCACCACCGCAATGCTTGTTATTCCGCAGTGAAGCAGTAGTGTGAAGACTTTACTGTGTTTCGGTTTGAAGGGCAATGACATCTAGTGTAATTAATGGGCATATGAGTCGTGCGCAGTGTGGTGCCAAACATGTATGTTCTATCTAGTTATGGACAGACGTTGCACTTATCATAAGGTGAACGATTTGCTCGTCCGGTCGCTTTCTTACATAAAGAAACCGGCCAAGTGTGTGCCAATTCTATATCACAAAAACTACATGAAAATGACAGCCACAAATTATTGTCGCAATCTATGGGGGATGCCTATGTTCAGCAGTGGAATAGTGATAGGCTGAAATGATGATGATGATGATAATGATATCTCATTCCATCTTCGCTTTTTTTAAAGTTTCTATCGCATATCTAAAAAGTTAGAGAAGTTTTTATCACTTCAGAAGCACATATTTCACTAACTATAAGCTTAAAAAAATAGTTACTGTGAAATTACCTTATAATTTTAAGACCTATCCAACGATACTTCATACGCTCCTGTGCACTGATTTTTTTAGTAGTAGTAGACCTTTTTTAGAAGTAGTAGTTGTATGGATGGTGTGCCACCGCTATTTTTATAGTAATTTCACTACTCACATTTTAGTGTTCATAAAAAAACTCTTTGTTAATTAAGAATGAGTAAAAAATTGGTACTACAGGACTTTTAACCTTAACCTCTCCCGAAGAAGAAAGGCTGCCATAAATTGGGAGCCGGATTAGAGAAGTTATATTATTATTTTTATTTATTTATTTATTTAAACTTTATTGTTTACCAATGATGCAATGGGCGGACTTATTGCCAGTTGGCATTCTCTGCTAGTCAACCCAGCGCGTAGTGGCAGGTGTAAAATCCTAAGAAACTCATTACCCTAAAAGCTATTAATAAATATAAAATTATCTTTTATCTCATTCAGTAGTCACTATGTAAATCTTATTGAAGGAATATGCGTGCTCTGCTCTAGACAGCCAACTTAAGATAATTGAAACACACTATGGTAATAACTGCTTCCATTTATATTCAAATTTGGTCCTATAACACAATCACGATCTCTATTATACGAGTATTTTCTAGAGCATAGTGAAAATGGGATTTCTTAAGTTTTTTTTTTCTATTTAACAATATTCGTATCATCTCACATCACACTAAATAATTTCAAAACGGCAGTCATTTTGAACTTACTTAGTATGTGAATACTAAGTTTTTAAAACTAATATAAATATTATATGTTACGATTGAACGGAGTAATAGCTTATTATTTCGCACTGCTGTACAAGTCCCCTCTGTTTTCTGAAGGTTCCGTTTTGTGACCTTTACACGTTGTCGAAATATTTTTTCTAATCTTCAGACGGAAATAAAACCAATACCATTTAGAAGGATGGGTTAGATAAGAAGACTATTTTTAATATCGTTAATGAAAAACAAGCCGATATAGGCAACAAATCAACCTTTTTGTTTTTATTTTAGTATGTGGTAGAGTCATGATAACATACATTAATTGTTCACATAATACCATTGTAATTACGCATTATAAACAGTCTGACCTACGTTTCATACAACAATTACGAAAACATTTGACCAAGTAACTCATATCCCTATAAAGACAAAAAAGAGATAATACTGAAAACGCACCATAAACAAACAAGGATCTTGTTGTTGTGTATCCGTAGATATCACCATCGTGCTGATTGTTTGCCGCTCTTATTCGCGTAAAAAAAGGATAGAGGTTTTCACATAAAACAGTCATTATAATCATCATTATTTCAGCCTATTTTAGTCCACTGTTGAACATAGGCCTTCTCCATAGATTGCCACATAACACGGTTTTGAGCCACCTGCATCCATCGACTTCCCGCAACACCGTGCAGGTCGTCGCTTTATCTAGTCAAGGGGCGCCCTACACTGCGTTTGCCGGTACGAGGTTGCCACTCGAGAACCTTTCTTCCCCAACGGTTATCGGTTCTACGAGCTATATGTCCGGCCCACTGCTACGTCAGTTTGCTTATCCTTAGGGCTATGTCGATTACATTAATTCTGCTGCAGATATCATCATTACGGATTTTATCTCGCAGAAAAACTCCGAGCATAGTCCTTTTCATAGCTCGCTGAGCGATTCTGAGCTGCCTCATGCGGCGCGCAGTGAAGGACCACGTCTTTGTTCCATATGTCATCACTGGCAACACGCACTGGTTGTAAACTTTGCTTTTGAGACTCTGAGGTATACTCGACGAGAAGATGTGATGCAGTTTCCCTAACGCTGCCCAGCCGAGTTGAATCCGTCGATTGACCTCTTGGTCGAAGTTGGACCTAACCGGGCAATCTGTCCTAGGTATACGTATTCGTCAACAATACACATTAATCGTTAAATGGGCTTTAATAGAATGTATATAGTTACACACTTATTCAGTTTTTATCCCTATTCGTTAAAGTCATGACAATAAAATTATTTTAAATAGAGATTAATATGTTGTTCCTGTAGATCCTGACGTTATTAGAAACGACGTTCACATTCGAGAAGAGTGAGCGTAATACGATTTCACGATGTGCACAGTAATCGAAACGAATGGCGGCTAGAAAAGAAATTTTGTAGATTGAACATTTTAGTTTTATACGTCGCAAAAATCCGCAGACACATATGGCGTGTGACTTAACCAACCAAAATGACGCTCCAATTTTAATTTTAAATGCGATTCAGTAGTAAAGCGTACGTAGAGTAATGGTAGCTCAGCCGCCGAGAGCTTCCCTTAAATTTCATAGTACGCGGGTGATCTAAGTTAGATCTCTGGTGCACCTTTAAAACTTTTTTAGAATTCCGCAATTTCGAAGTACGCGATGAAGAAATACATCGTGATAAAACCTACATATCTGTTAAAAATATTTCGAGGCCCTGCCAACCCGCATCGGACGGCATTGGCGGACTCTTCCCTGCTCCGAAGCCCTCTTAGAAATGAGAAGAGGTCTGAACTCAGCAGTGGGACATTCATGGGCTGTTACTTTGCCTATCTAAGTAGTAAAACGTAAAGTCATTCGTCTGATAGTAAATGCCATACCTTCTCATAACAGTACCTGTGTCACCCAGAACTATGTACTAGATACCGATGGCTATGATGTCACCCTGGCCTTCGACCTCGATTTCGACTACGGCCACAACTTATGAATATTGTCGGAAGCTATCGACTGCGCAGGAGATATTATAGTGGCACAGGTGTAAGCGCAAACACAGAGGCACACAATCGTCCCAACCTACTAACGCTGATGTGATAAGATCAGATATAGGCTAGAATGCAGTGTCAGAAACACGAGGACGATTACAACACAACCAGACACGAAAATCAATCAATTGTGGGCTTCGGCTGGGATTCTAAACCAGGACCCGCAGCGTAGAAGTCAGGTAATCTGACCATAAGGCCACGCTGTCGTCGGTCGTTCTTATTTATCAGACTGTTAACAGTGTCTTATTGGACGAATTAGCGATCGCATTACCAAACCTCTCGAAGCTCAGACACTGCTGCCCATGATCGCTCAGTGTATTTCAGTTCTAGCTTTTTTCTCCGTCGAATATAAATGTTATCGGGTGTTCAACTGACATTGTACTAAAGTTTATATTTAACGTTTTCGTTATCGAGATTGGTAGATAAAAATATCCATGAAAGTTTGTTAAAGAGATCAAAAAACTCCGCAAAGAATAAAACTGCTTACGTCATTAAATATGTCCAGTTCAGTTAAAATGGAAATGGAATGAAAATTTGCTTTCCAAACTTGATCCTTTAATCAGATTTCCAGATTCCCGGCATTTTATGGTATGTAAACGAGTTATTCCTCTTTGTTCATAAAAAATTAATCCACAGTTGCAATAATATTTTTTAAAAAAAAATTCTTTGACAATTGTTTCACAAAAAAAATTGTTACCTACGAGTTCGCATGTGATTAGCTAAACTATGAAACAAAATAAAATATTTCGATTACAAGACAAATATTTATACAAGTAATCAGAATAGACCGTATGGTATTGGCTTAAGAGAATCTACCACCCCATCTCGTCCCGTGAGTGTCGTAAAAGTCTACTGAGGGAATATAAAAATCACGCCATGGGCGGCAGCATCTTCCAGGAACATCTCAATAAACTGCGGTTGCCAACCCCTAAGCCAAGCGTCGCAACTATGGTAAAATCCCGCCAAATGAGAACTACAAACTTTAGTCGCAATTTATGGGGGAGACTTTCAGCAGTGGATTAGTGATAGGCCGAAACGATGTCAATAAAAAAAAGATACAGCTTTCTTGGGGATGAAATAGAACATAAGAAATCCAGCATAAATTATAAATAATGTTTTATTTAATATGGGGCTGTGCTAGCCAGTTGAAGGTTGTTAAGTTTTTAACTTTTATTAAATCCGTGTAGGTAGGAGGTACCACCGCAGGACCAGATATTCTGCCTTGAAGAAGTAGTTCGCAAACATTACTGTGTTTCGTTCCGAAGAGCACTATTAGCTAGTGTTATTACAGAACATATGTCTCTCAAGAACTAATTCGACTTATGTTTTAGAATTACGAGCGCTGTGTAGTGCCAAACAGAAATATGCTCGTCTCGACGGTTTAATTCATAAGAAAATACACTCATACCTATTTCAGCACAATTATTATTTAATACTCTAAATACGGTTGACCAACACTTTACTATACGTGAGCATAAACAGTTATTTGACTAACATAGAAAATTTAATTAAGTGGCAACGCGCAAAGAAGAATATCTCAATAGTGTATTATCTATGCAATATGAAATATTGCCATTTTTAGGCCAAACTGCGATCACGTTTGCTCTTCCTAAGAGCCTCTTCGTCTAGAAATATCCAAGCCGTTAATTGATACTTTAATAAGGTTATACTGATGAAAATATATAAGATACTATATATCAAAGTATACTCGATAGCAACAAAAGTTGTTGCGTTGTTAATACGCTCCGCAAAAATTAAGTATATAAGTGTATCGAGTGATTTTTACAGTGTATAAATACGTTACAGATAATTGTTAAATAATTGACCAAGTTATATAAACTTTTAGAGGTGTTCTATTAACTTTGAATGGCTTAATTTCAACAATAATTATATAACATTTTGCTGTTGAAGTTGTGACTAGTGCTTGCAAAGATGTGATAAAGTAAAAATACCTACATCATTGTCCAATAACTAGAAGCATACAGATATTAAAGCTTAATTTGAACAGAGTTATTAACAAACGGTTAGTTTAGTGGTTACAGAGGTCGAACTATATTGACAGTTCGTAACTACGTTCGGGAGTTCTAAACACAATTCCCGTCGAAACTTTTTCTTATTATCTTTAACAAAATATTTAAATTTTTTTTTTGTTTGTTGGTGTTTTGTTTCGCACTACATGTCGTCCAAGATCAATTATAGTCAAATTTAATTCGCCCTGATTCCGGGATCAGGTTCTTGGATCAACTTTTACTTTTAATAAATCTCACTCCAACGACAAATTGAACTGCACACACGTTGGCCTTGCTAATGAAAAAAAGCCTATTTTTATCGGAGAACACTTGTCATCAGCAAATAAAGCCCTACATGCTGCGACAAGATTGAGGGCCAAGGAAAAGGGTTATAAATTTGTGTGGGTCCTTAATGGCCGTATTTTCGCGCGAAAAAATGATACTTCTGAATTCCTCTACATTAAAGATAGACAGGCCCTTGAAAAATTTGTAGTAAATACCTTAAATAACAACGAATAGCTTCTTCTGTTATTTGCGTTGCAAGAGAAAATTAATGTATACTTTATAAATTTCAATAGCTTAAATATCTATTACCAGAACAGCCGTGGCTTGAGAACGAAAACCGTTAGCTTCCATCAAAATGTTTGTTGCAATGACCATGACATAGTTATTCTCACAGAGACCTGGCTAAACAGCACAGTTCTAAGCAGTGAGCTATTCGACGACAGGTATGTGGTGTACAGGAGAGACAGAGAAAGCTTGAATGGTTGTCGAGGTAAAGAAGGAGGTGGAATATTAATCGCTATCAAGAAAACAATAAAATCAAATCGTATAATAGCCTGGGAAAGCGGTCGTGTGGAAGAGCTTTGGGCCATCATAGATATACCATCTGTCTATGGTGTGCGTCAAATGACTGTATGTGCGGTATACTTACCCCCACCTGTAAGCCAGTCTTCTATAAAACACTACGTTGATCACTGTAATACTGTATTAGAACAAATAGTAGATAACTCAATTTTTATAGTAGGGAACTTCAATATAGGCAATAAAGATTGGAGCCTGAGTCAGGCTCATAGTTCCGGATTAACTAACAAGAATGAAATTTTAATAGACTTTGCATGTGTCAATGGGCTTAAACAACTCAATAATGTACAAAACTCAGCTGGTCGCATACTGGACATTGTATTGTCAACAATTCGTGCATGTAGTGTGAGTGAGATTGTAGTATCATTAAGTAATATTGGTCGTCATCATTCACCACTTGACATAAATATTTCCTTCCGAACTGATGGAAAATTAATTTATAATGTTATACAAACAAAGCTTAATTTTCATTAAGCCGACTATGAATCTATATGTAAATTCTTAAGAGAACATGACTGGAATAAACTATTTGCGGGACAAAGTGATGTTAATGAAATTGTCATGATCTTCTACGAAATTATTCAAAAGGCAATCAAAGAATTTGTACCGGTCTGTAAAATAAAAAAAATTGAAAATTTCCGCCATGGTTTAATTATATAATGATTAAGATATTAAAGGAGAAAAATAAGATTCGTTAACGATATAATACATACAGGAATCCATTAGATGTTATAGAATTAAAACTTGTTAGTAAGCGCTGTAATAAGCTAGCAACAGTCTGTTACAATGATTATATCAGGAACCTGGAAGATACTATCCCTAAAAATCCCAAATTGTTTTGGACTCATGTTAAAAGTAAGCGTGGAGGGACTAGCCTGTATCCTAATGCTATGACTGATGGTTTGATCACTGCCACAGATTGTACAAGAATATGTGAGTTGTTTGCAGCTTACTTTTCATTCGTCTATAATGTTGAGGAAGAACTTAACTATAAACTCGACTCCGAATATTTATAAACGTAGATAACAATAGTCAGTGCTTAACGAACCCGGTTATTGAATGTGCGTCAATTCTCAAAAAACTACTAAGCACAGACTGTAATAAAGGTACAGGGCCCGATAATATACCGCCAATATTCATTTTTAAGTGTTCATCTGAACTAGTTCAACCCCTGAAACTTATTTTCGATAAGTCTCTTACCTCCGGCGTGTTTCCCTCTTATTGGAAAATCGCAAAAGTCGTTCCCGTTTATAAATCTGAAAATGAAGATAATATAAGTAATTACCGACCTATATTAATGTTATCATGTTTTGCTAAGATTTATGAATGTATGATCTGTCCCTATATACGAGTACATAATCACCTGAAACTGTATTTAAGTAATCATCAGCATGGTTTTGTTCGTTCTAGATCCACAAGCACAAATCTAGTTCACTTCACAGAAATTTTAACGGAAGCAGTTGATTCAAATTATCAGGCTGACGTAATTTACACAGACTTTAGCAAGGCATTCGATAAAGTTTCCCACCAAATACTTACACACAAGTTGCGGATTTATGGTATCACGGGCCCGTTGCTAAAATGGTTAACGTGTTATTTAACAGACAGAGTTTTCTTTGTTGTAGTTAAAGGGTTCCAATCAGCACAACATGGCATCTACTCCGGTGTTCCTCAGGGCTCAAACTTGGGGCCAATCCTTTTTAATTATTTTATTAATGACATCTCCAACTGTTTCGTTTTCTCTGAAGTTTTCATGTTTGCTGACGACCTAAAGTTTGTGAGAACAGTCAAATCTTACAATGATGCTACCTTGCTACAAAGTGACATTAACAGATTGGTAAAATGGTGCGAGAATAACAAAATGCATTTGTGGCAAATGCAGAATGCATGTTTTTTGTGGAATTTATTATTTTCTTCAGGAATTTCTAAAAAAAATATCAGTCATACAAGGAAAGACTCCAACATTTCAAAATGAACTCATTGTCAGAGCGCAGAATATTCATTGAAGCGAATTTTATAATCAAAGTTCTCATTTCCAAAATAGACTGTCCGCAATTGCTAGGCTTAATTAATTATAGAATTCCGCATCGAATGCCACGCAAGCCTATAACACCACTTTGTCCACCACTTAGAAGAACAGTACTGGGGCGAACTCACCCTGTTCTAGAATGTGTCAAATTATTAACATCATCAGCGATAAGATTGATCTGCATTTTGACTCTCCTCATGCGATAAAAATATGTGTGCAAGAATTCTTGCCAGTTTCGGAGCGTTAAATCACCGTTGGTGTTTTCTGTATTCAGCTATTTATTTTAAATCTCTTATATACTTTTGTTTTAAGGATTAAATTGCAAGTAGTGTTTACCTATAAGTAATTGTTACGCTCATTTTTTATAATTTCTTTGATTTTTATATGTGTACAGTGTAAACAATTGTTGGTGAACCTGAATAAATAAATAATGAAATAAGAATTTATAACGAGAGATAATTTCGTCAGCATTTTGCAACTATTATTATGTTGCCGTAGGATAACACGAAGTAAATTCGTTTATAGCTCTTTCTGACATTTCCTGTTCGATGTTACTGTCTATAGAATACGTTGAGTGTAATAGGTAAGGAATAGAAACACGATTTCCCCATTTCTCATGAGCATATCGTAGCCCGAGGATGCGAAAATATAAGGCGGGTAACAAATCTAAATTTTGTGAATAAAACATTGTTATGAACGCAACCATTCATACAGAAAAAGAAACGCGATCCGCGGAAATAAACGTTAACATAGGATCTACGTATACGAGTATATTAAGTGCCATTTTAAATTCGAACAAATTGCACTTAACCGACAAAGTAAAGTATTCGTAAAAAGAAGAACATATATTTTACAGAAGCAGTCATTACTTTGCGGAAATACATTATAATAAAGGAAAGAAACTTAATTTGCAAAAATTAGCATGCTCATATTGACTCTGAAGCCGCCGAGCAGTCGACTGTCGTAGAGTCAATGTCACTTGATAATGCAACGTTTTGAGGCGAAACACGTGTCGTGTTCTCGACTTCAGTTAGAGTAGAGTTGTAGGGGGAGGTATCTGGTGGCGACTCCCGGTATTAGTAAGCTCGTGCACGCTATTGAGCGGGGGCGGGCGGTGCTCTTCCAAGACTAATAATACTATGTACACCATGTGGTAACGTACACCATTTCAAATTTCTCATGTGGATCTTAGCATACTAAGTTTCTTTCCTTTATTTATAAAGGAAAAACATTTCTATTATTTACGAGTACCAACGCCTATCTTCTTTCTTATCTTCTAAACACCCAAGAAGAAACAATCTAGTAACCGCTGTATAAACAATAACCTAATTTTTACTAATGTGCATGGAATATTTATTGTAATTAATATTTTTTAATTACTGTATTTTAAAAGTTGGTAAAATTAATTCAACACAGTGGAAATTTCTTATTTGATTTGTCTAGACAGATTTAATGAATACTAGTGTAAAACTTAGTTCGATAATTTCAAACAGAAACTCATAAATCTGGCTTACTCTAGCTAAAACTTTACTTCTTTATTCACAAGTTATGATAAAACTGGTATTTAAACTGGCATCGTTCATATTTTCGTAGAAGAAATAAAAATATTCTTTAAAGTTACTTTGAAATTTCATAACGCTTTTCTCTTTGTTTTGCTTAGCAAATACTTTACTTTTAGTTTAAAATAGATGATGATAGACCTTTTTTATTGGAAAAAGAAGCGAAACGAGCTTAACGTTCACCTGATGGTAAGTCCAACGTCCGCCTATAGTAATGCCCAAAATATTTCTGTGTTCACCACATGGCGACCGTCCCCAGAGAGGTAAGTTTCTAAGTCTCATATGCCCAGTGATTACACTGGTCAGTCTCCGTGCCCTTCAGATCGAAACACTGTAATGATTGCACACTACTGATTCACGACAGAATAACTGATCCTGCGGAGGTACCCAGACGAATTCCTGCATAAGAATCCACCAGTACCTGACTCTATTTTTCTAATCATTAAAAACCTGGCCAGGGAGTACTTAACCTTGTTGCCTTGTCCGGCAAAAACGGCAAAGTATCCGATAAGTGAACCCGGCTTCCCGAGCTACTGCTGTCTCATTCTGCTCCTTCCGAGATAGTAGTATCCTACACCCCATGGTCCTTTTGAACCCAAATTCATTTTCTAGCTAATCCAAAACGATTAAAAGGAGGGAAAACCCTTCCTCTCCGCCAAGAATGTGGTTATGGCTGCGTGGCTTGGGGTCGAGCTTAGACGTTAGCATTCTGATCTTCTCTGGGACCAGACGACTTTTGAATAAGGAATAAGCCAAATTTAACTAGCCTATGTTAGGGAACAACTCTGTTTGGGTGACCGACATCCTTCCTAGCTTCTTGTGGGAACGCAATGAGGAGCAAGAAATTTTGTTCTTACCAGAAAGGCGGCGACGCGGTTTTTTGCCTAATCCAATGGGACAAAGGCATCAGCCTTTGTCCCATTGGATTATGTATGAATGTAAAAAAATTGTTCCATGATCTAAACTAGTACGTATAAAGTAAAAGTAGGTGCATAGCACCGCTGCGTATTATATGGTGAGTGACGAAGACCTGAACCATTTGTGTTTTAAAAAGTCAATTCTCTCTAAAAGTCAAATCTAATCTTGTAGATTCCGATAAATAGAATAACTATCCCAAATATGCCATATGCTAATTACTCAGACCAGTGACAAGGAGCAGTGCATAAAGTGTGAATAGTCTGGTACGTACACCAAGGATATTTAAGTAAAGCAAAGTAACAGTCTGTAAATGTCCCACTGCTCAGCACAGTCTTGTTCTCATTTCTTAAAGAGAGTCGGAGGCGGGAAGAGCCCGCCACGCTGCTCCAATGCGAGAAGCAGACTGCACATGTCTTGGATATATTTTTATTCCTCAGACCTAGATTCAGAGTAGAATAGCACCTACCTCTTTCCTACCGAGGTGCCGTAAGAGGCTACTAAAGTATTGTACGGAAAGTCTTCATTCGTGCAGGATAACACCATAATAAGCAAAGCCATAACTGTACTTCTCGTGGGAACACAATGGGGAGTGACGTGGTTGTGTACTCGTACCGTAATGAACACGACCCGTTAGAAGGTAGTAGGATTCCTATGCAGGAATCCGTCTAGGTACCTACCTACCCCAGGGCCAGTTATTCTGCCGTGAAGCAGTAATGTGAAACATTACTGTGTTTCGGTTTGAAGGGCACTGAGAGCTAGCGTAATACATACATACAAAAGATCACGACTATCCCATAAGGGGTAGTCAGAGACTGGGCACTCACTGCAAAAACAGATGACTGCCACAATCCACGTTTCACCAAAACAATATAATGCACTTGGTAATCACTGGGCATATGAGACTTAAGAACTGATGTCTCAGGGTAACGGGCGCAGTGTGGTGTCACACATAAATTTTCTGGGTGACACAGCATTTGTTATGGGCAGCCGTTGCACTTACCATCAGGTGAACGTTCTGCACGTTCCGTCACTTTTATCAAATTAAAAATAATAAAAAAAACGTCTACTTTCCCGTGGTAGTAGGAAAAGTGGGCCACGTGTGTGATCTGCCTACCCATTATATGGGAAAAAGGCGTGATTGTATGTATGTATGTTCGTACTATGAAATTTAAGGCATGTGCCCGGCCCCGGAACTACCACGGATCCACCAAGTGTAAGTGTTTACGAAAGATCCATTGTCTATGCCCAGAAAGCTAATTCTATAATTAATAGGCTATTCATAAAGTTCTTCTTCTTCTTTTAATTCTGGCGTCTTTCAATAGAATTTTGCCAGTGTGAAGTCAGTCACGAGAGTGACAATAGAAATTTCTGACTTTCGATCAACAGTAAAACGATAGTTGACTTTTACTGAAGATCTGCTGGACCGATGGAGACAAAACGAAAAGTACAATTCTGGTCTTAAATTGATTTTTATCAATCACTGTACACTTTCACAAGCACTTGCTGCATAATAAAATATCTATATTAAACATCAAAGCTCAAAATATACACAGAAATTACAAAATGCAATTAAAACACCACCGTCACTTTTCGAGTTGACGCCAAAAGTCTATTCATAAAGTTAAAAACGATGAAACTGATTACAAATTCACTGTTTTTGTGTTACACCTCCAAAAGGCAACGTAAGTTCAAAGTCATATTAATCAGACACATTGTTCGTTGGTACATATTTTAGCCAGTTATTGCAGACAATGTTTGTGGTTTAAACCTAATTAAATAAAGTTAAGCGAAACAACTCCACTTGGCAACTTCCTCAGCATTTGTATTTAAATTTCATTGTACTCTTTTCTTACCTCCGTTAAATTAATTTGATAACTAACGATGCTTATTATATACTACTATAATTTATTTAATAAGAAATCAAGTAGTGTCCAAGTTAGTCTTCAAAAATTAGTTTTGAAGATTTTCTATCCATCATATTTTTTTATAGAACAAAGTGACAAGACGTGCGAATCACCTCATGGTAAGTGCCACGTCTGCCCATAACAAATTCTGTGTCACCCAGAATATTTCTATGTGGCACAACAGGCCATAAGCTAGCTGTCAGTGTCCTTCAGATCGAAACGCAGTAATGTTTGCAAACTACTGCTTTATGGCAGAATAACTAGCACTACGGTGATGCTTAGCTAGACATATTTCTGCATATATCTTACCAGTAAACCAACAATCACTTACTACAAACCAAAACACTATCTAAACCACATAAGAGTCTCAAAAGAACCCGGCAACCAAACGGTCTCTCAAAAGAACGTCAGCAGTCAACAGCAGACAGCAGGTGAGTCAACCACTGGCATATTTGGTTACATATAGAATGATACTTTAAATTAAATTTCTAGACCAACATAAAACAGATTTCCTGAAGTCCTAAACGATTGGGAATTTGCAAATAAAACAAAAAACAGTCCTAAGGATTCCGTAACTGAGACGGTGAGACTTAAAAACTGATGATTAGGGTGACGAGTACAGTGTGGTGTCACCTAAAAATATTCTGTATGACACAGTATTTGTTGTGGGCAGACGTTGCTTTTACCAAGAGGTGAACGATTTGCTGTAGGATCCCTATGCAGGATTCTACTGTGAAGCAGTAGTGTGCAAACATTACTATGTTTCGGTCTAAAGGCGATAGCTAGTGTAATCACTGATCATATAAGACTTAAGAGCTTCGGAATTCTCAGAGAGACGGGCTCAGTGCCTCACAGAAATGTTCTCGGTGACACGGCACTTGTTATGGACGGATGTTGCACTTTCCAGCAAGTGAACGTTTTATTAATCATACGAATATGTCACCGTAAGGGTGACGAGAGGATTGTGGTGCTACATTCAATGCAAAGTTCTGGTACGCTACTAGAACACGGCGAAGTAATTTTGATACTAATCATTGATACATTTCCAATTATGTTTTACAAATGCACGGTAAATAATACTACTCCCGTAATATATTTCCAGAAAAATAGAATTACAAACCGCGTGATTTGTATTCCTGTCGACAATAAATACTAATTTATGTCCTCTCATAAGCCCCGGTATTGAAAAATTTTAATTTCATTTCGAAGCAAGGATTTCCCATGATATTTTTTGTGTCGATTCATAATACCGATTACGGTGTGTTTATTTAAGTATTTTCTTATCTTATTTTTCTAATTTTTAAATAATGTCGTCTCTTCAGTTCTGTTTTGATCAATCTCTAATCCTTATTTTGATACAACATTTATGCGCCAACATTAGAACAATTATCAGCAACATTTATTATACCCACGTTCATAATATTTCGCATGTTGAACAAATTAAAATTAATATTGATATTTTATAAGCTAAAAATAAAAGCTGAATTTCTTTCGCCTGTTTCTTTTTCTGATTTTTTTTTATTAGATAAAGTGATGAGACGAGCAAAACGTTCACCTGATGGTAAGTGCAACGTCTGCCCATAACAAATGCTGTGTCACCCAGAACATTTCTGTGTGACACCTCACTGTGCCCATCACCCTTAGACGTCAGTTCTTAATTCTCATATGCCCAGTGATTACGCTAGCTCACAGTATTACTGGTGGTAGGATTACTATGCAGGAATCCGTCTAGTACTACCCCAGGGTCAGTTATTCTGCCGTGAAGCAGTAGTGTGCAAACATTACTGTGTTTCGGTTTGAAGGGCACTGAGAGCTCGCGTAATCACTGGGCATATGAGACTTAAGAATTGATGTCTCCTGGTGACGGGCGCAGTGTGGTGTCACACAGTAATTTTCTGGGTGACACAGCATTTGTTATGGGCAGATTGAAACTTTTGAAATTAAACAAATTTTTGAAATTCTTGGATTACTAGTTAAAAAAGAGTCATACAGAGATAAATGCACATATCATTAGTCCCTTAATCTAGAACATCGTAGAATATTGTTGGGTCAAATGAACACCATATGACCTCATTCGCGGACGCCTCAACAGTTTACGCTTAACTGCCCTAATCAACCTCTACCTAAATCCTAATTTATACGCCGCGTTATCGTACAAGACATACCAAATTATTTTCAACCACTCACAACCAAACTAATTATTCAAGTAACTCCTCAATAAATCGAATGTGTTCTACTTATAACCACATTTTTTAGGATGTGGATCTGTTTGTTTCCTAGAAGAAAATAATAAAATATTTAAAGAAAATAAATTTTTGAAAAACTTTGAAAAATGAGCCTTGAAGTCTTGCAACGGTATGCTTGGTTTTCATTTAATTTTATTAATAAAAGTATCCCAAGCCGGTGGTGATACCCAACTATCGTCCCTATTAAAATTATGACCTTTTTTTAAATTTCAATAGCCTCGCGAATCAATCGCCTTGGTAGCAATCGGTAATATTTTGAAAAGATATGTGATTTATCAAATATCATGTACTCAATGTACAACTTAACATTCCCGTAAACAGAAAATACATATATAGAATGAAAGAGACATGAACTACCTCCAGACATAGAAATCAGTCGGCGTGGACTAGGTTCATTATTAATTAAGTATGACGTTTTAGTTTCTATTACTCTATATTATCATTTTTATGTTAGTCATGACAGCGCATATTATAAAGTGCACAAACTGCTCTTTTCTGCAAAGTAAAAATTGTATTCGCATCCTTATTACGAGTAAAATACCAATACACATTACGCTGTGAAAATAAAATAAGTAAGTAAAGTAAGTAGTCTTGCAGAGGCTAAATACCTAATTTGACGGATTTTTCTAACAACGTACGCAGCCGAACTTGATCCCCAAAATACCGTAGTACGGTATTTGCACAGTAGCAGTGGCAGGATAACTGGCACTACCGTATTACCTGCTAAGCCGGAATTCCTGTATAGGAATCCTACTACTTGTAAATCCGCATAATGTCGAATATTGTGCTGATTTTCTAGAAGAACATGGTCTGTCTCAGTCGAGACGATACATTTGCGTACATAAGTATCTGTAGTGAATAAATCAAGACTCAATTTCTATGTCAACCTTTTTCAGCCGCTGGCATACCCTTCACAAACCTATGAAGGAGATTATTCAATTATGAAACTTAAAAAATGAGTATTAATGTATGTTTAACTTGTAAAATATCGATGCATTTTAGATGATTTCTTTCAAAAATATATATTTTCTTGTAAGAAATAGAGGAGTCGAAGTATTTTACTTTTAAAAGAAATTTGTTCCTTCAACTAGATACCTTCAGTAGTTAGTAGGAAAATGATAACTTTTAATGATGCAAATAAGCTCGTGTTATTTTATTAAACTTATTTCAAATAATCGCAGATTTTTTAAACCTTATAAGACTAAAGAAATTTTTATAAGTTTGTTTTAATATTTATATTTTCAGTTGTGTATATTATTTTTAATTGTACTTATTATTTTAATCGTAACCTTTTCTTTATTATGAAGTTTAAAACTTGTGATAGGATTTCTATGGAGGAATCCGTCTAGCTAGGTACCACCCCCGGGCCAGTTATTCTGCTGTGAAGGAGTAGTGTGCAAACATTACGTTTCGGTTTGGAAGGTACTGAAAAATAGCGTAATCATTGGGCATATGAGACTTAAGAAGTGATGTCAGAGGGTGACGATCGCAGTGTGGCGTCACACAGAAATGTTTTTGTGGCAGACATCGCACTTACCATCAGGTGTTGATCGTTTCATCGCTTTATCCAATAAAAAAAGGTATAATTAAAAGACAGTTGCGTTAATTGGCCTGTAATTAATAATGAAATTACACGCATCATATATGCTTTGTAATTAAATCAACACATTGACGTCAGACCATATTATGCATGCTTTGCTTATTAATTATCGCTTATTATGTCGTTTAAGACTATATTGATAAAAACATTAATCCGGTAGGTCTCGTTTCCCGCAGGGGCGAATAGCGGACTACTGGTATGGTCTCTGCCTATCTTTTATAGGAAAAAGCGTGATTGTATGAATGTAAAAAAAATGTGTTTATAGATATAGGTTTTTTTTTATTAGATAAAGTGACGAAACGGGCAAAACGTTCACCTGATGGTAAGTGCAACGTCTGCCCATTACTTTAATTTTTAAATTTACACCTTTTGAGTGTCTTCAATATTTTTAATTTCTATCTACTTATCTAATTCTAAATAGAAAATATCGCGTAATTTTTCTGAGGCGTAATTATTACCTTTACACTTGTCTCAGAAGTCAGTCACGCGTTTGCATTGCAAAATGGCGGCTCAATATTTATTCTCTACTTTATTTGTCTATATTTCTATCGCGAGGCGATACTATCAACAAATCATAACGTAACCGGCAGCGAAAGTGCTAAGCGAAGTAATACTTTTATTATTTTAATAGAATTAAGAGTGCCTGTGCCTCAGTTTGCTAACATTTTGGAATTTATACTGTTAATCTCACCAGTAAATACCAGGCTAAGGTTCGCCGAGCTCTCTTCTCGAGGTCGTGGGCATCACAAAGGGTTTACTACGGTTCCTGGAGGAGATATGTTGTCTCGAATAACCAAATTATTCCTACCCACACGCAACATACGCGCAAAGACGTGGAGTTGCTGAAACCAGCGCGAAGCATTATTCAATCTACGTTGAGGCAGTGGTTAAGACCGTAGACTACTATCTGCTCATCTGTGAAAATTGCATCGCAATAATTTAAGTATTTTTAATTTATAGCCATATGGACAGATAGAGATTTTTTTTTTTAATTGCGTGTATTGATATTATAGATAGATAAAAGCGTTTGTACGTACGTGCATTTTAAAACTGTAAATGATAGGAGAAAAGTACCCATTTCAGGTAAACTAAATATAAAACAAAATAATACTTTGGAAAAACACACTAAATTGAGAGCTACAAACTTTTGTGGCAATCTATGGAGGAGGCCTATGTTCAGCAGTGGACTAGTGATAGGCTGAAATGACGATACTTTGTTTCCATAATTATTTGGGAAGCAAAAATCTTATGAACCGACATATTTCAAATTACATATGTAACTTCATCGAATATAGAACAAATATATGTTTATAATATATATATACACTTATCTAAATATGTACGTGACATCTAGTGAATAAAGAATCTGGTACGTACTAAATTTTTATGTAAAAAGCTTGTACTGTTTCATACTTCGTAAAACATGAAAGTGAACACCCATTTATTTTTCTAAATAAAGTCATTGAACCCATTATTTCGATGCTGACAGTTTTATTACCGTTATTATCTTGATAATTTTGTTTGTAGCGAATCTTATTCGGTGGTGACAAATTCTATTAGGAATTCTTAACAAGTTTGTTACGGCGTTAAAAAAGTATGTTTCTTAAATTTTATTATTTCTTTACTTTATATCCAAATCTTTATGCTCATGATACATCCTTTAAAATGTCTATAGTTACAATAAAAAAAAAGGTTTTCACGCCTGCTTTATATAATATTTATAATTAAAGTCTGTCCCAGGTAATTTCTTTCAGTCATCACCCCCATCTCTGCACAGGGAGGACGGCTCACTGGTCCACGACGCAATGGAGAAAGCCGATCTTTTAGGCTCTCATTTTGCGTCCAACTCCACTCTCGATGACAGGGGGAACTCACCGCCGACCATCCCACGTTGTGAATGTTTTATACCAGAAGTCCGGTTTTTCCAGAGCTCTGTGCGCAAGGCACTCTTCTCACTGGATATCCACAAGTCGAGTGGGACCCATGGAATCTCTTCTGTTGTGCTGAGGATGTGTGCTCCGGAGTTGGCACTGGTTCTAACGAGTCTTTTCCGGTACAGTTACTCTCTATACGTCGTCCCGAACTCATGGAATCCGATGCATTTTCATTCATTGCATTGCTTCAGTGCATCCGATTCATAAAAGGCGGCTCCAATCCGTCCAACTACAGGCCGATCACCTCCTTGTTCTCCAAAATAATGGAGATAAACTGCCTGTTCTTGGGGTACCTATAATAATTTTCTGTAGAATATATTAACGGGTAGAACGCCTATACAAATGCGAGGAGGTCTGTGCTCAGCAGAGGGACATTCACTGGCTTTTTGGCTACTTTACTTTTGACGTGACGAGCAATTCGATCCCCGACAGTAGTTGCGAAGACACTGAGAAGGACCTACTTATGTGTATCACAACATTGCACAGATCACCATGGTCTTTTTAAGTCTCATATGTCCTGTAGTAGATAACCGGGCCCTCCAGACCGAAACACAATCGGTAATATTTACACAACACTGCTTGACAACAGGTTAACTTGGACTACGGGGGTACCTACTTAAACAGATTCCTGCAATTCCACCATAATAAAAACGTTTATACATGTATGTATAGATAAGTAAGTACAAGATAACTATACCATAAAATTATTTCCTTCTGTTATATCAGAATTTTCACGTTATAAGCAACTCTCCGTTATTTTCCCGGTCCGTACTAAACCTCTAGTACTCGAACTCCACGCAAAATTTTCAAACATAAGTAATACTAACTCTTGAACTAATTTAGTCGTATGTTTATCGTAATATTTCTGAGTTACATGAAAAGTTCTGAGTTATATGAATCCTTAAGTCTATTCTAACGAAAACGCTTCGCTTTAAATAACTTTGCTTGATTTCAAATCTTTCTTTTGAATGCTGACGAAGTTGCAAGAAAAGTTGATGTAATAAGAAGACGCCGAAACCGACGATACGACTAAAATATATAACTTTATATACGATAACGAACTGTTTATAGGCAACCAATGTACATAAAAGGCAATTTTATAAATATTAAAGTTTAATTCAACGCTCAAGATGTAATCAAAAACTTTGTTAAAACTCCTCTTGGTGTGATACCTTTAACCAGGATATGTCTCATAATAGAATATTGTTGTAAATCAAATAAAATATGTATAAATAATATTTCCGTAGCTCAATTCTTAATCATATTATACATTTAAGCTGTGGCGGAAATGTGACTAAAAATAAAATTAAACACAACCTCGTCACAATTCCGCCCGTCCCAATCCCGTCACAAAGCCGCTACCGCCGTGTGGTAGCGGCCTAAGAGAATCTACCACCCCATCTCATCCCGTGGGTGTCGTAAAAGTCGACAGAGGGAAATTAAAACCAAGAGATGGGCAGCAGCATCTTCCTGGGACATCTGAATAAATAAACTGCGGTTGCCGACCCGCCTGCCAAGCGTGGAAACTATGACAAAATCCCTCCAATACGAGAGCTACAAACTTTTGTAGCTATCTATGGGGGAGGCCTATGTTCAGCAGTGGACTTGTGAAAGGCTGAAACGACGAAGACGTCACAATTACCGTACGGTAATTGTGACGTCTTCGTCGTTTTCACCTGTCAAAATGATCAATTAAATAAACACACTATTTATAGTTTTACGTGTTTAAGAAATCCTCTAATTTCTGAGAGGGTTTTGGATCCGGGATGAAACCGCAATTTTGCTCCAATGCGGCTTTGCGGATTTCATATCTTTGAAATGTTTTTATTCCTCAGAAATGCAGATTTTCTCTCGACGTTTTCCTTCACCGCTGAGCAGGTGATAAATTGCAGAACAATTATAGGGGTGCCTGTACGGTACCACGGTACTAGGGATCTTACTCGGGTCACTTGCGTACTATGAAATTTAAGGTAACCCCGTCCCCTGAGCTACCACGGCTCTACAAAATTAATATTATTTAAAAAAAATAAGGTAAAAGGTTTTACTGAATAATTTCGATTAAATTATAACGAAAATAGTAGCTTTTAAACACTATTATAAAGGAACCCTCCAATACGAGTACTTGAATACGCACTTGGCCACCCATATTTTGCATACTTTTCATAAACGTACATGTGCTATTTATAAAGGTAAGTTAATAAATTTGAGAACCACTTTTACTGAATAACTTTAATTAAAATTATGACGAAAATTGTAGTTTTTTAACATAAAGTATACCATACACGTGTCGCAACACGCACTTAGCCAATTATTTTTGTAATTTATAGTTTATATTACTTTTCTTTCTGTAATTCCAGCTTGTACTCGTAAGTCTAATAAAATGTTGATGTGCAATGTCCCCCAACCTACACTGGAACAGCGTAATGAGCTCCTGTGTCTCAAAAATTAGGAGGGTGTTAATTGGCTGTAACTTTTACAATCATTACTAAAATAAAATTATTTTAGTGTTTTAACACTAGCGTAAAACAACAAAAGCACTCTCGGCGGGCGACATTCTGTCTGCTTTCCGCTCGTCCAATTAGCAGAGTGCTAGCGAACAGATTGCGGGCGAAGGATTACGTTGCTTAAACAAAGTAGTTTATTGTTGCGAGTAAACGTGAGGCAGTGCTTTTATTTTAATATTTATAATAAAGGTGAAATTGCATTAAAAATACAACGGAAATTTAAAAATAAAAGAATTTAGAAAAACCAAGAAGCTCAATTGATCATCATCATCATCATCATATCAGCCTATAGAGTCCAAAAGTATATAGTCTAATAGTCCACTGCTGAATATAGGCCTCCCATTATGGGGTTTTGGCTCCATAGATACCACGCTTGACAGGCGGGTTGGCAACCGCAGTTTATTTATTCTGATGTTCCAGGAAAAATTTTGGCGGATGATATTGCCAAGGAAAAGGGTAGCTCCCAGCCGGATCGAGTGGTCTGATCTGGGGAGGACGTCTCCTCCTGCTAGTAATATTTAGATGTTGTATATGTAGTTCGCATCTCAGAAAACTTTCATAGCGCGATTATGGACGTATGAGAATATTTCTTGAGCTTCTCTTAAGGCGACATAAATGTTGCTAAATGCTGCTGCCCATCTTCAGGTTTTCATTTTCTCTCTGTCGACTTTTACGATATCCATGGGATCAGATGGGGTGGTTTTTTTCCTTAAGCCGCTACCACACGGCACTGTACGGTACTGACGTTGATAGTATTTGGTTATTTTTAATCATTGCTTTATTAATATTTGCGCGTTGCCTAATTATTAGTATACCTTTAACGCTGCAGGTCCTAAGTTCGAATCTCAGTCAGAGCCATTATTTGTGCAAAAACACAAATTACCTCTGACATTGTCGCATGAACCCCATATCGATCGCGGGTATGTTAAGACGAGTGAGTGCCTTGAACCACTATAATATCCCCTGCGTAGTTGTTGGATTCCGACCGTATTCGGAAGATGTCACCGTAGTTGACAGGAGATCGGCCGGGAGGACACCATTATCATCATGTTGTTCCTTTAGTAAATAATGGGCGTGGCGTCCCGTTGTATGTATTACTCTATTGTACTGTAGTGTACTGCAAATGTGCCTGCCAAGTGTGACAATACAGATAATTAAACTGCATATATAAGGAGTAAGGTGTCGTATTGGTCCGGAAAAACCGCTGGCGGCAGCAGCTTCGGCTGTCCTTGTCTTACTCAAGTGTTTGACGTACTATTTTATTTAACACTAGTTAATAAGAGACAGGTGCCCGAACTGAGTTACACAGTGCAATAGGTATCTGGCTCGGTATTTTTTCTTTTTTATACAGTGTACAGATTATCCTCCTCTGTGACACCCTTCCCGGAATTTTAAGAATGTTAAAAGCTTTGTTCACATCATCGGGGAACACGTTTGTGACCTTAATGTAAAAAGTAAAGTAACAGTCTATAAATATCCTGCTGCTGAGTACAGGCTGTATCTCATTCCGAGAGGGTTTTGGAGCTGGGAAGAATCCGCCACGCTGTTCCAATGCGGGTTGGCGGACGACATTTGAAGTGTCTTCGCATTACTTTCTAAATTTCTCCGACATGCAGGTTTTCTCTCGATGTTTTCCATCACCGCCGAGCATTTGAACGTGGTAAATCAGCACTGAAAATTGTAATTAACCATTTTAGTGGTGAAGGCACCGGGAATCAAATTCGGGTCACTCGCATACTATGAAATTGAAAGCGAGCGTCAAGTTAACCCCCAAAGCCCCTGAGCTGTCACGGCTCTTGTTTAAGAGATATGTTGGAGAATATTACCTAAAGAAACAATCCATCTGACACATTTCACTTTTTTATTGTTTTTTGTTGTATATGTTTGTGTGACTGACATGAAATCATTATCATGTTGCCTATATCTTTTATAATTATTTTGATATGTATCTGTAAAATCTTATCTCTAACTTTTATTTTTTTTATACATTGGTTATTGGTTAAAAAAATCATTCTGTTTAGATCAATAGATAGAACTGGCAGCTGACTGGCAGAGAAGCCTTTTATTTAAGGTGTCAACAACAAATAAATAAAATAATACGTAAAAATTAATGTGAAAAATGTTTGTAAAATGTAACGGTATATATGACGCTCAGTCGTTTCAACCTATTACTAGTACTGCTGAACATAGGCCTCCTCCACAGATTGCCACAAAAGTGAGTAGCTCTCATTTTGGAAGGATTTTGCCAGAGTTGAAACGCTTGGCATGCGAGTTGGCAACCGCAGTTTTTTTATTCAGATATTCCAGGAAGATGCTGCTACCCATCTCCCGGTTCTGCTCATCTCCTTGTTTAGACGCGCAGTATAGATGATTATTTAAACAAAAATTAAATTTTATCTTAGTTACCTTTCTGTAGGTAACAAGGTTTCCTCTGTTTGTAGACTAAGCTTTTCTTTATTTATGTAAGTAATGAAAGGAAAAAGTACACAATATTACAAGAAGCGCGATGTAATATATCGGTCTTACGTTTTTCTTCCTGCATTGTACCGTATAGTCGCAAAATTAAAAGAAAAATGAATTAAGTTTTAGAATAAATAATCACCTTATACAAATCAAATGTCAATTAATTATTATGCCAATTTCAATTTCATAATATTAACTGTAAAAATAATTAACTAACTATACCAAATTTATTTAAAAATACGAAAATAAGAGCGCGAAGAATGACGGTCCAAGTTGAGGTCCTTGCGTTGGTCATCCATAAATTAAGGTTTCGGCTTAGCGCCCTCTGCGCTCTGACCTTTCAATCCGGCGAAACTGTAAAAGCTTTCGGGCTAACAGTGACCATCACTCGTAAAAAAAATACAACACACCCCTGTGCCAGTTATTCTACTGTCGAACGGTGGAATGCAAACGCCGAGATATTTCGGTTTCAACTGAAGAACCGATGTCTCATGCTGACGTGCGCAGTGAGGTCCTATACACAAGTTTTCAATGCAATTTCTTGGATGACACCTCAACTGTCATGGGTAGGCATGGCACGTTTTTTTATAGTAAAAGTCACTAGACGATCGTAACGTTCACCTGATGGTAAGTGCAACATCTACCCAACTATGTGCCTAATGCTGTGTCACCCAGAACGTTTCTGTGTGGCACGACACTGCGTCCGGTCCTAAGACATCAGTTCTTAACTAATTATACTAACCCTCAGTGCCCTTCAGATCGAAGTACGAACGTAATGTTTGCACACTATTGCGTCACGGCGAAATAACTCGCCCTGCGTTGATACCTAAGCAGATTTCATCATAGAAGTACTACCACTTGCTCTTTTATTATTTAAAAACAAAATATGGAGTTAATTATACCTGACCGGTGATACCAACAACAAAAAAAAAACATCCAGAGGTCTGTCATCGAAGTCTGAGTGTAAGAAATTCTAATACTACATTGTGGAACTGAACAAACAGAAAATATTGATTATTATCGAACAGTAAGATGAGCAAAATAAGTTAACTTAGCCTTGCTTAGTTATACGTGGACTTGTGCCATACTTATAAATATGCCTGTCTTATCTTTTCGATTAATTAGAACGCCAATACATCGCATCACCACTTACCTACTTAGACGGATTCCTGCATAGGATTAGCAGAAAGATAAATACAAATACATACCAATTCCTTCAATGTGTGTATAGGTAATTTTGAAAAAGTCGCTAATGTTGTGGTGGACTAGCATGATATGATCTCGAACTATTAACATCATTACCAGTGCTGCCAAATCCAGTGTATCAAATTTCGGGACAAAAGGGGAAAATTATTGGGAATTCGGTTTTCATATCGGGACTAAAACGGCTACTAGTCGGCTACAACGGCTACAAAAAAAAAACAGATTTTTGTGAATCGCCATTTTTATTGGAAGTTCAGTTTTTTTTTAATAATTAAATAATATGTTACTTTAAGGTAACAAGAAACAAAACTTAAACAAACTAAATAAATTTAGAGGTTAATGGTGTCATTTGGTGTCCCAACACAAAGAGAAAGAAAAATTTGGGACATTTGGCGACAAACAACAGTTTTGGGGTGAATCGGGACGCGCGAGAAGACCTCTGAAAATCGGGACGTCCCGCACAAATCGGGACACCTGGCAACGCTAAACATTACTGATAGTGAAAGTTTATAAGTAAATAGAACATTTTTCAGTAACATTTCACAATTTTAAAAGTAATAACAAGTAAAGTAAAGTTTCAGCCTATAAATGTCCCACTACTGAGCACAGGCCTCCTCTCATTTCTGAGAGGGTTTTGGAGCTAGGAAGAATCCGCCACGCTGCTCCAATGCGGGTTGGCGGACTTCAGATGTCTTCGAAATATTTTTTTTATTCCTCAGACATGCAGGTTTCCTCACGATGTTTTCCTTCACCGCCGAGCACGTGGTAAATCAGCACTTAAAATTGCAATTAACAATTTTAGTGGTGCCGGCAAGAATTTCTGGCATAGTGTCATTTTATTCGACAGTGCGAGCGAACAGAGCGACAGTTTATTATAAATAATTTTTAGAACGCACGTAAGTCTGTGTCATTACTCTAATTTTTTTAATGATAAATTCTATTTAACGCTGGTATAATGCAGTGTCCGTAATCCCGACAATTGATTTTTATATTGAATGTTCCAAAAATTAAAAACTAATAATTAAAATGACAGACTAAATTCATTTGGCGCGCTCTTGATACTGTAGGTTAGACTTTCCCACGATCTTTATATAAAAAAAAAACAAATGAAAAATTACACAGTAAATAAACATGGAGATCGAGTTATATTGCCGACTGCTTTGCAAACATAAAAATAAAAACTTGATAAATTATCACAGAATATACAAATAACGTCACTCCGTTAAATGAGTGAATTTCTATGTGGGCTATGAATACTATGTTCCGAAGATTTGAACATAATTTAATGACAAATTCTTCGAAAACACCGAAATTGGTCAGCAGCCAGGTGACGCAGAATACCTGGTGGTGATATCTGCTCTGCGTCATGAATCTGCGGTAAAACGGGCCATAAGTAATCCTGGATTGTATAAAGGCTCGTAGGCATATTGCGGATATATTTACGTGTTTTAGAGAGTTTATCAAATAGTTTATAATGCTGTGTATAATACCGTCAGCGATAATACATATACACAGGTATTGATGACATTTTTTTTCACAATTTACACGAATCAAAAACAATTTTTTCATACTAAAAACTAAAGCGACGACAAAGTCATCTTTACGCTTATTAAAAATATAATTTTATCAGACTTACTCGCATAGTAAAATAATGCTCAGCTTTGAAATGTCACACTTCCTGACAGCATGCACCCCACATTCCTTAACAAGGAGAGTCTAACTAACATCCAACTTCCTGGAGAAGGAAATGAGATGCTGAATGCTAGCTTTTGCAGCTCACTGACCTAAAATATTTGAATAGAAAATTAGTACGCAAATTGTAGTGCAGCACGTATAATATTGTAGTAAGAATACTTCTACATAGTTATTGTTCATGGCGTTTTTCTAACGCTATCAAAATTTTGTAATCTTTTTAAATGTTTAACTAACATTAACACCGTATCTACGTAAATCCTCCTTTATCCGAGTTTTGACCTATGAATTATGCACGAATTTATGCTCGCTGCACGCCTCCATTCCTTTGGGGTAGACAGAGACCACATCCGTGGCCCACTCTTCGCCCCCTCTAGAAACGACATATGACGGGTGGCGAACCACGTTGAGGCGATTTCGGTGCGAGTTAAAATTCTTGCTCCACGTTGCGTTCCAACGAATAGCTAGGGAAACCAGAGCTTCGCATGTCTGGATAAGGTTAGTTTTAATCTTGCGTTGCCCGATCCCAAAGCAGATCGGCACGCTATCGACTAAGCTCGACCCTATGCCCGGCGGCCATCGGCACGGCAACCACTGGCCTGGCGGAGAAGAAGACAACAGGATTAGGAAGGAAATGAACTTCGGGTAAGAAATCAGCGACATGGGGACGATCACAACACAGCCAGAACCGAAAAACAGCTGTTGACTCCGCATGGGATTCAAGCTCAGGGCCCGCTGCTCTCAAGTATAGTTTACCACAGTGACATCATCAATAAATCATACTGTACTACGTTTATAACATCTCGCAGACGCCAACTATACAGTCAATGATAACTATTACTGTATCGTCTTTTAAATAATACAGCACGTTGTGGTCAACATCGCTTGAGTAACATTATTCCACAGATAAGCAATGAACTGATATTTTGCTATCTACTATTTATCTGCTTAATAGTATAATATGTGTAACTCAATAAATAAAATAATATTTTGCTTAATAATGTAAGGATAATTTTGTGTATTCATATTTAAAATAACGGTCATTTTGTTTAATCACAAAAGTGTGTTTCCTCTTTAATTGTACTACTTATTAAAGTATTTGTACAATAACGTAAGAGGATAAATATTTTTTTTTTGACAGGAATTAATACGAAATCTGGAAATTCTACGCCTTCAAGGATCGTTATAGGAGTACTCTGCTGTAGAAACTTTTACCTTTTTCTTTCATTGACTGCCAGACAAGTCAATGAAATTTAAAATATATATTATTTATTATACTAAATAAAGTGTATAATAAAACAAAGTACTAATCTTAAAATATAGTACTTTTAATCATCAAAAATTACCATGCAATCTTTCTTCGTGAATTTGGGACATTAAGTCGATACGACATTAGTCGTCCTGGTCGATTTGACCACCGCGAAAACTTCCAAATACTCTCGGAAGCTAGCAACTGCGCAGAATATTTTAATATCATGTAAGGAAATTGACATGTTAGATTTTATTTAAGAAGACGACGACATTGACCAGCTAATAAAAGTAATAAAAGCTGTGACATATTTTCGCTCCATGTTGAGCGCTCAAGTTTGTAATCGATCTGGCCCACTGACGTAGTGGAGCATTATTGAAAAGCTAAACATATCCTGATTTTTTTTTTTAATTGGATAAAGTGTCGAAACTAGCAAAACGTTCACCTGATGGTAAGTGTAACGTCTGCCCATAATTTTATGCTGTGTGACCCAAAATATTTCTGTGGAACACCACACTGCGCCTGACACCCAGAGACATCAGTTCTTAAGTCTGATATGTCCAGTGATTACACGAGTTCCAAGTGCCCTTCAAACCGAAACACAGTAATGTTCCGCCAACCCGCATTGCAGCAGCGTGGCGGATAATTCCCGGCTCCGAAACCCTCTCAGTAATGAGAAGAGGCCTGTGCACAACATTGGGACATTTATAGGCTGTTACTTTACTTTTTATTACTTTACAGTAATGTTTGCACACTGCTGTTTCACGGCAGATTAAATGGCTCTGCGTGGCACTTACCTAGGCGGATTCTTATGACATTATTACGTCTAATACCTCAGTCCCACGTGACCAAGGGTGCTGTAAAGTTCTCAAAATGTGGGGAAATAAATAGTTTCAAAAATAAATGCCATGAAATACATAAAACTTTTATTAAATGAAGTCAACTACCTGTACATTCTGCCCCGAGACTTACTATATTAACTATATAATTTGTTTCGTTTAACAGAGAAGAAAACTAATGATTTCTTATATTTACGCGAACACTACACATTTAAATGAAACTAAGTTTACGGATTTTATCACGTTTAATTTTTACTTTTTTACTATTTATAACCCGACGTTTCGAGTGCTTTACTCGTCGTCGTTCTAGGAAGTCTGCAGTCTGTGACCATGTTCTGGATCATCCCAACCATTACATCAGATTTGATAAACCACAGATCCTTGCAAAAGAACACCGATTCCTACCAAGGATGATTCGCGAGGCTATTGAAATCAAAAAACATCCTAATTTCAATAGGGAAGATGGTTGGGTATTACCACCAGCTTGGGATCCAATAATAAATAAAATTAAATCAAAAACCAAGCATACCACTGCAATACTTCAAGACACAGTTAGCTCTTTCTGCGTAGATCGGACCCAAAAATAATAATTAAAAGCTGAAGGTACCCCAGGTTAACTATGACATCAGGACATCTGTCACCTCAGTCCTCCCGTGACCATGGGTGCTGTAAAGCACTCGAAATTTTAACCTCGTCATTTTAACCCAGTCTAGTCCACTACTAAACCTTTCCCCATAAATTAACTCATTGCCATCCATGAGTTTACCTGTATTATATGTCGTGTTGGTTGCATTTATTCCGAAAAGTGGTTTTAAACATAGAGGATTTCCAAAAATGACATCTATTCTTTAAAAAAAATCTACTTAACTACGGATACTTATGCAGGAATCCGTCTAGGTAGGTACCACCCCAGAGCTAGTTATTCTGCCGTGAAACAGTAGTGTGCAAGCATTACTGTGTTTCGGTTTGAAGGGCACTGTGAGCTAGCGTAAGTGATTACGTGAGTAAGTAAGTGATACCTTGGCATTTGAGACTTAAGAACTGATGTCTCAGGGTGACGGGTGCAGTGTGGTGTACACAAAAATATTCTGGGTGACACAGCATTTGTTGTGGGCGGACGTTGCACTTACCATCAGGTGAACGTTTTGCTCGTTTCGTCACTTCATACAAAAAAAAAACACATAAATGTCTATATTTACCTTCATATATAATTGAATTTAGTATTAGTCAAATTTTATTTTCTTCTAGACCAGTCTAAGTCCCAATTTGAAATGAGAAGTCTAAAGGTAACCTTAATTTAAGTTTATCCGAGTGGATTATAGGTGTTGGTTTTATGGATATCCGAATTCATTTTAAGGATATCTAATATATAAGTAGAGACATTTTTTTTCTTTTTTCATCTTCATATGTGGCAATTACGAGTATACCGGAGATTGCCCACCACATATACACAAACACTCAAAATTGGCACTCTCTCTTTACAACTTTAGAATACATTTGCAAAATTGTATGTTTCTTAAACCTGCATAGGTTTCCTCGCGATGTTTTCCTTTATCGCTGTGCTCTCACCGGGATTCTTACCCAAGTTACTCGCATACTATGAAGTTTAAAGTAGGTGCTTACACTAGCAGCATATAAATTAGCTGTGTAATAATTGTTTTCGAAAATCTAACTAAGGATTTGCTAAAATATTGTCTCAAATCTTAAATTTCTGTCCTCGTAAAATCAAATTTGAGGTTTATATTTCAATTTACACTAAATTTACTGTGAGACAGTTTTACTGATCACTAAGAATTGCCACTTTGTTACTTTTAGGAATATGTTTTAACATGAAAAGTGTTGGTGCGACAGTTGTACTGATAAGTACTGTAAAGTTACTCACTAGCCAGCACGGTTAGTACCAAATTTTCAAGTTTGACAAAGTTGTCAAAAGATAATTAATGTGCATCTGCAGCAGACGTCGTCGTTTAGCGCCTTTTACCCCAATCCAATAATTTTTTTTTGAAAAGAGGTCGCTTTTGAAACTATAAAAAAATTCAAGGCTTTATGTACGTATAATATAGAAACGTCCTTTTCTCTAAAATATAAAAATGTAAGTTATTTACATAATTCTTATTGAACATATTTTCTTTCTTCTTTTTTGGCTGGAAGAATACCACAGACTTGGAAAGTTTACTAACTCAACTGGATAGTATATTTTTTACATAGATGAATTTATTATCATATATTCTGTGAAAAGTTTGATAACCTTGCTAGATTTCGTTGTAAAAGCGAAGGTTAACATTATATACGTGAATAAGTTACCGACATTATGTAGTCTTCTAGAGTAACTACTAGCGTTTGTTTTTAGTATTATGTGAATGTCACATATTTCATTAAAGATAGAATTTATTAAAGATATATTTTCGTCAAACTAAAATCAGAAATAATTACTCTAGACTCTGTTAATATATTGCCCTAGAGTTTCTTGCAAGTCCTTCTCTGAGATTTTTTGAACCGGTGTAGATTGTATGAATTATGACTGTATGTAGATGCCGTACAACATTAGCTGTACGGCACGGTTACTGTGTTTTGGTTTGAAGGGCACTGAGAGCTAGCGTAATCACTTGGCATATGAGACTTAAGAACTGATGTCTCAAGGTGACGGGCGCAGTGTGGTGCCACTCGCGTTGTTCTGGGTGACACAGCATTTGTTATGGGCAGACGTTGCACTTACCATCAGATGAACGTTTTTCTCGTCTCGTCACTTTACCCAATAAAAAAAACATCATGAGGAAACCTATGCTGAGAATTAAAAATATCTCAAAGACATGTGAAAGCCGCCAAGCCGCACTGGAGCAGCGTGGCGGACTCTTATCAGCTCCAAAACCCTCTCGGAAATGGGAGGAGGCCTGTGCTCAGCAGAGGGATATTTATAGGCTGTGACTTTGCTTTCACTTTTATTACTATTTTTAAATAGCATTGTAAAATTAGTCATATATTAATTGATACCGTTACATCTAAAAATAGGTATCATCAGCAAATAATGTTGTATCGTAGCTGTCAACTAGTAGATAAGGAAAACTTATCGTATTTCCTAAGCTTTCTTACCTCGTAAACGTAAAACAAACCAACAAGTTAATTAGGCCTCGGGGCAGTATGTAGACGGACTTCAGCATCAGAGAACAAAATAAATTTGATATTTTAGTCGTATTTGTTGTATATTTCATAGTAAATTATATTTTTTCGGAAATGGAAATCATATAATATATTAAAACAAAAAGAACCCAACGTATTTATATATTTTTAGCCAACACCACGCAGTTAGTTCATTTAGATTTAGTGTCCGTAGTGATAATGAACGAACAGCCTTACTGGTGATAGGATTCCTATGCAGGAATTCTGGGTAGGTACCACCGCAGGGCTAGTTTTTCTGCCGTGAAGCAGTAGCGTGCAAACATTACTGCATTTTTTTGCGTTTCGGTCGGAAGTGCACTGAGAGCTAGTGTAATTACCGGGCATATGAGACTTTTGAACAATTGTTATGGGCAGATGTTCCACTTACTATCATACGAACGTTTCGCTCTTTTGACACTTTATGTTATAAAAAAATGAATATAATTTGCGTAAATGTCCATGCCGTGTGGTGGCGGCTTAAGAGAATTATAGCAACAAACTTTTGTGACAATCTATCGGGGAGACCTGTGTTCAGCATTGTACTCGCGATAGGCTGAAATGATGATGATGGTGAAATATGATATGATGATATTCTACTGGCCGATTTCGACCACGGCGACAACTTCCGAATATTGTCGATAGATATCAATTGCGCAGGAGATATTCTAGTGCCACAAGTGTTCGCGCAAACACAGAGACACTAACTCGTCCTAACCTACGCGCGCCCAAAGTAACGCTGATGCGATAAGATCGGAGGTAGGCAAGGATGCAGTGTCAGAAACTCGGGGACAATCACAACACAACCAGACCCGGAAACCAACAATTTGTATTTGAGCACAAATGTTGGCTCCGGCTGGGATTGGAACCCAGGACCTGCGCCTCAGAAGTCAGGTACTCTGACCACTAGGCCATGCGATCGTCAGAGAACAAGTCATCGGTAAGAGACTATCAGAACCTTCCATTCTCATAGAAAACACTAGATCAGATACGATTTCAGATTACACATACACTCAAACTTGAGTACACGTTGTTTCGTTTTAATATAATCTATCATTTACGCAGATGATTTCATAATTTGTTCTGTGTTGTGTATAATAATATGGTTATACTCGTACGAAGTGTACAACAATATACTAATACATTTTAATGAAAGTAAAACTACTTACTATTAATTGCTCCGATGTCGTTACAAAATATAACAGAGGATAGTATTGTTCGCTTTAAATGGCTACTAAGGAAATGAACACCGCTTTGCGGACCTAAGCTGTATTTACAGTTCATCGCCACAAAACGTATAAATTGAAATGGGAGCATCCAATTTACTTCACTATACTTTACAGTATAATAAATAACAGTAGATTGAAACACATGCGAGGCTTTTACTTAATTTGCTCTATAATATATTTTCGCGGATGAATGCTGAAAGAAAAACATAAGGCTGATATATTACTTCGCGTTTCTCGTGATAGTGTTTTGTTTTCTCTTTTCATTACCGTAATAAGAAAGAACTCTTGTAAACGAACAAAAAAATTGGGAAATTTGAGATACCCGTTACTAAATAGCACGTCTTTTCTTAAATACTTGGCTATACGTGTGTTTAAAACAAACTATTTATTAAACATCTTTTTTTAATCTAAATTTTAAACTTTTGCATACAATAACAATAAAAAGGAGATTATAGTATGTTAGTAATTAAAAAAACGATGTCGCTGCGTTTCTGATTCAGAACATTATTAAAATAAGAAAAAGCATTTAACATAAAAAGTAGTAGAGGTAGACTACGCTGCTGTTTTCCGATACGAATTGCTTTTGAAGACAAATCATAATTTGCGTCATTTATGTTATTCCTAATGTTAGCTTTGGCCTTCAAGTTATTTAATTTATTGTTACTAGTCAAAAAGTATGTAAATAAAATAATATCTATAACTATATAAAAATATAGTTTTCATATTTTTTAATCTTCATAATGTATTAAAATAAAATGGCAATGGTTTTATTTTAATGTACATTAACGTTCATGTTTACTCGCAACAATAAACTACTTTGTTTCAGCAACGTAATCCTTCGCCTGCAATCTGTTCGCTGCGTAACACTCTGCTAATTTGACGGGCGGCAAGCAGACAGAATGTCGTCCGCTGCGAGTGCCTTTAGTTATTCACGCTAAAATCATTTATTTTATATTAGTTTTAGAATAGATTATAAAAGTTATGTAGCCAATTGACGTCCAACGATAGTAGAAACTGCACTCAGCGCAGACCTCTCACTGGCAGAGAGCAGTGAGACAGTATTTGAATTGGAATTCGTCACATTGGTTCAATGCGAACTTCATATGTCATAAAATTTTCTACAATCACAGGATATAAAAGACAGGAAAACAGGAAGAAAAAAATCAGACTATAATGTAAAACGTTTTCAGCCAGCTTCAAAAATCATAGTTTGGTAATTTTTTTACGTATCAAGAACAAAAACTGCTTTGAAAGACTTCTTCGTCAATCTTATTTGAAGACAAATTAAATTATTAATTTCACCTCTTACTTTTTTATATACTAGCTGATTCCCCTGGACTTCGTCCGCGTGGATATACTCGTAGGTTTACTGATGGTAGAATTCCTATGCAGGAATCCGGCTAGGTAGGTACTACCCCAGGGTCAGTTATTCTGCCGTGTGCTATCAGTGTCCTTCAAACCGAAACATTATTGTGTTTCGGTCTGAAGGACACTGAGAGCTAGTGTAATTACAGGTCATATGAAACTAAGGAACTGACGTCACAGGGTACGTTCGCAGTGTACCACACAGGATTTGTTATAGGCAGACGTTGCACTTACTATCAGGCAAACGTTTTGCTCGTCTCGACATTTTCTCATATAGTAAAAGGTTATTTAAATATCCCGTGGGAGCTTATTGATAATCCGGAAGAAAAAGTATCCTGTGTCCGTCTCCAGGATGCAGTTTCTGTGCTGAATGTCATTAAGATCGATTCAGCCGTGAAAAAGTAACAAACGGACAGAGGGACACAGGGAGTTACTTTCGAATTTAAAATATTAATATAAATGTATTATTTTTATATTACATGTGTGATTTCAATTACAAAGACCTGCACGTGATGCACCTGCCAACGTTCTTCAAGATCACCCAGCGTTGCCTCGCAAAGAATACCTATGGACGTAAAGTCTGCCCACTGTATTATTTAAATTACAATTAAAGACTAAATAAATCAATCAAAATTACCGACACCACTCCGAGTATAGATGTATATATTTCACTCAAATTATCTAATCCACTAACTTATCTCTGTTACTTGTTTCCCCCTTTAGCTTCTCTTAACTCAGTCTCATCTTATTTGGCTCTCCGGTGGCGCCTATATATGCCATCGAATATTCTAGAGCGCCGAGAAAATAAAAAAGAATCCCGATATACAATGTTCGTGGTAAATGTAGAAATTCCGCTATTCGTTAAAGTGAAAATAACACGTTCTTAAACGTTCGCTATTCTTTAAGGGGAAGATATAACGTTGTTCTGCACGAATAGGGGCTGTCAGTACAACATTAGTCGCCTCTTACGACACCTCGGTATGAAAGAGGTAGGTGCTATTCTACTCTGCCGGGAACCTATCGGTACTACGTAACTTTTACTCTTACTAGCTGTGCCCCGCAGTTTCACCCGCGTAAAAAAACCGACCCTGATCGATGAAATACTCGTACATATATACTTCCCTATTTGAATCGGATAAATGGGATTTTATTTTTAGTAGCCTTAGTTACCCGCTGTGATATCAGCTATCTGTCAGTAAAAATTCCGTCGAACTAGGTCCAGCCGTTTCGGAGATTGCCGTGTGGTGGCGGCTTAAGAGAATATAACAAAGTTATAACAAAACAATTGCTTTTAGTGGAAAGTATGTACGGTACTCATAAGAAAAAAATATTTTTTAAAATTTTTGTCTGTATGTCTGTTTGTTCCGGCTAATCTCCATTACAGCTGGATGTCATCCTCATCCTTTCAGCCTATTATTAGTTTACTGCTGAACATAGGCCTCCCCATAGATTGCCACAAAAGTTTGTAGCTTACATTTGGAGGGGATTTTGCCATAGTTGCCACGCTTGGCAGGCGGGTTGGTAACCGCAGTTTATTTATTAAGATGTTCCAAGAAGGTGCTGCTGCCCATCCTTTGGTTTTAATTTTCCCTCTGTCGTCTTTTACGACACCCACGGGATGAGATAGGGTGGTAGATTCTTTACCCGCTACAACATGGCACCCTTTTAATAAAGGCTTCTAATTAAAAGATTTAATGAGGCATGTCCAAACTAGACAAAGCTTAAATACTTAAATTTTAATTTTTTTATAACTTACAATAAGTTAACAGCAATTTATTTCCCATTAGTGAGCGACGTCTTTTCAGCCAAATTGTTCATCTTGTTGCTTTCAAAGTATCCATATTTCTGAGCAGTATATCATTACGTGATGGATCCAAACTAAAGAATGGTTCTTTCACAAGGGAAAGGACTATGTTTACTTTACTGGCGGATATAAGCAGCATGGCTGCTGGCATTTTGTATGTAGGAAGGAACTAAGCAGTTCTTTAAGCCCTCACGAGAGAATGCTTCGAAAAGAAAATCAAGCTTACGCTTGTATGAAGTTATTTGTGATCCACGCTGATCAATTATTTGATGAAATACGTTCTCAATTGTCCCTAAAGTTTGTAAAAACGTGATACGTCTTCTAATAAGTCTTCTTAATAAGTAACCCTTCGTCAATGTCAAATGAACACACCTGTTACGGGTTTGTCTGGGTAAATGTAACATTAGTTTGGTACATACCTAAAGGGGCTCAGTGAGCTGAGTAAGAAGTTTATCTGTACGTTTTATTTATTTGATAAAATGACGAGACGAGAAAAACGTTCACCTGATGGTAAGTGCAACGTCTGCCCATAACAATAATAAAAAAAAAATCCTAGAAATATATCCTGTTACATAATTTCTCTAAAAGATTCCTAAGAAAATGTAGCTTTCCATTTTTCTTGCTACTTCACACTTATTATTATTATCATCATCAGCTTAACCCACTATTTCCTAATGCTGAACGTATATAATAATAATGTAAAAAGTACAGACAGTCCTCGTAATTACGGCATATTAGGTTCTAGTATACGCGACGTAAATCTAAACGACGTAAGCGAGACATTTTTTTTAATTTGTCAAAGTGTATAATAAAAAAAGACGGTCCCCATAAATTGGCATAGAGCCTCTGTTCAGCAGTGGACTTGTGATGGGCTGAAATAATTATGATTATGAAGATGTTTATTTAATTTGTACAATAGGCTAAATTAATGTAAGTGGTATTGTATATTTTTGGGTTTCATCGTGATGTCTCGAGAGATAGGAAGGTCTTTTTCTATTGAATATTTTTCGCTGTAGATATATGTGTGTGTGCAGTACCAGAATAAACGCTTATTTTTTAATGTAAAAATAGGGAGATAAAAAGGGCGTCGTTAGGATTTCTCCTGTATCGTGAGTGCGTTTTTCAGACATACGAGTATACAACACAATACGATCCGAAAACGATTTGTGTTTTTACAAAAGTGCTGGAGCTACGGATGTGATTCGAATCCAGGACCCGAGCACTAGGCCTCGCGGTTGTCAATATAAGTTTAGATTTTTTGACGGAATAACGAGTGGCCCGTTAAGAGATCATTGCACGCATTTACTTTTACTACCAGCAAGACGATAAAACCATTCATGTGCACCCCGCCTTCCTGTTTGACATTTTTACGATGATTGACAACATCCGCAAGGGCAAAGTGACTTAGCACCTACTGTTTTGTTACCAAATTTTTATTGTTAAGAATTTAATCTATGGATTTCCTTTATGGACTTAATGTATACGTCTGTGTCGCCACATGAAAAGCTCAAGAAATATCTCATACATCCCTTATCGCGTTATTAAAGTTTCTGAAATGCGAACTTTATACACAACATCAAAAGATTACCGGTTGGAAGAGATGTCCTCCTCAAATCAGATCACTCCATCTGACGGGTAATTATCCTTTTCTTTGTCAATATCGTCCGCCAAAATGGTGACATCGACGTGATCTCAACACTCAGCAAGCATTTCCCAACTATAGCAGCAAGTAAACAGTTATTCAGCCGAGAAGCAGTAGTGTGGAAACATTCCAGTGTTCCGATTTGAAGGGCACTGAGGACACCTCCGATCTCATAGCATGAGCGTTACAAAGCCTCTGGGTTTGCGAGTACGCTTGTGGCACTATAATATCTCTTTGATATTTTCCGATTCTATTCAGAAATCGTTGCCTTGGTCGACAATCGACCACAAGAATGTAGTTTTTACTATGTTTTTTAATATTTTTTTATATTATAAAGTGTTTTACTGGATCTACTCCGGACTATGTAATGTATGTATATACATATATTATTGCTCTGAGGTGATTTTTGTCGGTATGAGTATCTCTTTTAATACAGTCACAAAATTATTGTTTGATACGCCGTTTTGAAGATTATTCTTTCCTCTAATGACAAAAACATAAGTAACAGTCTTAAATTGATGTTTCCTTAAAAAAATTGCTGAGCATAAAGGATTGAATTAATTAATTTAATCGTAGAACGCGCCATCTGACAGTTGACAATCTGTTCAAATAACATACACAACAGCTGTCGGCTGTAGTTATTTACATTCTTTAAAGATTATTTCATTTCAGCCTATCACTAGTCCACTACTGAACATAGGCCTCCTCCATAGATTACCACAAAAGTTTGTAGCTCTCATTTTGAGGAGATTTTGCCATAGTTGCCACACTTGGAAGGTGGGTTGGAAACCGCAGTTTGTGTATTCAGATGTTCCAGGAAGATGCTGCTGCCCATCTCCTGGATTTAATTTTTCCTCTGTCGACTTTTACGACACCCACGTCATGAGATGGGGTGGTAGATTCTCTTAGGTTGCCACACGGTTTTTAAACAGCCACCACACGGTGTATATATTATATTTTCTTAATATATGTGAGATGCTAAAGTTAAATTATTTATTCCATTAAAGCAAGGTGGGAATTACTAATATAAACCAATCTTATCTGGTGTTAAATTTTCTCTTTATTATTGCATGTACCAAAAATAATATCTTTGTTAGAAATATGGGATACTCGTATTTGGCAGTTTGACATCAGGAGTTATTTCCAGAGAAACGTGTTATCTGTGAGACTAAGCCAATCTTATTTAAAATTGCATATGTTTCGACATTACTTACATTAGGCGTTGTTATGATTCATAGAATTCGTTTTTTTGCCATATACATAATCAAATTAATGAAAATAGACCAACCTACATTTATTTAAATAATTATATTCGGTTAGCCATTCGTTAATATCTGGCGTTTGACTTTATAAAAACAAGAAAAAAGTAAAAGTAAAGTAACAGCTAATGATTTCTTATATTTACGCGAACACTGCACATTTAAATGAAACTAACTCGGCTGAAGGTACTCCGGGTTAACTATGACATCAGGACATCTGTCACCTCAGTCGTCCCGTGACCATGGGTGATGTAAAGCACTCGAAACGTCGGGATATAAATAGCAAATATAAACGCGACAAAATCCGTAAAATTTAGTTTCATTTAAATAAAGTAACAGCTTATTAATGCCGCACTTATGAGCACAGGCCTCCTCCTATTTCTGAGAAGGTTTTGGAGCTGGGAAAAGTTCGCCACGCTGCTTCAATGGGGGTTGGCGGACTAAACATGTCCTCGAAATATTTCTATTACTCGGACATTCAGGTTTCCTCACGATGTTTTCATTCACTGCTGAGCACGTTGTAAATCAGCGCTTAAAATTGTAGAACAATTTTAGTGGTGCTGGCACCGGGGATCGAACCCAGGTTACTCGCGTACTATAAAATTAAAGGCGAGCGCCCGGCCCCTGAGCTACCACGGCTGAAAAACAAGTATTAACAGGAAATAATACTATATTATAGCTCTCCTCTATTCGATAAGGATAACTAATCTTGTTTCCAAAGTTTTCTTATCTCGAGGATGTTAAAATAAACCTACAAGTTAGGAAGGCTCGGGGCAGTTTGCACAAGGACGTGACTTCAGCTTCGGAAAACAATGTAGATATAGTTGACGTATTTGTCGATACATTTCATACGAAATTGTATAGATAGATATTCAGTAATGTCTAACATGCTGTACATTATTTTCATCAGTTGCGAAACAAGCCCACGAAAGAAAGACGAGAATCATTTCGCCTTTCTTTCGTGGGCTTGTGCGAATCACCGCTCGCCTCGAATTTCTTAGAACGAGAATAACCTGGTACGAACCCCAGTTTAATTGTAATTTTTAAATGCTGATTTGGAAAAGGTAAAGGAAAACATCGAAAGGAAATCTGCATTTCAGAGAACAAAAAATATTTTGATAGCTTGTGTGTGTGCGCAGAAACCCGCAATGGCGTGGCACAAACAGCGTGGCGGACTCTTTCCGGCTCCAAGATCCTCTCTAAAATTCTAACATTCATCTAACCGGTGCTGGAGACCTGTGCTCATCAGGGGAACATTTCTAGACTGTTTAAATAGTTCTTAACACCGGAAGGCAGTTAAATGCGGTAATTAGTTATCGTAAAATTGTATCTATAAGACGGAGTACATTTGAAGATGCTTTTTAAATTGTAATTTTGTACTCATGAATAAAAAATTTACTTATATATTATGGAGCATGGACTAACTTAATCTATAATATAAATAATATTTCATATATAAAATATATGAAAGGTAACGCAACGAAATATCAATCGACATGATCCTGAAGTTATAGATAATAAACACTAGCTGACCAGCCCTCGCTTCGCACGGAAGTTATTGTTATGTTAAAGTCTATATAGAGTAAAACAGCACCGGCCCGGATATCCATTTTGGACTAAATGTTTGCAAAATCCATTCTTAGTGGGAATGTACTGAATGTGGTCTTGTACTTTCGGAGATAATTATTTAAAACTTTATTTGCACACATAAAAAATAAATGTAGACAAAGGCGTACTTAATGCTATAAGGCATTCTCTACCACTCTACCTTCAAGTCGAGCAGAAAATATGTAGTAGGTGGCAAGATCAAACAAAAAATAATTAACGACAGAAATGTATAAAAAAGTACTAAAACATAAAAAGAAACTATTCTGTAGAAATAATAATACAACTAAATATTATATAAAAGTTATAGTCACAAATACACATGCATTCATATATACACATACATACATACACATTTATATAGCATACGGGTTATAAATAGTTCCCCCATAGATTGCCATAAAAGTTGAAGCCTTTATTTTAGGGGAATTTTGCCATAGTTGCCACGCTTGTTAAGCAGGCTGTTCCAATCCTAAAATTTTGAGAATTAATTCAAATTTTAAAAGATTTCAATATCTTGGCATTTTTTGATATTTTTTTCTGTATCATTAGCATATACTAATTTCATAAAAAAATTCTATGTTTTTAAATTAACTTGAATCGTTCGTTGTGTTTCAGCCTATCACAAGTTCACTGCTGGACATAGGCATCCCCTATACATAGCCACAATAGTTTGTAGCTCTCATTTTGAAGAGGTTTTGCCATAGTTGCCACGCTTGGCGGGCGGGTTGGCAACCGCATTATATTTATTCAGATGTTTCGGGAAGATGCTGCTACACATCTCTTAGTTTTGATTTTCCTTCTGTCGAATTTTGTAAATTCATACATATTTGATAGCGATAAGAAAATTATATACATTAAAACTGAAAGTACTTTGCTACATTGAAATTTAAACAAATTCGCCATTCAAATATTTTAGGTCAGTATGCTGCGAAACCATCACATTTCCTTCTCCAGGAAGCTGAATGCTAGTTAGACTACTTGTCATGAAATGTGGGTGGCGTTTCAAAGGAAAATACAATATTTTGTTATGACGCTTCTTGTGAGCGCATCCAGACGATGTGATATTTCAAAGCTTAACATTATTTTGCTCTCCGTGTGAGAAAGCAAAATTTGACTTAAAAGTAAACCTACTTTTGTGATAGACGAAAGGCGCTTTTGTCATTGCATGATTTTGTTTTTATAGATGCTACAAGAGTTGTACAAAAAATAAATGTTAATTAATTTTCGATGTGTCTAATGTAGGATTCTTACATTGTTAGGAAGAAAAAAAAAATCCTCACACTACGATTTCCCTGTATCGTGAGATACAGGGAAATCGTAGTGAGAGGATTTTTTTTTAAATGTTTCGTAACGCCGAATCAGATCAAGCAAGCGGTGTTTACCTATTAAGAAATGTGCACTTATTATATAAAACTAGACTTTACGGATTTTATCGTGTTTTATTTATTATTTATGACCCGATATTTCCAGCGCTTTACTGACTGAGTGACAGATGTCCTGATGTCATAGTTAACCCAGAGTAACCTACCTAGTAACCTTGTAACCTTCAGCTTTTAATTATTATTTTTAGTCTGATCTACGCAGTAAGAGCTTAATGTGTATTGATATCTTGCAGTGCTTGGTTTTTTATTTAATTTTATTAATGTAGTGCCTAACCATCCAACCATCTTCCCTATTGAAATTAGTATGTATTTTAAATTCAATAGCCTCGCGAATCATCCTTGGTAGGAATCGGTATTCTTTTGCAAGGATCCTATCTAATCTGATGTGATGGTTGGGATGATCCAAAACATAAGCATTAGTGTAACATTTGTTGGTAAATAAATTAAAAAAAAAATCAACGTTACTCGCGCACTGACTGACTACCACGTAGCTACTCAGTGTTTAGGTCAAAATTATTTAAATGAAACTAAGTTTACGGATTTTATCGCGTTTAATTTTTACTTTTTTACTATTTATAACCCGACGTTTCGAGTGCTTTATAGCACCCATGGTCACGGGAGGACTGAGGTGACAGATGTCCTGATGTCATAGTTAACCTGGGGTACCTTCAGCTTTTAATTATTATTTTTGGGTCCGATCTACGCAGAAAGAGCTAACTGTGTCTTGAAGTCTTGCAGTGGTATGCTTGGTTTTTGATTTAATTTTATTTATTATTGGATCCCAAGCTGGTGGTAATACCCAACCATCTTCCCTATTGAAATTAGGATGTTTTTTGATTTCAATAGCCTCGCGAATCATCCTTGGTAGGAATCGGTGTTCTTTTGCAAGGATTTGTGGTCTATCAAATCTGATGTAATGGTTGGGATGATCCAGAACATGGTCACAGACTGCAGACTTCCTAGAACGACGATGCTTCACGTCAGCTATGTGTTCTTTTACGCGGGTTTTAATCGATCTTTTAGTTTGCCCTATGTAAGAGAGACCACATTCACAATCCAGCTTGTATACTCCTGCATCTTGTAGAGGGATGTTACACTTGACAGATGGTAAAAACTGACTTATCTTCTTCGGCGGCTTGAAGAATGTTTTTATGGAAGCCCGCTTCAAGATATAGCCAATCTTGTCCGTGACTCCTCTGACATAAGGTAGAACAGCAGGCACACGCTCGACTGTGGCCGGTTTCACTCGGTCACTGCGACGTAGGCGCGGAACCCGAAGCTTGTTGTCGTGCAAAACTTGCTTGACATGTTGAAGCTCGGCGGCCAGGTGTTTCCTGTCACAGATTCCTCGTGCTCTCTGAAACAAGGATTTACCCACGGTAGCTAACTGTGATGGATGATGGTGAGATTCACCGTTTAAATATCTGTTAGTATGGGTCTTTTTTCTATACACAGTGTGACACAAGGTGTTATTAGGATTTCGAATTACTAATACATCTAGAAAAGCTAAAGAGTTATTTGCCTCTAACTCCATTGTAAATTGAATTTTAGAGTTTAGGGAGTTAAGGTGGTTTAGAAATGCATTTACTTTATCTGATGGTAAAATTGTGAAAGTATCATCTACATACCGCTTGTAGAATCTTGGATTTACTGGAGAAGTACGGAGGGCTCTCTCCTCAAAGTCTTCCATGAAGATGTCGGCGACAATGGGAGATACTGGGGAGCCCATCGCCACACCATCTACTTGCTTGTAGTAGTGTTCCTTCCACAATAGATAGCCAGATGTAAGGCAATGTCTTAGTAGTTCTGCATATTCCGCTGGCATGTTGTTCTTAGCTAGCTTCCTAGATACAATTGAGATGCAGTCATCTACTGGTAGGCATGTGAATAGAGACTGGACATCAAAACTGACCATAGTTTCATTGTCAGTCATGTGTAGGTCTTTAATCTCACTGACAAAATGGTATGAATCCTTTGTGTGTGCTCTAGTGTGTCCTCTGAGTGGTGAGAGTACTTTAGCCACATTCTGAGCCAATCTGTACGTTGGTGAATCGATCTGGCTCACTATTGGACGTAGTGGAGCATTTGGTTTGTGTATCTTTGGTAACCCATACAACTTCAGTGATTTGGCACAAGATGGTATTATCGAACTAACGTTCAGATTAAATTTTTCGGAGTGTTTCTTAATAAGATTGCTAGTCGTTTTAAGCGTATTAGTAGTTGGGTCTGATTTGACCTTTTTATATGTACTTTCGTCCGACAAAAGTTCTTGTATTTTAAAATTGTAATCTGACGTATCCATGACTTGGGTTTAGGTTGTTCAACGCCTTTAATTCGTCTTTAGGAAGATTTAGTTTCGGCACCGAACTTCGACGTAACATAGACGAAATGTCTTGACGTATGGCCTCCAAATCTTCTTTATTGATATTGTTTTTAAACAGACAATCCTCGACACTACAGATAATTTCCTCGTACGGTATTCTTCGCGGTGTTACTGCGAAATTCATGCCTTTCGATAATACTTTTAATGTAGATTCATCCAGTGTTTGTTTTGACAGATTATAGACCGCGCGTAATCTATGATCATTGTCCGTAGTCAACGGTCGCGTTCCGTTCATGCGTTGAGATTGATGTTTGACATTTAATTTGGTCGTTAATTTTTGATATTTTTCTATGTGTTTATTTTTGCAATCATTATATCTGTATACTGTTTCACGCTTATTTAATGTTTCAATGCATAGGCCAAACAAAAAGATCGATTAAAACCCGCGTAAAAGAACACACAGCTGACGTGAAGCATCGTCGTTCTAGGAAGTCTGCAGTCTGTGACCATGTTCTGGATCATCCCAACCATTACATCAGATTTGATAGACCACAAATCCTTGCAAAAGAACACCGATTCCTACCAAGGATGATTCGCGAGGCTATTGAAATCAAAAAACATCCTAATTTCAATAGGGAAGATGGTTGGGTATTACCACCAGCTTGGGATCCAATAATAAATAAAATTAAATCAAAAACCAAGCATACCACTGCAAGACTTCAAGACACAGTTAGCTCTTTCTGCGTAGATCGGACCCAAAAATAATAATTAAAAGCTGAAGGTACCCCAGGTTAACTATGACATCAGGACATCTGTCACCTCAGTCCTCCCGTGACCATGGGTGCTATAAAGCACTCGAAACGTCGGGTTATAAATAGTAAAAAAGTAAAAATTAAACGCGATAAAATCCGTAAACTTAGTTTCATTTAAATGTGTAGTGTTCGCGTAAATATAAGAAATCATTATCAAAATTATTTATTTCTCGCAACTAGACGGCGATACTACGAGTAGTATAATCATACATATATACAATTACGCCTTCATCCCATATAAAGGGTAGGCAGAGACCACACCCGTAGCCCACTCGACGTGACACACGCGAGACGTGAGTAACAACTTAATAATTTATATATTAATACAATAATCAATTGCGATATATCGTCATCATCATTATTTCAGCCTTTCCATAGTCTGCTGAACATAGGCCCCTCCCTCATAGATTGAGACAAAATTTTGTTGCTCTCATTTTCGGGGATTGCGATATACGTATTTGATATAGCTTTTCAAACATTTTTCTATATATGGATTTGTACTCTGAGTACATGCGTATTATATAAAAACCTAGTTACTAAAATCACCCACCCTACCAATATAGTATGCGTTTAATTAAAGATTTTTTCATTTAGTGTTATTGACGACATTTATTTAAAATATTTAAAACTTTCTATACATTCTGGAAAAATTTTAACGTTAGATTTTTTTAAACATTCACTAAATGAAAATGAATTCATGTTTCACAAATGATTACCGTTCAATCGCAAAACTGAATTTACAGCGCCACATACATTTTAATTACATTACACTACAGACATCAGTATTCTGTTCACGCTTTTGCAATATCGTGCTCATTTTGATAGACTTGCGGAAATTGAGATTGGAATCAAGCACTTTATCAAATGAAACTCAATTTTTTTACCACAAAACTATTAGAATATTACATCCAGACTCAGTAAACAGATATATAAATGTAATTGTTCTTTTTTTTTAAAAAAAAATCGGTACCCCACTCTCTCACTATCGGGTTTCTCCTTCGTCGTGTGTGCGTTTTCCAAACAAATAACATGCACTACACAAACAGACCCGAAAACCAACGATTTGTGTTTTTGCACAAATGTTGGCTCCGGCTGCGATTCGAACCCAATACCCGCAGCGTAGAAGTCAGGTACGCTAACCACTTTGGTATGAGATATAAAGGGATTGATCATCCTTTTAGCTTACATCAATCCACTGCTGAAGATAAGCCGGGGAGGCTAACGAAAACTAAAGATTGCGATCAAAAAACACCACCTGCAGCCATCGACTACCCGTAAAATTGTGCAGGTCGTCACTCCATGTGGAGATCGTCCCACACTGCGCTTGCCGGTACGAGGCTGCCACTCCACAACCATTTTCCCCAGCGGTTATCATTTCTACGAGCCATACAGCCGGCGCATTGCCACTCCAGCTTACTAATCCTAAGAGCCTAGGTCTCCTACAGATATCATCATTATGAATTTTATCTCGCAGAGGAACGCCAAGCATAGCTCTTTCCATAGCTAAACTATTATACTAATGTGCTTGATGGGTGGATAACTGATTGCGTACTAATTATTTATATTTTTTATTGGAGAAAGTAACGAAACTAGCAAAACGTTCATCTCATGGTAAGTGCAACGTATGCCCATAGCAAATGCTGTGTCACCCAGAACATAAAACGTGTTTCCACCGTATTTATTTATTTTAATTATTTAATATTTTAAAGTAAGATGCGTAACTTATGATAATATACCGTACAGTAACTATGAACAATTTTAGCAATAACGTTATTCGAATAAATTGTCTGATTTTGTAGACAGTGACATCTTTCCGGTTAACAACCAGAAAATGTAACCTAGAGTGCTGTATTAACGCAATCTCAGAGGCACTCACTCATTAGGTTATTCTGCCATTAAACAGCCGTGGGCAAGCATTATTGTACTCGTATTTCAATTCGGAAGTCAATGACTTGTATTCACGAATTGTTGCTGAAAAGAAACTTTAATGAAACTGAAGATCTTTTTACAAAATTTGTGTAAATAAACGTTGACTTTAAGCTTTTTGCAACTTTCATAAGCATGTACACGTATGTAGTAAAACACATGCACACACACACACACACACACACACACACACACACACACACACACACACACACACACAACATTTTCGCAAATTCATTCTCACAATCACACACCAAGGATTACTATCTATACCTATTATTATATGAACAACTAAGAGGTAGATGATCTGAAATACAGGTTAGTCGCCTAGTTTATCAGTCTCCCAAATTACCTTGAGCCTAAATTTTGTTCCGTTGAGAAGATGATTGAGTGCAAGTTTTCCAAAAACCGGAGAACGAAAAAGCGGAGAAAATTATTTTGATCAATTTTTTTAAAATAAAATTATTAATTTTCAAAGTTCGTTTAATTTGTTGCATTTACTCTTGTCAAAGTAAAGTATAAAAAATGAACAGCCTATAAATATCCCACTGCTGGGCATAAGCCTCCTCTCATTTTTGAGAGAGTTCGCGGCTGAGAACACTGTCACGCTGCTCCAATGAGGATTGTCCTCGAATAATTTTTATTCCTCATACATGCAGATTCTTTACTTAAAATTGCAGGACTATTTTAGAGGTGTCGGCACCGGGGTTTGAACTCAAGTCACTTACATACTATGTCACAAGGCTCTTAAATATCTGAGCTATCCGGAAAACTTTTATAGACCGAAATCCTTATTGCTATAACTTTGGAATGATATTATGTTTAAGCCGATAAATGTCCGACAGAGTAGAATAGCATCTATCTCTTTCCTAACGAGGTTTCGTAAGAGACGACTAAGGTATTGTAAGGACAGCCTTTATTCCTGCTGAATAAAACCAGATAATGCAATTCTGTCACTATACTGCTCCTGGGAACGGGAGTAATAATTAGTTGACTTGTTTTTTGTCTTCGCACCCACTTTTCCCCCGAGGGCGAAAAGTGGCTCTGCCTACCCCTTATATGAGAAAACGGCGTGATTGTATGTATGTATGTATGTTGTTTAAAAATAAGCCGTGTAGAATTTGTATTCATTGCAGTTCACTTAACAGCTAACCCGAGGGAGACATTCGCTCGTTCGTCTAACGTTGTAGGTAATGTCTTCATCAACAGATCAGTGAACCAAAATAATATTGCTTTTTGTGTTATTTCATACATGGTGTATGTGGATAATTGCCTTGAGTTGAGTTAAACGAAACGAAATTAGCGCACAGATTCATTTAAAAAACGATAATTAGTTTAATTACAGAATAAATATGCTCTAGTTAAATGTTTTTTAATCGATTGCCTGAAAGAGCTTTCTATAAATGAGGATAAAGCTTTACTACAGTCCAAAAGTTTATCTCGTTACCGCTTTAAAACTGGAGAACAATTTTAGATCAGCAATTAAAACTGGAGAACAATTTTAGACGTGCCGGTACCGAGAATCGTACTCAGGTCACTCGCGTACTATAAAGTTTAAAGCGAGCGCATCGTCCCTGAGCTACTACGACTCGATAGGATAAAGTAAAATGAAGTAACAGCCTATAAATGTCCCACTGCTGAGCACAGGCCTCCTCTCATTTCTAAGAAGGTTTTGAAGCCAAGAAGAGACCGCCGCGCTGCTCTTGGGGTGCGGGTTGGTGTACTTCGCATGTCCTCCAAATGTGTTTATTTCCCATACATGCAGGTTTCCTAACGATGATTTTCTTACATCCCTGAACACATCGTAAATAAGCACTTAAAATTGCGGAACAATTTATAAATGTGCCTGCACCGGGGCTCGAACTCAGGCACTCGCGTACAATGAAATTCGATGCCAAAGTCCGGCCGTTGAGCTACCATGGCTCAAAATGTACGGTTGCACCAAATTATACAGGATTATTATGGTTTTGAAATAAGAAATGGGCGATGAACAATTTATAAGCTCATGAAATATTTTTTCTACTGAATTAAGGAGCAGAAAATTCATAAAAGAAGTAAACTCGACGTGACTAATTGCGCATTATTCTCGAGAGCCTTTTACGAGTATTGTGATAATGAATGAAATAAATTATACAAACTGGCTGCTTTCTTCTTTTATGACTTAAATCATTTTACTTGTTTGAGATTTAAAATAATGTTTTATAATGTTAAATAAATTTGGAACTAAACTTAGGTTATTATTATTTTAGAGCTGATAGTATAAATATTGATTTATTATATTTACGCAAATATTACACATTAAAAAAAAATACAGATTATATCGAGTTTAACTTTCACTATTTACAACCCGACGCTTCGAGCGCTTTACAGCACCCATGGTCACGCGAGGACTGAGGTGACAGATGCCCTAGTGTCATAGTTAACCCGGATTACTTTCAGCGTTTAATTACAATTTTTGGTCCGATCTACGCTGAAACGCTCGAAACGTTGGGTTATAAATAGTTAAAATTAAACGCGATAAAATCCGTAAAATTAGTTTTATGTATGGTATAAATACTATTATTTTCAGCCCCTAAGACGTTCACTACATAAAGGATAACATAGTCTCGTCTCACTTTTCGGAAGAATTACCCTAATAGTATAGTATACATACATACAATCACGTCGTTTTCCCATACAGGGGGTAGGCAGAGACCAGATCCGTAGGCGAATTTTGGCTCCCGCAGGAAACGAGACGTGTCAAATGGCGAACCACGTCGTTGCCATTTTGGTTGAAGTTGATATTCTTACTTCCCATTGCGTTCCCACGAGTAGCTAGCCATAGGCACGGCCACCAATGATTGGCTTGGAGGAGAGGAAGGGAAAATGATTAGGTAGGAAGTTGACTTAGGATAGGGAATGGGAAGTTGCTACATCCTCGAAAGGCAAAAGGGGGAGACAGCAATAGCTCGGGAGTTCGAGGTCGCTTACCCGGTACTCTACCGTTTTTGCCGGACTAGGTAACTAGGTCAAGTATCACAGTCCATTAATAATTATAGTATATGGTGGAGTTTTATGCTGTTAGCTTTCTAGTATTTTGCAGCTTCATTGGAAAATTTCTTTTACAGCTTCATCGGATAATCGGACAACCAAGCTGGCTTTGGTATAACCCAAACATAAAACATTAACACTAAACCTACCAGAGGGGTCAAATGACCGCTTTTGACACTTTAATCAAAACTGTTAAAAGTAGGATTTTGTAATAATCCATAACATATTTTGTTTAAATTGACATCATCAGTTTGTATCTTCAAATTTTATATATTGACTTTTGATGTTCAATTGCCAAACTATCTTATAAAAGGCATTACAATAGAAATATATATATATATATAATGTCTGTAGGTTTCCTGTTAATAAATTCTAACATTATCGTCTCGTCTAGCGCGAGCTAGATGTGCGTCCCTTGAGATATTATCATGACTGTCCGACTAATTGGTCATCTTATTATCAGATGTCTCGTCTTTAATACGCTATTGTTCGTCGCCAGTATGCGTAGGTTTGATATGTTTAATTTGGTCACCTTAAATTTAAACCAAGTTTACAATAAAAGTATAACAATGTTAACTATGAACTTATATACTTACCGGATATCTTATCTGATAGCTTATCAGCGAACTGAGTAGAAATGTCTACGCTACGAGCTTGCTCTACGAGACGTGCTTGTGCTGTGCAATTACTGAGGCACGATATTTTTTATATATAAAAAGATGTGTAATAATGAGAGGCCGAAAATATTAGTTAATTAAAAATGTTCTTCATTCGATGATAATAAAATTACAGACTTGACTCTACATGGGATACTGTAAAAAGTTGATTTTACGATATAACAGTTGCGATGCGAGCCTTGACATATATTTTTAAAATTGTAATGTTTTTGATGGGCTTTATTTCACCTTTAGTCCACCAACCCGCATGGGAGCAGCGTGGCGGATTCTTCGCAGCTACAAAACCCTCTCAGAAATGAGAGGAGGCCTGTGCTCAGCAGTGAGACATTCATAGGCTGAAACTTTACTTTACTTTTACTTTTACGGACTTTTACATGAAAGAATTAAATACTAAATCGTCGTTTTTACTATGCATGAATTTAAGTATATATATATATATATATATATATATATACTTACATTCAAAATTCAAAAAAAAAAATTATATATATACATATACATATGTAATGTATATGTATATATATAATTTTATTATTGTGTGCAATCGCTGATTTTATTTTTTATATTTCATTATATTTTATTTATTATTCATTAATAAGAAATTTTAGGGCAATAAAAATATTTACACATTAAAAAATTATATTATAACAACATTATTTGAATATATGCATAGTAACAGGTATCTATTTTGATTAATATTCTGTTTCATTTCTTTAAATCGTCAATTACAGAGAAACAAGCAAAAATCTAAGGCAGACCGCAATTTTTCGATTTTCCGCGTTGTGATTTTAACTAGCCAGCGACAGGCTTTCATCTGACCATAAAAACATTTTAAGGTACGTTTACACTAAAACTTGAACTATTATTTACCATTTTTGAGGTTAGAAAATAATATATAGTATAATATTTCTCATTCTATTTAGTTCATTTAGTACCTCATTATTACAACATTTCTTTCCTGAAGTCCTTTGTTTGGATTACCTTACTAGATTTCAATTTTAATGTAATGACTGTGTAAAGTCAATGATCCGCCTTTTGTTTCGGATGCCATTTTCAGATTAGGATATTTTGTCCCATTCATTTGATACCCATATTAAGGAAATTTAAAAAAAGTAATGCGCCATTTTGTGTTGGCGGCCATCTTGGATTTGGAATGTTTCGTGGTGTACTGTATTCTACTAGTTAGGCCCTTTCATTTGATACCCATATTGAGGTGGTTGAAAAAAGATGTAATCCGCCATTTTGTGGCCGCGGCCATTTTGAATTTACAATGATACTGAATATACACAATTTTATTAACATCAGAACTAACTGTGTGTACCAAATTTAAGATCAATCGGTGAACAGGAAGTAGGTAAAATTTCAATAACTAGATTTAACCCACACAAGCCACAAACAAAGCAAGCTTAATAAAACTTTTAAAAATACCCTACACTAGGATTCCTGTATCGTGGGTAAGAACTGTACACATAAGCAACTAGGAACAACTATCTGTAGGACACACAAATATTTCTTCTGAGCGGGGAACGAACCCGTGATCAGCACGCCGTCATCAACCGAGTCGATAGTTTCTTTATCTGTCATTTGCACTTTTAATAATATTTATATCGCAAAGATAGCCGTCCGAGCCCTTGCGGTATGAACGCCTCCTAAGATTAACAAGGGTATAGATTGTGATTTGTTAGGATCAAACTTATGACCGTAAATTACGAGTCTCTGTTTTATCGTTTCTATAGTGTATTTTGGAAAAGTACATGCCGGTCGTATCACGGATTAATTGGAGAGCTAGGAGCTGTAAAATAAATACAGTAAAAGTACAGTTAAATTTTCTCCTTTAATTATTTTTCAGAAATTTTTGGAGACAGTATGATTTTTTTTATATAGGATTAATGAAATAAAAAATAATTTATTCTTCGACGTAAGAAATATAAATCCCGTTCGTCAAACGTCATTCTTTTTACAATTCACCAGCGTTTCGTAATGAGGTTCCTCTGGCAGAGAATAAACAGGCGAATGAAACTCCGTAGGTATCCTCTTTTTTGTTATTTTTTATCTTAGTCAAAAGTACATTATAAATAAATTTACATAGAACAGTCTCAAAGTTTTAACAGGATTAAGTGAAGAAACGAGGAATATATTCGCCTGCTTTTAAATACAACGTATGTCCATAATAAACGCTGTGTTACCCAGAACATTTCTTTGGGCACCACACTTCGCCCTTCACCCTGAGCCATCAGTTCTAAAGTATCAAATGCACAGTGATTACATTCGCTCTAAGTGCCCTTCAGACCGAAACACAGTAAAGCGAAATAACTGGCCTAGGGTGGTACCTACCTAGACAATTGGAAAATGCCGGCTGTAGATGAACCTAGACAGATTCAGTGCCAATGCAGTGCCAGTACTGTCAAGCAGTAATGTGGAAACGTTACTGATTCGTTTTTACTGTTCAGAACTGTTGTCACAGAGTGACGAGCGCAGTCTTAAAATTCGTTATGAACAGACGTTGCGCTTGCCATGAGTTGCTTTGCTCGTCTCATCACTTTCTTCCATAAAAGAATAGATTTTTATTCAGATACCGCCTAAGTACGAGTAGGTACTACCCCAGGGCCAGTTATTCTGCCGTGAAGCACATTAATGTGTTTCGAATTGAAGGGCACTGAGATTTAGCGTCATCATTGGGCATATGAGACTTAGAACTGATGTGTCCGAGTGGCGGGCGCAGTCTGTTGTCACACATAATTTTTGATACAATGGAAAGGTGTACAATAAGAATGATTTCATATCATTTTATAAAACAGCGAAAATTATGTTTCGAAAATTTTTACTCACAATTTTTATTTCTTTATCGGAATTAGGCGACGAAACGAGATAATTTACCTGATGCTATGTGCCATGCCTGTTACTCAGTTCAATTTTGCATTCGTACTGGTGGTAAGATTTCTATGCAGAAATCCGTCTAGGTAAGTACCACCCCAGGACCAGTTATTCAACCGTGAAGTAGTAGTATGCAATCATTACCTTGAAGGGCACTAAGCGCTAGTGTAAACACTGGACACATGACATTTAAGAACCGATGTTTGAGTGACGAGCGCAGTGTGGTTTCAACAGAAATGTTCTGGGTGATACAGCATTTGTTATAGGCAGACGTTGCACTTACCGTCAGGTGAAAGTTTTGCCCGTTTTGTCACTATATCCAACAAAAAGAAATTGGTGGTCCCATAAAATTTTGGTCAAGTTCTGATGATGGGATCTATTAGAAAATCAAGAAACTCTATTTGGAGCTGCTGCTTTGAAGTCGGTTTTTGATTAAATAATTATCTTTCTTGCCTTCAATTATGATTTTTATTCATACTGCCACCGGAGATCTACATCAGGGCGTTCGTATATCGGCTATCAAATTTAAAGCTAGCGCCAAGCTATCTTGACTCTATATTAACAAGACGACGAAATTAACAAAGCACGAGTCATTATTTATAAAAAAGATAAATACAAGAGCTTAGTTATTTTTTGGAAAAAGATATTATTCACAGACTTAATTGGCTATTCAAATATAATAATAAATTTTAAACAGAAATCACGTTTTGTTAAAAGCTTTAATTTGTGAGGCCTATTTCTTGTCAAAATAAATCCAAAAAATCCAAACATGACGGAGATATATTTCTTAGTTAAGGAGTTCCAAAGGCCAACTTCCGACTTCATCATGAAACCAGCTCAATGGTACCATATTATTTCATTATTAACTACGCTATTGTGCTATGTATGCGGTATGCCAAATTTCATTTCAATCGGTCAGTCAAGTGGCTTAAATTTCAGTTTGCAAAATTTGGTCAACGCATACTATATAATCCAGTACACTTATAATCCAGATTTTGCTCATATAGATTTGCTTTTGCTCGAACATGTAAAATCTCATTACATATTCAGAACAAGTTAATCACATTACCGATGCGCTCGTGCGTAACCCGTTTCCGTTGGGGCGAGAAAAGTACTGTTCCTGATTGCGGCAGGCTACGTCGCAAATTCCGCAAGAGCACAAATAATAGATAAGCTATATGAAGTTTTTTTTTTATCTTTTTTCTTTTTTTAAATTTAGTTAACTAGAAAAATAAAGTAACAGCCTATAAATGTCCCACTGCTGAGCACAGGCCTCCTCACATTTCTTGGAGGATTTTGGAACAAAGAAGTGTCCGCCACGCCGCTCCAATGCGTGTTGGCGGACTTCACATGTCTTCGAAATATTTTTTTATTCCTCAGACAATTCCTCACGATGTTTTCCTTCACCGCCCGTAGTAAACCAGCACTTAAAATTGCAAAACAATTTAGACGCACTGGAAATCGTACCTTATGAACCACTTATGAAACTTAAAGCGAACCCCTGAACTACCACGGCTATTCAAGAAAAAAGAAACCTTATGACGACCGCGTGGTGTAGTAGTGTATCTGACTAGCCGCGGGTCCTAGATTCAAATTTCAGTCGGACACAGCCATTGTGCTAAAACGCAAATCGTTGGTTTTCGAGTCTGCTTGTATTGCGCAGTGAAACATTTCAATATTTTTAAAGAGCTAATCTAAAAATATTCAAGTACTTTAAACAGCGATTGGTGTCTGGCAGAGTAAAATAGGTAGGTAGGAAAGATATAGGTGCTCTTTTCTACCGAGGTGTTGTAAGAGGCAACTAAGGTATAAACTGCACGTGGGAACGCAATGGGGAGTAAGAATTTTTTGACTCGTACCAAAAATGGCGGCGATGTGTTTCGCCCACCAAAGTTGGCTTCGGCCGTGGCTTCTGCCTACTCCTTATAAGGGAAAAATGCGTGTCTTTATGTATGTCATCATCATCATTTCAGCCTATCACTAATCCACTACTGAACATGGGCCTCCCCCATAAAAGTTGGTAGCTATCAATGTGGGAGGATTTTGCCATAGTTGTCACGCTTGGCGGCCGTGTTGGCAACCGCAGTTTATTTCATCAGATGTTGCAGGAAGATCTCTCATCATCTCCTGGTTTTCATTATCCCTCTGTCGACTTTTACGACACCCACGGGATACGATGGGGTGGTAGATTCTCTTAAACCACCACCACACAATCACATATCAGGTTTTAATCAATATATTAAAATTATGTGTAATTAAGTTATTACATGTTAATTATCCTTTTCTTTATAGTACATTTCATTAATTGTAAAGTTATACGCGAAGATTTAATCGTGACGTGGCTGCTTAGAGATTACCAGAAAATAAATTAAAAAGACAATGAGAGTAATAAAAGCGTCTGCTTCGCTCTAAAAGCTCCACTAACTTTGTCCAAGGGGAGGAATTTCATTATAATTACAATAAAGTTCGTATAGTTATATTCTGCTCAATTTTTCATTATTTAGTATTTCGTTAGTCAGTCTATTGTAATATTAATATATTTTTATTATGAATACATTTTCTGTAAAAAATAATATCAATATAAGCAAAATACTAAAAGAAAGAATACGAATTGTATTTTATTTTGTCATATTTATTATTTCATATATTTTGTTACAATGGAAAGGTGTACAATAAGAATGATTTCATATAATTTTATGAAACAGCGAAAATTATGTTTCGAAAATTTTTACTTACAATTTTTATTTCTTTATCGGAATTAAGCGACGAGACGAGATAATTTACCTGATGTTATGTGCCATGCTTGTTACTCAGTTCAATTTTGCATTCGTACTGGTGGTAAGATTTCTGTGCAGGAGTCCGTCTAGGTAAGTACCACCCCTGGGCCACTTATTCCGCCGTGAAGTAGTAGTATGTAAATATTACTATGTTTCGGTTTAAAGGGCACTATGCGCTAGTGTAAACACTGGGCACATGACACTTAAGAACTGATGTCTGAGTGACGCAGTGTGGTTTCAACCGAAATCTTCCGGGTGACACAGCCTTTGTTATAGGCAGACATCGCATTTACCATCAGGTGAACGTTTTACTCGTTTCGTCAGTTTATCAAATAAAAAACAAATTCGTCATCACGAGACATCGTTATTTGAGTCACATGTATCTTTTAAGTACACTAGCTTTAGTTCCCTTCAAACCGAAACACAGAAGTGATACCTCTCTAGTCGGATTCTTGCATCCTATTTTAGTAAGAGGCAACATTCTGCATCGCGATATTTTTTACACACATTTGTGCAAAAAAGCAATTTGTTCCCGGGTCTGATTATGTTGTGTTTGTCTCCGTGTCTTTGACACTACATCCTAGCCTAACTTCGATCTTACCGCGTACCATGGAGCGCGTGAAGGTTACGATGAGTCAGTGCTTCTGTTTGCACCTTATACAACTTTTTTATATTTAATATTGTTATAACAAACTACAGGAATATTTACACAGCTACAAACTTTGACACTGCATTTGTTTCCGTTTGGAAAATATGTCAAAAGTATTCAATAAAAATTGTACAGTATTTAATTCATTTGGACAGTACATTATTCATGTCTGACAACTGGCACTAAACAAATTTCGACTGTGAAACCAATTGGAGTGACAAGTAAAGTAGAAAATTCGTTATAGTCTAGTCAACAAGTTCAAAAACGTGTTAAATAGACATAAAGCTCCTAAAAATATGTACGATAGCTCATTGGATGCGGAATGATATCTACAAAAATGTTTTTTAAGGGCTTATTAGCACATAAAAAATTGCGATTGTTATAAAAAAAATAAGATTAAAAAAAAAGGAATTTGGTTTTTTCTTAATAATTTCTAAAATAATGATATTTAAGGAATTTTGAAAAAAGATCCTGAAAGAGGAAGAAATTTCCAATAAAAAAGTCCCATCTCCCGGAATTCTATCTCTATTATTTATAATTTTTTTTTAACGCTGAAAATAGGGCTCCGCGAGGTCGTTACGGCATAGGCGCGCCGTCTAAAAAGCCGGTATATCACCTAAAATAATTTTTTTATAGTATTAAATAACAATTTAAAAATTTGAAAAAATTATGGTGTAATCTTGTTTGTGTTTTTGTGTGTTTACACTTGAACTAAAAAAACCTCGGTGAAAAAAAAATTTTATATCGATTTTTCAAAAATTTACACCATTGTTAATGAACTAATTTATTTCCAATCTCTGCTTTTATAAATTACGGAATAAAAGTTTAAATAATTCATCTACAAATTTTTCCCTTCGTGGAGCTCTTATCATTTAGGTACTTAATAAAGTAATGTAAAAAAATTTTTTTAAAGTTTATTATTTTGTTAATTATATTTTTTTTAACTAACAAAAAATTAAATATCTAAAAAATGTTATGAAAAAAATTTTTTTTAAGTAATATCTTATTATTGCTGTTTTTGCATCTATCATAGGTATTAATTAACATTGGAAAAAAAAATTTTACGCTATTTGTTAAGAAATTGTTTATAAACAAATAGACTATTTTGGGATTTTTTAAATTTTTTTTTTTTACCATCTTATTGTCTAGGTGAAATATATTATATTTAAAAAAAATTTTTTTCTTAAATAAATTTTTTAATTGTTTAAAATCGTTTTTTTCATATTTCAATTGTTTAAATAATTAGTTATGAAATTATTTTTTTCTATATTTTGTTTTATATGGTTGTTTTTGTAATTTTTTGTAGTTCTCGAAAAAAAATATAACGATTAATATTAATTGTTTATAACAAATTGTTAAGTTAATAAACAATGAAATTATTGATAAAAAAAATGTATTTCGTTGTTAAACCGTTGAAAAGAGTCAATGAAGATTTTTAAGAATAATATGTATAAATTTTACGATATGTTACCGTATGACAAAATAGAATAAATAGAAATATTCCACCTTATTATGTGTAGAATTTTATGACCTCCTGGCTTATTTTCAACCACGACAACTACCGAATACTGTCAGAAGCTATCAACTACTCAGGAAATATTATAGTGCCAAAAGCGTACGCGCAAACACAGGAGCACTGACTCGTCCCTACTTATCCGTGGAAGAACTTAAGGATGCAGTATCAGAAAGACAGGGACAATAAGACAATATATAACACAACCAGAGCACAACCGAAAAGCAAAGATTTGTGCTTTTGTCAAAGAATTCGAACCCAGAACCCGCGGCGTGGTAGTCACGTACTCTAACCACTCGGGCATGCGGTGTGTACAATTTAACTATCGAACAACGAAAAAGATAATTCGAAAGAAATAATTCGAACGTTTATTTGAAAAAAAACAATTAAAAAATACGTTCACGTTAAGCGAAAGTGTTTTTAGGAAATGTAATTTTTGCATTTGCTTTCCAAATGAATAAACCAAAGCGGAGGAAGTGTAACTCACATTCAGTTTCCCGGGGAAGGAAATGAGCTTCACTTTGACGTCTAAAGCTAACATTTGATCTGACGTACAAACATCCAAATTGAACACATGGAAATTGAAACACTTTTAATACTCCAATCCTAAAATTTTGGAAATAAATTCAAATTTAAAAATATTTCAATATCTTGGCATTATTTTTATGTATATACTAATTTCTTCTTTATGAGAGAAAGTGACGGAACGAGCATAACGTTCACCTGATGGTAAGTGCAACGTCCGCTTATAACAAATTCTGTATCACCCAGAACAATTCTGTGTGACACCACATTGCGCCCGTCACCCTGAGACATCATTCTTAAGTCTCATATGCCCAGTAATTGCGCTAGCTCTCAGTGCCCTTCAAACCGAAAAACAGTAAGGTTTGCAGACTACTGCTTCACGGCAGAATGACTGGCCCTGCGGTGGTACCTACCTAGACGGATTCCTGCAGAGGAATCCTACCACCAGAAATAATAGTACCAATAACAATAATAAAAACGTTTATTTCTCCTCACAAAATTACGAAAAATCTATGACAGGCCTCTGACCTTTAGTACAGATCACCAGGTCCTCACCCCTCGGGACTGGTGCAGCCATTTAGCTATTGATTACGATACATTAATTATAAAAAGAAAGTGTGTGTGCGTGTGCGTGTGTGTGCGTGTGTGTGAGTGTAAGTACAAAATTTTTTTGTCTATTTTTTTAAATTCACTTGAATAATTATTATTAATCAATACATACATACATACAGTCACGCCTGCATCGTATTGGGGTAAAAATTACTGTTTCGGTATGAAGGGCACTGAGAGCTAGGGTAATCACTGCGCATATCAGACTTAAGAACTGATGTCTCAGGGTGACGGGCGCAGTGTGGTGTCACACAGAAATGTTATGGGTGACAGCATTTCTTATGGGCAGTCGTTGCGCTTACCATCAGGTGAACGAATTGCTCGTTTCGTTTATCAAATAAAAAAAATAGCCACATAAATCTTCATAATAATAATCATCAGTTTACTTTCATTTATCCTCTCTACGTGTCCAAAATATCTAAGCATCCCTTTCTCTATCTTGTCAATAGATCTTCAATCTTTAAAACAAGGCGAACAGATTAAATAAAGCAATGAAAAAATAGTAAAATGTAACTGACCTAAAGTGTATTGTGTGTGTGTTAGTGTATTACCGCGATTTTTTTAATATTAATGTCTCGAAAACTCCAATCATATAACTTTTCACAGGTGATGGAATTATCATATAGAATAATGACAGACTGAAAATTCAGTCCGGTGACGATGCGCAGCGACGTGCAGCCTACCAAGCGTGGTGATAGCAGGAATTCTTACTTTTGTTCAAAAATTAGTCAACAGTGAATTATTAACAGACTCATCATTAAAACTATCAGGAGATTAAAACTATACATTGCAAAAATAAAATAAATGTATAGCATTTCATTGTTACCGCCTTGTCGCAGAATCATGTCGCTCCATCTAGGAGGGGGCCGCCCTACACTGCGTTTGCCACTACGAGGTTGCCACACGAGGATCTTTCTTTACCAAGAGTTATCGTTTCTACGAACCTCATATATGGCCGGCGCATTGCCACTCCAGATTTCTATTCAGCATACATGTACAGCGATTATTTGAAACTAAATGAGGTTTCATAAAAATGACATTTTTTTTTATTTATTTAAATTGGTTCATTAGCCATTCGTTTAAAGGAGACTAAAAAAACAATTGTATACTTAACAGGCGAACAAAGCGAAACGGTTAAGTACGTAGGGATGGAGACAGGTCACGTGTCAAAGCGTTTGAAAGTACTCTGCGTTTTTGTCAGAGACGAAACGGATTAGAATAAAGGCTCTATGTTTTGCCCTCGGGGCCTCGAAGCGAGGACGGAGCTTCTGCTTGGCGACGACAGTTTCTTCAAATGAAGCAAAATACAATATATGCAAATGTTTATTTATTCTTTAAAACGAATATATATGAGCCCAATAAGTTACAGTAAAACCAGTGCGCTTTAAAAGAGTAAAGATTAAATTAATGACTGTAACTTTTCGAAAATTATTGATGTGCGGAGTACATGCCCCACGACCTGCACGGTTTTGCGGGAAGTTGGCCGATGCCGGTGACTCAGGACCAAGTTTTGTGGCAATCTATGTGGGGGGGCCCTAATATTGACAGTATTTTTTCACTTATGAAATTGTATTAAATTCTTTTTAATGAAATATATTTTATCTTAGATTTAAAATCATTGATATATGAAAACCCAATTTACCTAGTTCCGTACAAAAATCTCTTCAAAAACCTAAAAATAAAGACAAAGATCACAAATTCCGATTAAATAATCACAAATTCAATCTAATACCCACGACCTGAAGTAGCTTATTAAATGTAATTAAATATTGTTTCACGGCGTTTTTAAATTTGTTATTGTTAGCAAGGCTGACGTGAAGCTAATCGAAATGAGCGCATTGTTCGCTCTTTTTTTGATTATGTTTTTGAGTAGCTGACTGTGTTCTAATGTGCTGACTGTGGTAATCTAGGTTTCGTATATGAATGTTTAAAATTGTAATTATTTAAAATAAGAATCTATCACTAAATTATTTTATATCGTTAAATTTACTCAGGTAAAATTTTGTGACCTCCAACAGATTTCCAAACATCAATCGATCGCTAATGGAAAATTGGGGAGGCCTATTGTATAGCCGTGCACTGTTAACGAAGTAATTATTATATAAATTTTGATTCAATGCATGTCAAAACCATTTTATTGTCCTCTCTCCTCTTACTATCCATTGCTTTCAAGATTTTTTTTATTTTTTTATTTATTGTATAAAGTGACAATACGAGCAAAACGTTCACCTAATGGTAGGTGCAACGTCCGCCCATAACAAATTCTGTGTCACCCGGAAAATTTCAGCTACCCGGATTATTCTATTTTATGTATGTATATATTTTAAGTAACGTCTAACTCTATCAACTGTACTGGTACAGTTTGTTACACGGTCAAATATTCTTCTAAGATCGGATTTCACTGTTGTAAATAAACGCGATTAGTTCAAGCTAAACTAAGTTTAATCGTTTAACTATGTACAATGCTACAGTTTGCATTTCATCAACATCGAATGAACGCAGTTACCGCTAAACGTGATTAAAATTCAGAACGCCAATTTCCGACGTTCAACTCTTAAGCATTAACACGCATTAAGAGAGCTGTCATTGTCAATTGCACAACTTTGTAATCCCAAATTTTTTTTATTTCATATGGTTAAACGAAAACTGAAATCAAATTGTACATTTGAACTCAGTTAAGTAAAACGTGGTTTTATTAAACTTGGTTTACAAAGCGAACGGTGACATCCGTTTTTAGAGTTTTGAAAAAAAAACTACATCAGTGTGCGTGTTTTCGCATACCTCCTAACGTTTACCAAAGTATGTGCTCTGAAACTTTCCTCATCATTTCCATCGTTCTAGCCTAATAACGCACGTCAACTGCCTTCCTTTGCTTTGCAAAAACCTTAACGTTAGATCAAAAGAGGGCAGGATCCTGAGCGTCGTCGTCGCTTAGTAGGATTCGTTTTTTATGATTTGCCACTACAGAACTTTTTCCTAACGGTTATAAGCTTTATGAGCCATATGGCTTACCCACTTGATTCTTTAGCTTCCGCCAGAAATCTAACGAAACTTAACAATTTATTGAGAACTAATATATCGGTATTACTCAAGTATATATATATTTTTTATTTCATAGCCAGTTTTAAATCGCGTTTATTGATTCATTCAATGTAAGTGTGAAAAATTCATTGATGGAAAATGCGTGCTTTACACTAGACGACCATCTCAAGGAAATTGAAGCATACTAAGGTAATAACAGCCGCCATTTATATTCAAATTTGGTCCAATAGCACAATCACGATTCCTATTATATTTTCTAAGGCAGAATTGAAATTGAAATTCCTTACGTCTGATAAAAAAATATATTATGACGATAGGTCGCCGATATTTTCAGTTTAATAATAAGGAACATTGATTGTTCAGAACGTTATGAAAATTATTAGATAATTAAGAGTTTTTAGAGTGACAAATCTACTTACAAATTATATTGTCTTTCATAGTGTATGGATGAAAGTGGTGTGGGGAAACGGAGTTATTTTAAATTCTATAATAAAATGAACCTGTCCATATGTTCAGTTCACACGAAGACAAGTTACATAGCTTTGAGTTAATGGCATTTAAAAATAATAATATATTCTGTTAAACTGAAATTTATTAACTTGAAACTAAACTAAACCGCGGTACTCGTAGAGCACTAAGTTTTGAACATCGCCTTAACACGTTTCACGGAGTACGAAAATAACCCTCCCTCTCCGATGCCAGCAACACAAAAAATTCTAGGGGCACTGGGACAATTACAGTCTGTTACTTTTTTCAGTTTAAATATTACATATATAGAATTAATGCTATATGCTTTTAATATACTTCAACTGTTCACTAAAAATTACTTAGTGACTTCCAAAACCATTAACCGAATTTATATTTTACAAATATAGAATGGTGCATATTTTACTTTTTCGCTCTTACAATCACACAGTTTTAATTCAGCTTATCAACACTGATTCTTATTCCCCAGTTCACTAGTATCTTGAAATAATACATATATATATATATATATATATATATATATATATATATATATATATATATATATATATATATATATATATATATATATATATTATTTCACTCATATATATATATATATATATGTATATATAAATATGTATTATTTCACTCATTTATGTGGCGCTAGAATTGCTCTGTGAATTTTTGTCTATACGAGTACAGTTATTTCAAGATACTAGTGAACTGGGGAATAAGAATCGGTGTTGATAAGATAATATATATATATATATATATATATATAAATATATACATATATATATATATATATATATTTATGCAATATTTCACTAATTTACATATAAATAGGATTTTACAGATTTAATTTCATTCGATGTCACACGGTAACCAACACATACTGGGAAATGTGGAGTGAAATTATTTTAAATAGAAATTGATATGGTTCTACTAGTCGTTCCCAGTTCCTAAAGCTATTTAGAATGCCATTCACATTCGAGGGGCGTGAGCGTAATACGATTCCACGATGTGCAACGTAATCGAAACGAATGTAGACTAGAAAAAGAGATTATGTAGATTGGACATTTTAACTCTGAAGAACGTGTTAAAATTCGAAAAATCTTGTAAAAATTCGCAAGATAACAAACAAAACTTACGTTTAATTTTTTTATATTTTAAATTCATAGTCATGCATATTCATATACGAACAATGAAATACTTTAGTTGATTTAAATTTTAGACTATGAGAAGCCACGAGGTAGCAGCGTTGTGACCTTGTAAGAAGATTGGCCATTCCACATTATCATGAGGGTGCCCACGGAGTCAACTAAAGAAAAATCTGAAAAATATCATGGCTTCCGGAAAGTGGCGGGATTACCACTTTTGCAGGTGCTAGGAGTCCTATGCAGGAATCCATCTAGGTAGGTACCACCGCAGTGCCAGTTTTTCTGCCATGAAGCTTTTGTGTGCAAACATTACTGTGCTTCAGCGTAATTACTGGGCATATAAGACTTAACAACCGATGTCGGTTGTTGTCTTATATGCCCAGTTCGACGAACGGGCCTTTTGGGACGAGTGGCTGGTTCGCCACTCGTCCCAAAAGGCCCGTTCGTCGCCGCCATTTTGGTACGAGCTAATCCCAATTGCGTTCCCACGAGTAGCTGAGGAAGATGTTGTCCACCCAAACAGAGCCCCGCTTTCTTGGGTAAGGCTAGCCTTATTCTGGACTCGCCGAGATCTAGAGCACATCAGCACGCTAACGACTGGGCTCGAAACTAGCCACACATATATGTCACGGCAACCACTGACTAGGCGGAGAAGAAGAGATAAAGATTAGGTAGACCATGAACTTGGAGTTGGGAATGCGGAATTGGTCAAGAAACTATAAGGTGCAGGATACTACTATCTCGCAAGGAGCAGGGGAGAGGCATTGCAATGCATGATATATAACACCACAACACGCAATGCATGACAGCATTGCATATTATAGTGTTATTCTGCACGAATAAAGGCTGTCCGTACAAAATCTTTGTCGCCTCTTACGACACCTCGGTGGGAAAGAGGTAGGTGCTAGTCTACTCTGCCGGACACCTATCGGCAGTTATAACTCAATGCTTAATAATAACATGTTAGTAAAACATAATTATTGTAACTGATATCTACAAAACATCATTGTAAACAGCAGCACATTACATTCACATTTCAATTCAAATGTCTTCGAAATTCGCAAAAGAAAAGAAAGTGCCAGTTCGTAAATATTTCACTGTATTGTGGTTACGTTTCAAAGGAAGTACCGCGTATTTGGCGGGCGTACAAAGTGAGCCCGTTAAAAATGCACGAGAGCAGACAAGTCACGTATCAAAGCGCTTGTAGGTACTTTTCGTTTTTGTAAAAGACGAGACGGATTAGAATAAAAGCTCATTTGTTCTTTTTAGACTTCACGACTAGGATATGTGTTCGATTTTTTTTTTTCTAATAACGTGAGTGCAGGAAGGTTGTAAGTGAATGTACTAGATATTACAAATTAAAAAAAAAATTATACTCTTGTGAGGGATGTCATATACCTGTATGTATCAATTACCTATTTTAAGTTCTAAGTTAATCTTTGTTAATGTAAACATATAAATGTCATATTCCATAATATATCTCTCAGTATTATTCCATTCACGAGTTTCATTTAACGTCAACACCGCACCTCACATGGCGACCCTGCCAGGATGTGCGTCGCAACAATGCAGGCATCCGCCGCGGCCTGCAAATTTTAATATACAATTATTGGGAACAAAATGTATTAACTGAAATAGCTAGATTAGTAACTGAAATAACCCGGACGTGACAATAAAATACGAATACAAACAATTCAAAAAATAAGTAAACAATAAGATACGACGTATTACATTTACAAATGTACGTTGGGCTGTAGCTACGAAAAGGCTGTCGACTCAGCATAATGCTATGGCAGAGTTGCCACAACGCTGTTATTCTGTCGATACCTCAGGTTTACCGAGCAGTTTCCGGCAATATTATTAAACGACTTAGTATATTGTAAAAGAAATAAATATGCGCATATGTTCACACATACACACACACACACATATATATATATACACATGCACATGCCGCTCACCCTGCTCTTCGCAGCCGAGATGGAGTCGCGTGGGAAGAGGAGTGTTGGTGTATCGTTGCTTCTCTCCTTATCCTCCGCGGCCGTAATGTGATTAGCGGCGGAGCCACAGACCAGATCCGCCGCCGGGGCTGGGAAGAATGGTGCTTTCATGCACAAGATTCCTGGCCCCGTGGCCTCCGCGTGGCGGATTCGGGGGATCCGTTGGGCACACAAAAGAAAATAAAAATAGAAATAGAAAAGAAGAATTCCTACATTAAAGTCGAACCACCAGTATATACTGATAACCTTATGCATATAAATACTGCAAATAAGTTATTCCACTAAAATAAGTCAAAAAAAATAACATTTGTTACAACCCCACAAAATTGTAACGGCTGGCATTAAACTTGCTGTGTTTAGCCAACTAAGTTTTCCGAAACATTCCAACCTGACTCTTTCAATCTGCATATTTGCATCGCAGCTGTTTCATTTAACTGTATAATTCTGTTTCCCTGGTAGATCGAACTAATTGTATGAAACTTCAGTTTCAGCAGATTTTACCTCGGATACCGTTCAACTACATGCTGCACTTTGCACTTTACGTTACGCCTTTTTCAAGCATTTTTCTTTCTTAGTTTGAAACAGAAATTTAAAAACTAAAATAGAATATTAAAAAATTTCATTTAATTCAAGTACACAGACTAAAGGTTTTAAGTTTAGTAAGAGAGCCGTGATAGCCCTAGAGTCGGGTGATGCTTTTAATTTCATAGTAAGCGAGTGACTAGAGTTCGATCCCGGTTCCGGCACATTCAAAATTGTTTTGCAGTTTTAAGTTCTTATTTACCACGTGTCAATCCGGCGAAGCTGTGAAAGCCTTCGGGCTAACAGTGACTATCAGTCCTAAAGAAAAATAATAAAAAATTACTACGTGCTTACGGAAGAAGGAAAACATCGAGAGGAAATCTGCATGTTTTGGGAATTAAAATATTTCGAGGATATGTGAAGTACGCCAAACCGCATTGGAGCAGAGTAACGGACTCTTCCTGGCTGAAAAATAGGGTTATTGACCGTTACTTTACTGTCACGTGCAATTAGCATTTAAAATCCTAAATGTTTGATAATGCGATCTCCACTCCGCGTGCCAAACGTAACGATTACAGCAAATCTTTTTGCTTGAGAGCCTCACCTCTAGCAGTAGTCTGTTAACTTATCGATGGCAATGGTTATGATGAGGCACTTGCTATATTTTTTTAATGATACGAGTAGATATTAATCCTTAAATATAATACTTAAATAATAAATTTTTAGTTTTACATTTATAATGCTCTTGAACCCTGACTGAAACTTTTTACCTTGACGACTTGGTCTAGTTGTCAGAGTACCTGACATCTACATCACTGGTCCTGGGTTCGAATCCCAGCCGAAGCAGAGCAAGCGTTAGCACGTACACTTGTGGCACTATAATATCTCCTGCTCAGTTTATAGTTACCGACAATATTTGAAAGTTGTTGCTATGATCTAAAATCTGCAAGGAGGTCATCATCGTCAAACCTTTTACTGATTTTATTTTCTTCCTTATGTTTCTATTCACTATTTTCTAGGAATGTCTTATCGAACGAAGATTGTGTTTTGTTTCGACAGTCTTAATCAGCAAAAAAATAGATTCAATTAATATATACTAGAGGTTGCCCTGTGGTCGAAATTCGACCGTAATTCATTTTTTTTAGTTAGAACGTTATTGAAGTTTGAGTTATTATATGTTGGCAACTTTCTAAATCGCTATGGCGATAATCTCTACTCTGTGCAACTGTTTAAACAGACTATTAGATGTTTGACATTGGCTGTATGAATGTTAACAAACGACAGACTATTTTGTGATTGACATTGTCAGTATGAACGTAAATAATGAATGTTTTATTTCATTTAATGTATTTATAACACATATTACACATAAGTTTTAGCTTTCTCGCTCTTCTCCATACAAACTTAAACTATCTATAAATATCTTATATAAGTAAAGATTAGAGGTTCAGAAACAGGGAATACTTGCAGGTAGCAAGGGAAACCATGCCTTTCCCATGGCCAACTCTACGTAGTATTATACAGAAGCGCTCTAATATGATCCTTTGTAGTGTACCTAGGATTGGTACTCTATTGAAAACATCCGTTATTTTTTCCTACAACCATGAGAGCAAAGCCGCTGGTAGAAAAGCTAAAGATAAATACTCGTAATTGTGTATATAGTTTTCCATCGAAAGTAACATAAACAAAATTTTTTGTAATGAAATTTGTAAATTATTACAATATTTAACTCTTTTGTACTGAGTAATTAGTTTGTAAGTTTTTATTTTGTAATATTTGTTGTTGTATTTGAGCTTACGCTTGACATACAACACTTTATACAGTGCTACTGTACTCTTAATTTACTGTTCTGTAGTTTTTTTCAATAGAACATAAATTATGGGCAAAGACGATAAATACTCTATTGGCAAACCCTTCATTATTTTTTTAACCACATGAGTGGGATCAAAGTGAAACTTCTAAGATTAATTAAGATTTATAGTTTTGATTTCACTAATAATAAAATACACATGAATTAATAGAAATGCATATTACTTTTTGCCGCGTGTTTGCGGCTTAGGAGAATCTATCAGCCCTTCTCATATCGTGGATGTCGACAAAAGAAAAATTAAAACCAGAGTATGGCAGCAGCACCTTCTCGGAACATCTGAATAAATAAACTGCGGTTGCCAACCCGCGTCCCAAGCGTGACAAATATGGTAAAATCCCCTAAAAGTGAGAAACAAACCAAAAAGCCACAAAATTTTGTTGTAATCTATGATATTCAACAGTGGACTAGTGATATGCAGTGATGATCATGATTAATTACTGACAGTAAAACAACTGCTCACTAAACGATTTCATTAATTATTATTAATCAATGAATATTCATGCCGTGGTAGCTCAGGGGCTAGGCGCTCGCTTTAAATTTCAAAGTACGCGGGTGACCTGGGTTCGATTCCCGGTGCCGTCACCAATAAAATTGTTAATTGCAATTTTAAGTGCTGATTTACCACGTGCTCGGCGGTGAATGAAAACATCGTGAGGAAACCTGCATGTCTGAGAAATAAAAAATATTTCGAAGACACGTGTAGTCCGCCAACCCGCATTGGAGCAGCGTGGCGGATTCTTCCTAGCTCCAAAACCTTCTCAGAAATGAGAGGAGGTCTGTGCTCAGCAGTGGGACATTTATATTCTCTCTTATTCTCTCTCTGGTCAAGTACCTGTTTTCATCCTTTTTGCAATAGAAATGTTTCAGTTTATAACTTCAGATATAGAACGTCAAGTTTGACTCAACTTTGAAATTTCAAAACTAAAAAGAAAAATCAGAAAAGTTTTACTTCAAAAATAGGTTTAACTATGCAGAAGATTTTTTCATCAATCCGTTCTTTCCTTTTACTTCAAATCGCATTTATCGCGGTTCTAAACTACCCACTACAGGACCACCGGGCCACGTTTTGCCCGTAAACACAAAATTGAAATAAATTCAACTTAATCCATTATCTTTTTCAAAATTCCATTTATTGTTTTTTTTTTAATATGACCAAATAATTAGTTTAATCTTAATTCGTTAAATCAAATAGAATCTTCTATATATTATATGTGAAGAGAAAACGTTGTACCCCTTTTTAATCGTATTGCGCACAAGAATTAATGTAACATTCATTATTTACGTTCATGCTGACAATGTCAAAACAAATGACAGACTGTGATTGACATAGTCAGTTGTTTGTTTACGTTGATACTGGCAATGTCAAACACAACACAGACTAACAATAATTTTATGAATTGCAATGTTTTGACCACTAGGAATACAAATTAATGTTCAGAAAACACTGTTAACTGTTAATAAGTTATTCATACCTATGTCATTGATAGCATCCATTTGGTTTTAAGCGGTAATGGTGCAATGATTAGTTTTAATAAACTAATAACACAATTTTAAATGCGCCTTCATTACTTAGACTTTTGATACGACTCGTGAAGGAGCTATAATCAAACTACCTATAAAATAGAATTTCGAATTTTATATGTTCTTGTATTATACTTTGTCTTTTTCTATCTTCGCTTAATTAAATTAATTATTCATTGGCAAAATATCACTTTCAGAAAAACTTAGTCTGTTTTCTGCCCAAAATAAGTAACTTAATAACCGTTGGATCTACTTTCATGCAGTAGTTAGTGTACCAGGCTAACACAACAGTGTTGCGGTTTGAAAAGCATCGTAGTTAGTGTAATTACAGAGCATGAGAGACTTAGCAACTGATGTCTCCGGGTGCGGTAATGATGACATTACAAAAATAACTTTTCAATATAGTCTTATGTGTTATGGAAAATAAACCTGGAGTCAATTTAGGCTTTGTTTCAGTATGTAATATCTAAAATATCTCTGCAGATAACGCATACATGCTTCGCCACCCATCTCGCCACGTCTATAGTGATGGCGAAAAGTGGGCTACGGATGTATTCTATGCCTACCCCAATTTGGAAAGAGGCGTGACTGTATGTATGTATCACGCATGCATAGATTTAGTTCGATAAAAATACAACACAGACAGCGAACGAAAAAAACATAAGAGCATAACGAAAAATATACCGCGTTGGGAAGCAATGTTTGCACACTACTGCTTCACGACAGAATAACTGGAAACGTGACTTCAGTGTTGTCTTGACGACCGGGGCGACTTGAGGAATAATAAGATTTTTTCAATTCTAAACTCCGTCATGTGTTGTGAAGTGCTGTAAGAATCATTCGGATCATCAAAGTCCCATAGATAGTGGAACCACATTTTCAGTTATAAGTATTTACACCGTTAATTTTAGTGAAACCTAAAAATCACATTTTGTCCTTACGGACATAAAAACATATTAACCTTTTATATAACCCTTTTCTTCCTAGCGTGCAGTCGGGTAAAAAGGAAACAATTATTTTCTTTTGCTTACATAAAATGCTATATTTGATTATAAAACCTATTTGCTTATTTATACCACTCGGGTAACTTGAATATTTTTTTTAATTTATGTTATGTCTACTTTTTTGACAGTTTCACACGGAAAGTTATGTGACTACATAACTAGTTTTTTTTACCTGTTTTTGTAGTCTGCATGAGGACACTTTTTATTGAAAAAGTGTTAAAAATCGTCGTCGTCGTCGTCGTCGTTTCAGCCTATCATAGTCCACTGCTGAACATAGACATCCCTCATAGATTGCTACAAAAGTTTGTAGCTCTCGTTTTGGGGGGATTTTGCCATAGTTGCCACGCTTGGCAGACGGGTTGGCAACCGCAGTTTATTTATTCAGATGTTCCAGCAAGATGCTGCTGCCCATCTCCTGGTTTTCATTTTCCCTCTGTCGACTTTTACGACACCCACGGGATGAGATGGGGTGGTAGATTCTCTTAGGCCGCTACCACACGGCCAAAAAAAATATTATTCAACAAATACTATTGCGTCCGCCGTATTTTTATCCAAATCATGAAGTTTTGACTTCAAAACGCAATTTTTTTCAATTCAACATTCATATTTTCAAGCGCACACAACGAATGGAACCGACCTCATTTGTCTAAATTGATATTTTTGTTACTCGTATATACCTGCAGCAGCCAGGTAAGAAAACTGGCGGCCTTCATAATACCTACTATATCGTTAAATATTATATCATTATTATATGTTTAGTTTGCAGAACACACAAATGACGCTAATTTACTCAAGTTTAATTTTGTTGGTTCCTAATGGCATAATACAATCCAATGACTGCGACGACTGCTAATTGGTCCTGTGCGACCCAAGCATTGCATAACTGTCACTGTAATAATAATAAGAGTAAAGGCCAATCACGGCTAGCCCAGTGTCGCTACAAGAAGATGTTACCCCTGTCCGATGAAGCTGTAAAAGCCAAAAAGGCTAACAGCAATTACACCACCGAAATTATATATTGAGTCAGTAAGAATCAATCTTTTGCAATTTACGATACTTTGATTGGTTGAAGTTACGTGTTTATCGGACGTAAGTTGATTGTCACTATTTTAGAATGGCAATTGCAATAGAAACGCGTCTTCCATGTTTTCTTTCGTTCGCTGAACACAAACAGATCCAAAGATTTTCATGGCCAGTTAAGGGGCCAGTTATTCTGCCATGAAGCCGTAGTGTGCAAACATTACTGTGTTTCGGTTTGAAGGGCACTGTGAGCTAGCGTAATCACAGGGCATATGAGACTTAAGAACTGATGTCTCAGGGTGACGGACACAATGTCACACAGAAATGTTCTGGATGACATAGCATTTGTCATGGGCAGGCGTCGCACTTACCATCAGGTGAACGTTCTGCTCGTTTCATTACTCTATAAAATAAATAAAAAATCGGATCGTATGATAAACTACCTAATGACCGACATGCGTCGCAATGCCTGTTTTTCTTTAAAGTAGGTACATATGTATCACCCACATTTACATGTACAAAATATTTATTTTGTACATGTATCAAGAAGACAATAACTTTGTTCATGATTTCACGCAAGTGCACACAACAACTGTACAGAGTTTCAACTCAATCGGATATACGATGCGTGAACGTATAGAAAAAAAACAATTCAACACCGCGATTTACGATTCGCGCTCCACCTATTGAAAAATGGTTGTACTTATTCAGAAATCACTGAGGTCGTGCGCACAACCACTCACCAAAGTTTCATCACAATCGGATGAATGGAAGAAGAACGAATAGTCAACAAACAAACATTAATTTCTTTGTATAAAGAATAATGGTAGAAAAATTTACAAACTACACATTTTCTCATTGAAAAGAATCTGATCAAGGACTGAAGTCACTAATAACTATATCCATTAATCAGGGAACCTATCACTTCGTAGATCACAATTCAAGTATTTATGGAAAAAAGGGACCGACGTCTCTTTGAATTCAAAGCACGTACAATTGAATAGGATGTACGAAAAACATTAATCAAACAAGCCCCAGACAACTGAAGCTGTCAATACGGCGGCCAAATTATACTATATTCTTGTACGATTTATTTCACTTATCACTATATTCTGTTGATCACATAGCTTAAAGGTCAGCGTTGAGTTGTCGGTTTTACAATTCTCGCCAAAGTTAACGTTTATTCAACTCATAAATTATAGGTTTTAATATATTGTAACACTAAATCTAACCTTTCTTTCAATATATCGCATAATCTTTATGTAAATACTAGCCTGTGCCCCACGGTTTCACCCAAGTAAATAAAGCCGATTGCGCCGTGCGAAATGGCACCTCTTGGTAATGTTTGGTTTTCAGCGTGTGGCTCCTTAAGGCCGTAGCATAGAGTTTTATAATGTAAAACCTTTTTCAATAAATGGGTTTTCTAAAGAAACTAATTTCCAACCAGATTAGTATTTCCTGAGATTAGCACTTTCAAACATACAAACTCTCCAGCATTATTACAGTATCTATCTCACAGAAGGCAAATAGAAGTTTCAACGGCTCGGTTGGCACAGAGGCTAAACTATTGTCTTCTGCACTGCGGCCGGTAAAAACCAAAGAAAAGTAACAGCCCATAAATGTCCCACTGCTGCTGCGAGTGGGTTTTAGAGCTAGTAAGGTTTCCTCACGAAGTTTTCCTTCACCGCCGAGCCCGTGGTAAATCAGCACTTAAAATTGCAAATAACAATTTTAGTGGTGCTGGCACCGGAAATCGAACCCAGGTCACTCGCGTACTATGAAATTTAAAGCGAGCGCCTAGCCCCTGAGCTGCTACGGCTCCCCTAACATTTATTTATTTGACGTAAATGTTTCTGGATGTTCATGCATTTATAATTTATGCCTGTTTTCTTTGCAGGAATCCATCTAGTAAGGTTCCACCACAGTGCCAGTTGTGCTGTAAAGAAGTAACTGAGTTTCGATTTGAAGGGCACAGAAAGCTAGCGTAATCACTGGGCACATGAGACTTAAGAACTGGTGTCTCAGGTCGTCACATAGAAATGTTTTGGGTGACACAGCATTTGTTATGGGTAAACGTTGCATTTACCATCAGGTGAACGTTTTGCTCGCTTCGTCACTTTAACCAATAAAAAAATGTAATCCACTACTGCTCCTTCAAAGGCCTATAAATATCCGCTGATGAACCTCTGTATCGGAAAGATTTGGCGGAATCGCCACGCCTTACACCTTAGACGCTGCTACCCGTCACTGTATCGGTATCTGTAATCGAACAGGTATGTTTAGAGATGGTTATTCTGCCACCTATCGGAAGCCATGTGATTTTCAATCCGTTACGCCGGCGCCCTGGTTACGCCGACACCAAGCAGCAAACCACACAACTAATAAATATGGATCAAAAAAATATGGAATGACATTCCAACATTTAAACATTTTGTACTTTACAAATTCCCATTTTTACCCAAAAATATGCTGTTGTTAGTAGATTGTTATTAGATAGATTCAGGGAGGATCAAAAAGTTATTTCATAACAATTTACAACGCTAAAAGGAAAATGCACGTGAATCAAAGAGACAATGAAGGATAATTTACAATGTAATAAAAGCAATAAAAGTGTCAAGCTTGTTCCCAAGCCTACGTCAAGTTACTTTTTAAGAGCCAATTTTGTCCCTTCCTAGAGTTTAGGGATTGTTTTTTCCTTTCTTTATTATTATAATTGACAAATTAAGAAAGAGTAGAACGCTCGGGGTCTATTTTCAATTCTTTTATTAAATTCGTCGCCCAGAAAATATTTAAGGTAAAATAATAAAATTTCCTTTACGCTGCGTCGCCTAAAATTTGAAAAATTTTAGTGGAGCTTTCTTCACAAAAGATATGACTTTCAAATAATAAATCACTGCATATTTTTTAACAGTCTAGATCTTATGAAATCTCAGTAAGATGCACTATTTTTCATTTTACTGATAATGATAAAACTTACCACTTAAAACTGATTTTTTCGTCTGACAGCCGTACGGCAGTGATCAATATATATACATTTTCGGTGATGTAATTGCTGTTAGCCTTCTCGGCTTTTACAGCTTCATCGGATACTGTGCTCACGGGCTCTTTGCTTTGACCCAAACATAAATAAATAAATAAACTCCTACAGAAACCTCGAATTTCGAACTGTGTCACGTTCGCTGCGTGATTTCGCGATTTCGAATATCTTAAATGTTTTAAGTCGTCTAATGACTGTCCGAGGGAGGCTGCGGGCATTCATTCGGACTGTCGACTTGTGTGTCGGTAACTCTGGGTGAGTGATGAATGTACTGTCTACTTAGCTATAGGAAATAAATAATCAACATATTTAAAGAAAAATCATATTTATACCATTAATAAATAGTAATGTGATAGTATGGAGATGTAATTAAAAAAAAACCCGCTTCCACCACAAGACTAACTCCAACTGGATTGTGCCAGCTCACGGTACCCTGAGGTGACCCTTGCGATATGACATTTTTAACCGACTGCATACCATTCAGCCCTCGGCCCGTTTCTCACCTTGGCTTAGATCTCATAGCATTAAGTAACACTTTCTGCTTCTTGGCCATATTACCGAACTCCTTTTACAATTTGTACCTATATTGTAAATGGGACTCGCCAAAACAACCCATATGAGCCCAAACTCGAGGTGTTTACTAGAAGCCATTGACGAGTACCACAAAACACCTGGTTTTATCATCAGATCAGCTCGAACGAACAAAATTATAACGTTTAAGCAGCTAAGTTTCAAAACGATATGACAATTAGAAGTGGGTTAAATTCGACTTCAAGATTTGTTTACATACATAGGTACAGGGGAAACAATTAAAAGCGTGGTAAAGAAATTAAAGCAGCAGCCTATAAATGCCGAACACAGGCCTCCTCAATTATTTAATAATTTTTTGTAGGGACTGTAGAGCTGAGAATATTCCGCAACGCTGCCATATGCGGGTTGGCGGCCTTCACATGTCCGCGAAATATTCCCCAGACATGCATGCTTCTTCGCGATGTTTTCCTTCACTGCATTGCACGTTATAAAGCAAGATTTAAAATTGCATAAGAATTTTAGAGGTTCTGGCAGCGGGGATTGAACTCGAGTCACTCGCTTCCTATGAAGTTTCAGGTGAGCGGACGTACATATACCGCAGAACATTGAATAGGATTGTAGATCACTAATAAATTATCCTTATTCTATAAACGTATGAAATTTCTTTTTGTCTTTGTCGCTCAATTTTGATTGCACTGAAATTCGTGAAATCGTTGTACGTTCAGGCTCTTCAAACGTAGTTAGCATTTTAAGCGGCTTTGGGAAAGTTGGTACGGACGCAAAGACCATATCGATGTTAATTCCAGACTGCAGCGCACTGTATAACGAATAGAATTCGTTGAGCAAGAATAAAGATCGAATGAACGATCATTGATCAACTCCTAGCACCATGGCGTTAGACTAAACATTAATAAATACAAAACAAATATATTTCTAGTTTTTAATCTATGGCATGCAGTCTAAGCTCTATTCATAAGAAATTCAGTACATATATCATTGAGTGTTTCATGCGGTAGTATTAAAGCAGTTTCAGAAAAAAAAATTGTTGAAGCTTCTGTGTGGTAGAGAGAATCTGCCATCCCATCTCATCCCGTGGGTTTCGCAAAAGTTCACAGAGGGAAAATAAATACCAGGAGACGGGCAGCAGCATCTTCCTCGACCATCTGAATAAATAAGCTGCGGTTGCCAACCCGCCTGCCAAGCGTAGCAACTATGAAAATCCTTCCAAAATGAGAGCAACAAACTTTTGTGGCAATCAAATATAGATTTGCATACACACAAAGCAGACAAAACAAGTTCGAAGTAAAAAAATCAGAATGAAAATTGGTTGTGTGAGAGAACCATACTGGTTCTGTAATGAGACTTACGAAAATCAATAAAAAATCGTGCACGAAATAACTAGCGAAACATCAGTGAATAACTCCATCGACACAGTCATGTCATTCGATAACACTACGAACTATCTCGTGGAGTTTCTACACTCTTTAGAGCTATCCGGGGCGCCATCCCATAAGCTGGAATAAAAGGTAGGTATACCAGTTTTGTTAATGCGCAACCTGGACGCACAGAGATTATGCAACAGTTCTAGATTGCAAGTCAACGCACCGGACTAGGCAGGCATATTGTGAAGAACACAATTTTAACTAGAGAAGCTAAGGGAGGCAATGTGCTTATACCACGCATTCCAATTATACCCAATAACTTACCTTTTAATTTTAAACGTTAATTTTGACGACCGCGTGGCCTAGTGGTCAGAGTACCTGACTTCTAAGCCGCGGGTCCTGGGTTCGAATCGCCGGAGCCAACATTTGTGCTAAAACATAAATTGTCGGTTTTCGGGTCTGGTTGTGTTGTGATTGTCCCCGTGTTTCTGACACTGCATCCTAGCCTGCCTCCGATCTTATCGCATCAGCGTTACATCGGGCGCGGGTAGGTTGGGACGAGTGAGTGCCTCTGTGTTTGCGCGTACACCTGTGGCACTATAATATCTCCTGCGCAGTTGATGGCTCTCGACTGTAGTCGGAAGTTGTCGCCGTGGTCGAAATCGGCTAGGAGAACATAAAAAAAAAAAATTTTAAACGACTGCAGTTCCCAATAAAACTTGCATTTTCAATGACGATCAATAAATGACAGCGTCAAACCTTAAAGGTAGCAGTAATACATTTGGGTACGACATGTTTTTCTCACGGTCAGCTTGCTAGCTTGCTCATGTGTTTCGCAAAATCTGCATGTTTTTGCGAAACGAAAGAAATTCTTTTACATATTTTGTAGGAGTATATTGTAGTAAGTGCTCTACATATCGCAATATTTTTCCCTTTACACAGTTAACTTCTTTCTTCTTGCAATATTGAATTATCTTTTTAATCCTTAATTTCATTTATTTCCTATTGTCATCAACTAATCCTCATCAATAAATAATATATATGAGAAAAGTTACGTCTAACGTTTAGTATTTTATAACTGCATGCGAACGAAGTCGCGAGCGTCGGCTATAATCAATAATGTATATAGGTGTCATGTAGATAACATGATGTAGATGACATTAATTAAATAAACAGCATATAGGTGTCATGTAGATAACATCATTTATTTAATTAATAATATAATATCCTTTTTTTGATAACTGCCTTTGCTGTTTTCTTACTGCCCTGAGGTTGACTGACAGATAACGCTTTTAGGATTACGTCCGCCTTTTGTTTATTTACTTATTGTAAGGTTCAATAATGAATATACATATAAAATACTTATATACATACAGTCACGCATTTTTCATGTAATGTCGTCGCGGGAAACGAGACGTGACGGGTGGCGGACCACTTCTGCGCCATTTTGGTACGAGACAAAAAATTCTCACTTCTATTGGGTTCCCACGAGCATTATAGTGACATCATTGCATATTATGGTGTAATTTTGCAAGAAGAAATGCTGACCGTACAATACCTTAGTCGCCTCTTACGACAACTCGGTAGGTGCTTTTCTACTCTGACGGACACCAATCGGCTATAAATATGTAAATAAACGTTTTATTCAACTACCGAAGTCTTACTTATTCGGTTTCTAATTAATTTATCAAGCGAAATTGGGATCATGTCACCAATTGATTACTCTTGTAATGGCTTTTGTAGAACCCATTTCAACGTCAAAGTATTGATAAGGTTCTACGTGTTTGTAAAGATATGGTACGATTGTAGAGACCAAATTCAGTCCTAAAATGAACCTTTAAATATTAAGTTGTATTTTATGATATGTGGTCTCAAAAGTTATTACACTGTGGTAATTGTGTATACTTAATTCGGTTACAAGTTAATTTAATGTAGAAAACAAATTCCTATAGACCCAATTCATTTTAATACGAGCCATTCAAACTATTAACAATCATTATAACTTTGTTAATTTGGACCTATTTAGCAATAGCTGGTGGTAGGATTCCTATGCAGCAATCCGTCTAGGTAGGTACCACCCCAGGCCAGTTATTCCATCGTGAAGCAGTAGTGTGCAAACATTATGGTGTTGCGGTCTGAAGGGCACTGAGAGCTAGTGTAATCACTGGGCATATGAGACTTAAGAACTGAAATAGCATAAGTACCTTACATAAGTACTTCATGTCCACGTTTTTAAGTTCACTTTAATATTCAATACTTGAATTTCATCTGTCTGATATATTTTTCTCGAAATAACCACACGTCAAAATATTTGTTTCTTTCTTAAACTTTTTAATATCTTCTTGATTTGCTTTTTTATTTAATGTTTTGAAACATAGATGTGGAAACTGTTCTAGCCTGTTTCCAATGTTGTGAATCATGCTTGTACTTGACACATCGAATCTAAGTCTCATATGCTATGTAATTACACAAGCTTCAGTGCCCATCAATCCGAAACACAATGTTATATGCACGTCACTGTAACACATGGGAATCCTACCACCATTATATAGCAATATTATAATTTACCAAAATACTTTTTAGTTTAAATATTAAAAAATATAAAAAATAATAGTTTGAAAAAACTAAAAAATAGAAAATAAATTTTAATAAATTTGAATTAAGAATAGTGTAAAAAATCTAATAAATATAAATCAATAATAGTGTAAATAAGAAAAGAAAATGTTTTATTTTAAAAAAAGCATGGGGTGCATGTTGACAATAGTTATAAATATTTCATTGAAGATATGAGAAGAAGGATTATCATTTCGATGATATCTCAAAAAGCAACCCAGGCTTTTTTTAAAATAAAACATTTTTTCTTATTTATCAATAGAGGGCGCTAATATATTTCTGTTACAGAGGTGGTATAACAGGAATATATTAGCGCCTGTATAACAGAACCATATTAGCGCCATCTATTGAGTAATTTTCTTGGATCTTTTATAAAATCGTTTTTTTTTTTTTGTTTTTTTAAACAATTTTTTTTTATTTTTTAGTCGAATTATTGCAGTGTCATCGGTCTTTGACAGGAAAATTCGAATTAAATCGGATCGTTCAAAGTACGAGAAAATTGAGCCCTAAGGAGTCTGTTACAAACATACAAGTGAAGCTAATATAAAGCGTGTAAAAAAGCATTTTATTTTCCAAGAGAGAAATCCAAAAAAGATATTTGTTACGTTTGCAGTGTTGACATCACTAAATTACAAGGTAAATAAATGCTCGATTTATTAAATACTTGCAACAGTTATAAATATTGATATTCATTTCAAAAGTCACGCAAATTAATATATCAAAACGCTTTAATGAAAAGAGAATTTGTAAAGTTTCACAAGTCTTGCGCACGTAAATAATTCAATTCAATTTGTGTGCCTGCCTCGTATGAATATCTGACTCCGAAGCAATTTCGAAGAGATTTCCACGTAGAACTTACGAAGTTTTCCAATACCTTTAGTACACTTACAAGTTTATAGCAATAGCGAGAAAACACATGCATAGATACAGTTACAGAATTTGACATTAAAAAAATTAAAAACACATTATTGAGTATGCTTTATTTATTGAATAAAGTGACGAGACGAGCAAAACGTCCACCTGATGGTAAGTGCTGTATCACACTGCGCCCGTCACCTTGAGACAACAGTTCTCATATGCCCTGTGATTACACTAGCTTTCAGTGCCCTTCAGACCGAAACACAGTAATTTTTGGACATTACCGCTTCACGGCAGAATAACTGGCCTGGTATGGTACTACCACCAGTAAATCCTACCACCAATAAAAAAAAATTAGGTATTAAACGTAAGTTATTATCTCCTTGTAATGTTACAAGGAGATAATAAAAGATCTCACAGTATATTTAATTGACTAATGTTACAAGGAGATAATAAACACTAATTAAACTGCAATTGACGATCTCCCTGTGACCTTGGGTTTCAATCTCAGTCGGAGCCAACATTAGTGAAAATAAGAAATATTGTTGGTTTTTAGATCTGGTTGTATTTTGATTGTTACTGTACCTCTAACACAACATTTTACTCATCGCGTAACCGTTACAATGTCAGCACTTTGTTTAGTTTGAGCAACACGGCGCTTACCTTCCGGCAGATTAAACAGAATCAGCGGCGTAGCTACCGTAGGGCGGGGCAGTGCCCCGGGGCCCTCAGGTTCAAAGGGCAACTCGGCCTCCATGAACGACGTTCGAAGAAGTTATAAAATATCCTCGTTGAGTAACGAATTTTAAACTTTTATCTTTTTGATACCTGAAGAACAGACCTCGAACGGCTCGAACTGAAATCACGAAAGTTTCTTTCACCTCCAGAACATAAACATAACAGCGTCATTTTGGAAAATTGTTCTTACAAGGTTATTCAATATCATACTTACCATAGCAAAAAAATTATAGTCAGGAAGGTACCACGCCAATTTTCTGTCGAGCTTTAATGTTTCTAGTAGAGCTTTTCGCCCGATATGATCACATTTTGCGGCAAGTTTTGAATAAGCCCTAAGGATTTTTAGTTCTAACAAATTTTGTTAAGATTTTAGTCATTGTTTATTTTTTTAATTGTTTATATTCGAAATTATATTGAATATAAACTTGAGTGCATAGGGAGCAAAATGTAATACTTATATTTTTTGCGGGAACAGCATTAAGTGAACAGCAGCAGCAGTAATTGTTAATTTTTTTTTTTACAAAAACGGCAATAGAAAGTTAAAAAACATTTTGATGAAATAGCTTCTGACCACCGATTTGGAAACAAAAGAAATATTTAAAATTACTATATTCCATCATGTTCTAGGCACATTAATAGCTCAATTAAATACACGGTTTACTGGCACAGCAAAAGTAAAATAATATTACCCAAGAAGTTATGTACTTATCCGATATCAGTTTACGAGCGAATTGAGAAGAAACATCTACGCAGGGGCGTGTATGTGCTGTCCAATTGCCGAGGATCGGTATTTTTATATAAACAAAGGTGTATAATAATGATAGGGTCGCAAAAAATTGTCGAATTGGTAATTCAATGTTAATAAAATTACAGACATGGTCCTTCATGGGATCTCACAACTTTTTATAAGTTGCAATGCGAGGCTTGGCATATTTTTAACATTTTAATGTTTTTGATGGGATCACATTTTCTCACATCATCATTTTTACTCACTGTAGATGAAAGCCGTGTGGTGGCGGCTCGTTAAAAGAATACTACCACTATATATCATTCAATGGATCTCGTAAAAGGCGAGTAAGGGAATTAAACTGCACTGTGCACCCAACAGCGAATGGAGGCGATGGGCTAACCACCTACCACACCAAGTGCATTATATTGTTTAGGTGAAACGTGGATTGTGGCAATCATCAGATTTTGCAGTGAGTGCCCAATCTCTGACTACCCCTTGTGGGATACAGTCGTGATCTTATGTATGTATGTATGTAGATGAAGCAACTTTTTTACAAAAATTCCAACGTAAATATTCTGATATAATAGGCTCTAGATTTTCACTTCAATTTACGACATGGACTGTTCACCAATTATGTAAGGACATTATAACTGAATATGTAATGGCAGAATGCGACATTACGGAACTATTACCTGTACCTGTTACATCTGCAGCAGCAGAAAGATCATTCAGAAAATTAAAAATAATCAAAAATTATTTAAGGAATAGTATGGGTCAAGCCCGACATTTGGAACTTTTAGCAACCGAAAACAAGGCCTCATCAGGCAGAAAAAGATTGTAAAATAAATTGTTAATATAAAATTGTCTAGTTAGTTTTATTGCCTACCCTGGTCTATACTATTACCTGTAATTTACGTCGTCATGCCGTGGTAGCTCAGGGGCTAGGCGCTCGCTTTAAATTTCATAGTACGCGAGTGACCTGGGTTCGATTCCCGGTGCCGGCACCACTAAAATTGTTAATTGCAATTTTAAGTGCTGATTTACCACGTGCTCGGCGGTGAAGGAAAACATCGTGAGGAAACCTGCATGTCCGAGGAATAAAAAATATTTCGAAGACATGTGAAGTCCGCCAACCCGCATTGGAGCAGCGTGGCGGATTCTTCCTAGCTCCAAAACCCTCTCAGAAATGAGAGGAGGCCTGTGCTCAGTAGTGGGACATTTATAGGCTGAAACTTTACTTTTTTTTTAAGTCGTCATTGTTTATTTTTTACTAGCTTCCGCCCGCAACTTCATTCGAGCATGATCACTGAGCATGGACCACTATTGAAAATTATCCTACGGGATCCTTTTTCATCGAAATTTATTTAGTATTTTTTTTCGAGAAAGCGTAACAAACAAACAAACTTTTACATTAATAACATTACTAACTGATGTCCGCGACATTTTCCGCGTGATTATAGGTTTTTTTTTAATACCCCGTGGGAACTATTTGAATTTCCTGTAACTAGAAAAAACTTAATTTACTCATAAACAAATATGGTCACTTAGATGGAAAGCCTGTTTTGGTTGAAAAGTACTATACTCAATCAATTTTTTTTTACTGAGTATCTAATTAGAGTAGATAATTTTTTTCACCCAGACAGTCCCAATAACTGCAAATATTTTTCAGATATTTTTTAATCTCATACTTATTACATAATTTATTTATCTGTTTGTTTATGAATGTCAAAAACATCAGTCAAAGCTTATTCCCAAACATAACAGATTTTCTAAAGTAATATAGGGATATGAATAGTAGCATATTGGACTATTTTGTAATATGTATTGTGTTTCTGTCAGCTATTATTTTGTTTTATCATCTTTATCGTTTAAAATGTACACGGCGGTCGGGATCAGTTTGAAGAAGAGATAAAGATTGTCATGACAAAAATTATTACATTTGAAAATATAAAAATGTTATAGAAAATGAATAAGCAAACGATATTTAACAAGAGTGTATTAAAATAAGATTGTTATTACTTTTTTAGATTATTATTTTTTTCATAACAGAAATATTCATTAAAGTAGAAAGAAATCCCGAAATTTAGTGACGGAAATTAGAAATATCTCCATCGAATATTTGAACCAAGAAAGAAACGGTTTTAATATAAAAGAAAAAGTCTTCGGCTGACAACAAGAAGGCGTGACTGATAAAATTTGAGCTTTTACTATACTATAAGTTTTTGAATGTTATAATTACAATGAACAACCAACAAATATGTATTATTATTATAATAAATATAATAGATTTGGTTGCATTAACATTCAACTTTGATCCTGCTTTTTTAAAAAAAAAATATTTCCATTGTGATAATGGAGTAAAAGAGCTCATTGAAATAAAATCACATCAAATAAATAATTGAAATAATTTTTCGTCAACTACAAACAAAGCACAAAAGAAAGGAATGAACATGAGAATCACACAAATAATTTGTTGTTTTAAAAATATTTTATTAAAAATTGCTGACTTCGTTCATACATCGGCGTCGCTGTTTTACAATGCTACGGAAATATTTTTTTTGTGCTTGATTCTCATTTCGGTTTTTTTACAATTATCATTAATAACGCTATAAATAGTTTTTTGAAACTTATATTAATAATTTAGAATATAAGCAAACAGTAAAATAAGGTAACGTCCTACAAATGTTCATTGCTGGGCAGAAGCCCCTATTTTATGTTTAAATGTATTTGGAAGTCAGGATCAGTCTACCACGCTTCTCGAATACGTGTTGAGATTAGATTTAGATTAGATTAGATTGAATACGTATGGAATTACACACCGATTAACTTCCGACGTTTCCCTCAAAATTTAAATTAATCCTTTTAGTGATCTCTACAACCGCGAATGAACTCTGGTCATTCGTGTACTATATATTTTTAAGACTATCGTTAGACCACTAAGCTACTACAGCCCGACTTACAAATTAGAAATAGCCTGTACCTTCGTCTGGTACAGGCCCCCTATTGGTTTTGAAAGGTTTAAATTTTCATATAAAGCTTTAATCGTTAGTTTGACGATCGACACAATTAATAAAAAATGCCACTAAATTATATGAAAACCATAGACAAAAACAAACGCTTTTATTAATAAAATATAATAAATTATTAATAACCTTTTACAATTTCATAATATTGAAATAAATGAATTATTTATAATATTGAAGATACTCTTTCAACATACCACACAATATAAAATTGTGATTTTATATTCACTCAAGATAGCTTCTTATTGAAATTTGGGCCGTCGTTTTCATTTCTTCTGTCTACAGGTTAATCAATAATATCTTGAGAGAGCGTGAGTAGAATGCTTTAGTTACGAAAAATTACTTCAAACGTATAACGATGTTCATTAGACGTACAGTTTTTTGCCACCACAGTATATATGAAATGTTTACAATTTACAATTATCGCAAAAAAAAATTTAACGGTTACGAATGACGAAATAAATTCGTTTAAATGAAATTACTAACAAAAAACAGTCCCACAGTATTAAAATATTAGCTTTGCACTTAAAAATTAAAGTAAAGTTTTAGCCTATAAATGTCCCACTGCTGAGCATAGGTCTCCTCTCATTTCTGAGAGGGTTTTGGAGCTAGGAAGAATCCGTCCGTTTTTACTGGTGGTAGGATTCCTATGCAGGAATCCGTCTAGGTAGGTACCACCCCAGTGCCAGTTATTCTGCCGTGAAGCAGTAGTGTGAAAACATTACTGTGTTTCGGTTTGAAGGGCACTGTGACCTAGCGTAATCACTGGGCATATGAGACTTAAGAACTGATGTCTCGGGGTGACGGGCGCATTGTGGTGTCACACTGTTCTGGGTGACATAGCATTTGTTATGGACAGACGTTGCACTTACCATCAGGTGAACGCCTAGCTCGTTTCGTCACTTTTATTAAATAAAAAAAAAATACTCCAATGCGAGTTGGCGGACTGCAAATGTCTTCGAAATATTTTTTCATTTCTCAGACATGCAGGTTTCCTCACGATGTTTTCCTTCACCGTCGAGCACGTGGTAATTCACTACTTAAAATTGCAATTAACAATTTTAGTGGTGCCGGCACCGGGAATCGAACCTAGGTTACTCGCATTCTATGAAATTTAAAGCGAGCGCCTAGCCCCTGATTTACCACTTGCATATGAGTAATCAAATTACAAGTTCGAGCTGAAGACAATTTTCTTTATCAGTCTAGGTATAATAGTACAAAAGCTTCAAACCGCTGCGAAAAAAGTGACACTTAAATATGTAAATTTACATATGAAAAGTTATTTATTTATTTTATTCGTTCACAAACATGTAATTATAATAGTCTTTTCACGATTTCAATAACTACAGGGAGTAACCATGAATGACAAACTCACTGGAATGTGTAAACTTCAACAATATGTCATCATTATCATTTCAGCCTATCATTAGTCCATTGCTTAGCATATGTAGACCTCCCCCATAGATTGCCACAAAGCTCTCATTTTGGGGGGGACTTTGCCATAGTTGCCACGCTTGCCAGGCGGGTTGGCAACCGCAGTTTATTTATTCAGATGTTCCAGCAAGATTCTGGATCACATCCTGGTTTTAATTTTCCCGTGGGTATTTAAGTGGCTATGTCACAACATTGGATGAAATGTTGTATTGCCATTTGTAACACAATAGTTTTCGTACCAAACCAACTTCAAGGATCAGCAGGAAGTGCATATAAGTATGAAGCGATGCTATCGGGGATATAATATGTGGCTTTGTGGTTTTTATGATCCCACATGAGTCAAAAGCGCACGAATACGAGTCACGTAAACTTAATTCAATCCTATCAGCTGACTTGTAACGAGTCTCATACCTACCTACCGCCCACCTCACCTGTACACTCCGTCGTAGAAATATAAGTAGACAGGTCCAAACTGCCATAGATATGACCGATTACATCCATGCTATAATTAACATCTTTATCAACTGATACAAATTAGCAGAAATCACTGGAATTCCTCGGATCACTGGAATACAGTCGGGAACCATAATTGATGCACTGAAATAACCCGCAGACAGAAGCATAAAGATTTTATGCAGATCTGCATCTACAAATACCAGAAACGCTTATAACAAATGCGACTGCATCATTTTTTATTCTATTTTCTACACTAGCTGATGCCCGTGACTTCGTCTGCGTGGATACAGGTTTTTTTTAAATATCCCGCGGAAACTATTTAATTTTCTGAGATAAAAAAATATGTCCGTTTCCAGAATGCAACCTATGTCTGTGCAAAATTTCATCAAGATCGGTTCAGCGCTAGAACCGTGAAAAGGTAACAAAAAAACAGAGGGACAAAGAGAATTATGCCATGAACGATAATCATTTATTATTTATTAGGACACGTCATCATTATGACCAAAATGAAAATGAAAGCCCCTAATGTCTATAGTTTTTCATATTTTGCGCAGGAATCCCAAATATTTCTGAAATAAAAAGTGACTATTGCTCTCTTAAAAGTTCCTCATCGGATGAAAATTTCGTCAAAATCGATTTAGCCGTTTCGGTGATTAGTCTGGACAAACAAACAGACTTAAAGACCAAAAAATTGAAAAACACGTGTATTCTACAAATTACCGTATAATATAAAAGAATTTTTATTGCGAAATCACAGACAGGCACGCAAATTGTATTTAATTGTATATATAAGATATACGGCGAAGCCGTAAAAGAAGGAACTATGAATATTCTAAAGCACTTATTAAGATATTACGAGTAATTATTTATTAAAACTGCACTGAACTACACAGAAATATTCTGAGTAACACAGCATCTGTTATGGGCAAACGTTGCACTTACCATCAGGTGAACGTTTTGCTCGTCTCGACACTTTTTCAAAAAAAAATAAAAATATGTACCTTACATTGCTCTATGAAACGTCGCCTACCTGCCAAGACACAATTTAAATTAAGTATTTACAACGAATAAAAAATGTGTAAGCCTGCACTAACTCATCTATAATAATAATTAATGACCCTACAATTAATTAAATAAATAAACAAACAAAAAAATTGTCGACGATAAATTCCCAAAGTTACGTTAAATACGATATATCCAGGTACGAGTAGCATTCAGCTACCACAGACTTAATGACAAAAATATTTGATATAATTTCGGTGATGTTTTTGCTGTTAGCCGTCGTGGCTTATACAGTTTAACCGAAACTTACATACATAAATACGCCCAACTTTGCTATATAAATTCAAGTCGCCATCTATTGATAAAACCAAATTACTAGAAAAATGCGTGCTTATAAGCAGTGAAAAGTATTTATAGCAAAGTAATAGACTAATTAGCCTATTATTAATTGGACCAACCAATATAATACGACGAAAATTGCACTAATTTTCCATTTCAATCAATACATTCAGAATTTCACCGTTCGTCTACCACCAAATTACACAATAATCTGAGTATGCAACGCGTGCCAATATTTTATACTAAAATCTCAACGTCATTCAACGGCAGAGAACGCAATTCATAAAATTATAAAATTTTCACTACGCTCTATTTTGGTGATACTGTTTAACTATTGTACTTTGTTTAAATTATGTTCTTTGTAGGAAAATATAATATTATTTTTTATTTTGCTGTGTTTCAAGTTCAAGTATTAGTTTAATACTATGGAACCTTATTTTATATCTTTTATTACAATTTAAATTACACTTAGTTGACTCATCGCCACCATTGAACAAATTCGTAAACTTCAAATACCCATAACTTTTGATCTTTTTGATAATAGAAATTTATTTAGTAACTTATTTTTAGCCCCCCTCAATCATTTAGATCGCTAAATTATAAAATGTACAGGCACGTGCAATTTACATTGTTATTATATGTATAGATTCCTATCCTTCCTACTAACTCATCAATACAAATTTCGAGTCTATGAATGTGATTTTTTTTAAGTGGAATTAAGTGATGAGGCGTTCACCTGATGGTAAGAGCCATGCCTTGCAATGTCACCTATAAATTTGCAGTGGCAAGCTCTATGTTGCACCGCAATTCGGTCGTAACAACAAGGCGTTCTCACGTTTCTCTCTCTGCCCATTAAACTGAAAACATAGTCGTTTGCACACCACTGCCCGACGGCAGAGTAACTGACACTGCGGTGGTACCCACCTAAGCGGATTTCTGCATAAGAACCCTACCATCAATAAATACGAGTCCTACTACCATATGACAAAAAAAGTCGTTCTTATTATTACGGTTGAAAACAACGTCATAGTTTCAATTCAATTAATTTAACATTGCCGTGTACGTAACTATGACTTATTTAATATCATATTTAAATTTTACGCGAAGTAATAAACTATAAAATTGATTAAATTTATAAAGTGTATCACATAAATCTAAATCATTAAAATAACAGCCTATAAATGTTCCGTTGCTGAGCACAGACCTCCTCTCATTTATAAGAAGGTTTTGCAGCTGGAAAGAGTCCGCCAAATAAATCAGCACTTAAAAATTTAAAAGTGTTGGCACCGGGGATGGAACTTACATCACTTGCGTGCTATGAAATTAAAAAACCGAGCGCCCGGTCCCTGATCTACCACGGTTCAACATCAAATTAGTGGTGGTAGGATTCCTATGCAGGAGTCCGTCTAGGTAGGTACCTCCCCAGGGCCAGTTATTCAACCGTGAAGCAGTAGTGTGCAAACATTACTGTGTTTCGGTTTGAAGGGCACTGAGAGCTAGCGTAATCACCGGGCATATGAGACTTAAGAACCTATGTCTCAGGGTGATGAGCACAGTGTGGTGTCACACAGAGGTTTTCTGGGTGGCACAGCATTTGTTATGGGCAGACGTTGCACTTACCAGCAGGTGAACGTTTTGCTCGTTTCATCACTTTATGCAATAAAAATTTTTTTTAAAAAATAATTGTTGGTATAATAAAAATTGGTACATCTCTAAACTTGCATATGCGTAGATCTTTAACACTTGATCCTTTCTACGCAATAGTAATTGCATCGTATCGTGTTACCGTCACATTTAAAATTTAGACATCAAAAATATTTGCACTTTCCTAGACGCATTACAACGCCTAACAAAGGGTACGTTTTCAAGGGTTCTACATTCGTGGTTACCTAAAATATCTCTTTTCCTTGGAGACTTAGCCAAGCGTTAAATTGAATTTCCGTTTCGCTGATATTTACGACCGAAATATAAGTAAAGGAATGCTTATATTCAGCATGACAATACTCAAACGTAGCGAAATAGATTTCGTTTTATATTTCTTACTAGCTGCTGCCCGCGACCTCGTCCACATAGATATAGGTTATTTAAGTATCCCGTGAGAACTATTTCATTTTCCGCGATAAAAATATGCAAATTATCTCATAGTTATCGCATAGTTATCTCTGTGTCAAATTTTGTTAAGATCGGTATAGCGGTTGAACCGTAAAAAGGTTAACAAACGGACAGAGAGACAGAGAGAGTAACTTTCGCATTTATAATATTAGTATGGATAGCTTATCCAAAATTTTAAGAGGTTAAATCGCTAGTTTATTTTCTTTCCATAATTCTAATATCAGTCGCAAAGTAAAAATCATAGACGTGTCAGTTACGATTAGACATAACTTACGCTAGCAATTTTATTGATGCCTTTGTTTGCATTTTAAAAATGTACTTTGTGTGCTGTCTGGCCTAAGCCCAGGTAATAAATAAGGTTTCGTAAAAGATAGTGGAATAGATTGACGTTTAAAAAAAATGTAGTGTAAATTTTAGAACTCGCTTTCCAAAAATGCTCTTCCAAAGATTTTCCACAAAATTCCGTAGAATATAAATTGAAAAAATGCAAAATTATTTTGTGATTTTTTTTTATATTTCATAGTACGCGAGTGATTCGAATTCGATCCCTGGTGGCGGCACCCCTTAAATTGTTCTTTTCTTTTTTTATTTATTTATTTTTGTCGATAAGTAAATATTTCTATAAGTTCCCGGTAATATAATTTTGGTGTCCTTATAAAATATTATTGATATAAATACTAATAAAATTACGCTTAAAATATTAGTTAGAAAGACTTTTAATGGTTAAAAGAGAAAATATCTTAAAGAAGATTGGGCAAAGACATTCTAGTTGCTCGAAAGTTATCAAAATTTTATAGCACCGCTGCGACCTATTTATTTATCGAGCAACTTGCGACATGCATATAGCTTTCGGGTCTTGGCAAGAATTGCAACTTAGATAACTTTCTTCAACATTTTCTTTAGTAAATTACAAGGAAACACGAAACGAAATATAGGGACAGACTTTCATTTGAAAAGTTCCCTGTAAAATTCTTTAGAACATGGCATATTATAAAATTCACGTGGTAAGTAAAAGATAGGTATTATTATACAAAACTAATTCTTCGTTTTTCTTAAAGAAGTCTATCGAATGTAGGTAATATTTTTCTAAAATATTCGTTTGGCATACGAACTTGTTCTGGATCTAAACATAGTCGTCGCCCAGAAAAGGAGCATTTGCCATTTAACATGCTTGGCGGATTGGCGATAGCTGTACCAAATGCCTTCTTGATGTAAAACATCTATTGGCGCGCCTTCGAGGTAAGACCGACGTGTTTGACGGAAATGTACAGCTAAAACTATGAGCTTTAATTCGTAAATAATTATAGCCATTATTATTTGGAATAAATTTAACGTGCATACAAATAGTCACACCTTTCACATATAAGGAGTAGGCAGGGGCTTTTATTTTAATTTAAATATTTTATTTTTATTAAAAAAAAAACGGTGCTCCACAGTAGGATTTCTCTTGTGTCGTGGGTGCGTTTTATATACATAAATTCCACATGCACAAACACCCAGACCTAGAACATCTATCTGTAGGTCATACAAATATTTGTCCCGTGCGGGAATCGAACCCGCGACCCGCGGCGCAGAAGTCAACCGTTTAACCACTGCGCCAAAACCGACCATTTTATATGAATAACGAAGTGACTAACTAGTTCATTAAATGATAAATAGGTTCATTAATAACCGGAGACAAAAACAGAGTCATTGGTTAAAATAATGATTCTGTGCTATAATTTGGCAACACGATTAAATGATTAATTTTATTCAACGACGAAATATTTTATTTTTTATTTATTTATTGGTTTTCTTTTAATTATAAATTCTTTCAATAACAATCAATGTTTCACATCTGCCGGGCGGCTGGTAACGGCCAATTTTTTTTAAATGACAACTCTTATGAATGTGATGGGCCCGCGAATTTGCAACGTCGCCACCACTAGTAATATTTCATACTAATTAATGAAATGTTTACTTAAAATACATATACGCTTACAAATCTGATATTTTTAAGTATGTTACTAAAACTATTACATATACAAAGTGTTGAGTAAATAGGAAAACGAACCGAAAGGAGTGTAGCAAACTTTTACTATTGGGTTTACTGGTTGGGTAGTTTTAAAGACTTCTGTCGAAACCATAAATATTGAAAGGAAATATAGTTTTACTATTTTCTTTTCCTTCCTTTATTTGGAGCTAAAAGAAAAAGATGAAAATTGAGCGAACAAGCCGAACTGGACGAACGCCATTTTTCATGTAATTATGGCACCCTATATCAAGTAGATTTTGCCCTGTTCTTAAAATTTTATTACAATCTTCCTTTTAAATATATTGCACACATTGCAGATTCTATACATGAACGTTCATATTTCTTAACTGTTTTTGTTTGTCACATTTCAAAAAACTTTATGTTTTATGATGCATGTTTATATACAGACGGCATATATTGTCGTCGTATTGATCAGAGACAGCGTCGTTGCCAGTGAAACTAATATTAGTTCTACGCTTCTTTTTTTATAGGTTTAAGTGACGAGACGAGCAAAACGTTCACCTAAAAGTAAATGCATCGTCTGCCCATAACAAATGCCGTATCACCCAGAACATTTATGTGGTTCGTCACATATATGGTCGACACTACAGTGCACCCGGCACCCTGGGAAATTAGTTCTTAAGTATCATATGCCCAGTGATTACACTAGCTCTCAGTGTCCTTCCGACCGAAACACAGTAATGTTTTCACACTACTGCTTCACGGCAGAATAATTGGCCCAGACGGATTCCTGCATAGGAATCCTACCAGTAACATTTCTTTTGCATGACGCACGTCATTCTTCTGTTCCGCGCCACCACCACTGATGAAGTTGTTTAGATCTAAGAAGAAGCGGCAAAGAAATCTCCGCAGGTTTCCTGTGTTTGACATTTATTTAACATATTAGTTATATATTAAAATACAAAGAGTACTTTCTTAATCTTTACGTTACCGTTTACTTTGTCTTTAAATTAACAGTCTATGAATGTTCTATTTCTGGCCTCCGCGTTGCTCTTATTTTTGAGAGAGCTTGAAACTGGGAATAGTCTGCCACTATCAGCACTGGCAACATAGTTTCAAATCGTCGACATCAAAAACTTGGAATTAACAATGAAGAAAGTAATATAAAAAATACAAAGAACTTATAACACTAAAAAAATATAATTTAGTATAAAAAAATCAATATTATATTACCTATATAATATTTATAACTTAGTATAGCACCTTGTGGAACTTCAAGTATCACTGGCTTGCTTCTGATAATAATTGATTGCCTTCTTTGACTGCGGTCATTACACGTTGACTAGGATTTGTTAGAAAGGACTTGAACCATTTCAGTGTATCTTGGGAGATCCCATAATAGCTTAATTTCGCCAAAAGCAATTCAATATTTAAGCAATCAAAAGCCCGCGAGATAAATCATAAATCAAAAGATCGAGCAGAAAAGTGATCTGCCCTACATCAGATGCTGATATTATTTCATTAATCACATATGCTAGACCTGTTGTGGTACTGTACCCTAGTCGGAATCCTGATTGATATTTATGTAGATAAGGCATTTGAATCTTCTAAAAAACTAAAATGATAGTATTCGGTCTAAGATTTTTACGCGTCCTATTTTTTTTTAGGTATACGCTTTACTATACCATTATTCCAACAGTTGTGATAGATTTTGGTTTCAACAGTTTTATTATTATTAATAGGAAGCGTATGGAGTAACATCCATCAAATCATTTCTATGCTAATATTATCTGATCTGTTTTTACAAGTGTGTGTTCTCAAATCTACTGTTTTTACATTATGGAATACTAGTGTCATCTGTAAGCCCGTTCGCGCTGAAACTCTTTCTTCATTTATTTTGAAAACAGTCGTAATGTCGAATATGCACAACTATACACACTACACCAATGGGGTAATTTTTTAAACCGGTGTAGATTTTCATATGAGTTCATGAGAGCTTTAAACAAGCCTAAATTGAATAAAGAAATTTGACTTCGACTTTAAAATGGAAGTTGGTAGACTTCACATGTCTTTTATAGCTGCTGCTTAGTCTTTATTTAATCAAAATAAATCATAATTCTCGTTATCTAAAATCATTTCCTAAATTATCTTGTTATTTTAGCTGAATTTGCGGATCTGCGTGGAATCGTATGCAGGCTTCCATTGACCCCCAAGGTTTTCCATTCTATATTTCCTTAAAGGGAAATTAACTGATAAAACAACCAAAAAAAAATTGTTGTGTTTTATCACAGATTCAGTGAAAGTTTCTATGCAAATTAAGTTTAATAAATGTGAATCAGTCATATATTAAACATCTAAATTAATGTTTATTGAAAGAATTTATAATTAAAAGAAAACCAATACGTAAATTAAATAAAAATATTCCCGGTGTCGCGTCATTCAATAAAATTTACTAATCGTGTTGCCAAATTACAACACATAATCATTATTTTTATCAATGACAAAAAATGAAATTTTTGTATCACAACATCTGTTGATTTCGTAATAAACTTAAAAATAAAGTTATTCACTTCATTAATTATGTAAAGTGCTCGGTTTTCAGCTAGTACTTTTTTGGTGCTGAAATGTAAATTAAAAAGTACGTTATGATTATAGCCGATTTATTTCCTCTAAATTATAATGGCTGTAATTATTTTTGAATTTAAATGTTACTAGTGGTCGCCTGTGGTCGAAGTTCGACCGTAACTCATAATAATTTTGAGTTTGAACGTTATTGAGGTCTGAGTAATTTTTGTTGGAACAATTTTAAATTCTATAGCGACAATCTCTAATCTATGCGAGTCTTTGACCACAAACTGTTGTGTTTTCACATTATCACTAGGAACGTAAATAATGAATGTTTTATTTTATTCACTTTAATGTATTTGTAAAATATATTAAATACATGCATGTACAGTCATGCCTTTTATACATATCAGGGATAGGCAGAGGTCACTCACGAAGCCCACTTTTGGCCACCGCGGGTAACGATACGTGACGGAAGGCGAACCACGTCGCCGCTATTGCATTCCCGCGAGCAGTTTATTGACGGCATTGTATATTATGGTGTTATTCTGCACGAATAAAGTGTGTGGACAGACTGTCATGGATTTTCGTTATTTTTATTTTCATAGACTGTGTCAATAAAATGAGATCTAATATTAAAAATACTTGAGTATTTATTTCAACGATATTGAAAACTATTTAATATTATTCAAATAAATCCCGGAAGCGACTGACCAAGTTGGATCGGATTAACGTACGACCGATATGCATCTCTGTGAGCGGGCAATCGGAGAGCAATGCATCTGGTTACAAGTATATGTACGTATAAATCACGGTAAACCATGATGTATGCAGCAAAAGCTTCCTTTCAATCTGATATTGCTAGCTTCTGCCGTCCCAAATTGCTTACGTTTGATTTGAGCCATTTAATTTCGTTAGCCTCATCAGTTAGTAATTTTTTTTTGTTTAAATACACGTTTGTGTTTCGGTATAACTCAAACGTGATGAGATTTAAAAAGAATTAGATTCAGCGGCATGAGAGCGGTTAATTAGTTGAAATTTGAAAATCAATCATTTTGCGGCTATTATTCGATTTGAGTAGGAATCGAACTCTGTGCTATGAACTCAGCAGTCAAGTGTTTTTTTTTTAAATAGAGTGACAAAACGTTCAACATAACGAATGATATGTCACCAACATTTCTGTGTGGCACCACACTGCGCCCGTCACCCTGAGACATCAGCTTTTAAAAGACCATATGCCCAGTAATTACACTAGCAATCAGTACCCTACAAACCGAAACACAGTAATGTTGCACACTACTGCTTGACAGCAGAATAATTGGCACTACCGTTGTACCCACCTAGACGGACTCCCGCATAGGAATTCTAACACTAGTAAAAACTAGCTGTAGTTTTATATCATGATATCTTTGATGTACCAATTGTATTTTATTATATAGGTGAAATCTTCGCTGTAAGCCTTTACAGCTTCATCAGTAAACTGGCCAGAGGACCGCGAACTTGTTTTGGAAGGATTACTATCCCACGTGTGGTGACGGCTTAAGAGAATCTACCACCCCATCTCATCCCATGGGTGTCGTAAAAGTCGACAGAGAGACAATAAAACCAGGAGATAGGAAGCGGCATCTTCTTGGAACATCCGAATAAATAAAATACGGTTGCCAACTGCCAACCGTGGCAACTATGGCAAAATTCCCTCAAAACAAAAGCCACAAGCTTTTGTGGCAATCTATTTCGAAAGCCTATGTTCATCAGTGGAATAGTGATAGGCTGAAATGAAATGAATGATGATGAAAAATGAAATGTTCAAAAAAATGATAATTCGCAGACAAATAAATCATTCACACATATTTCTATATCTTATTTTTGCGATAAATTTATACTGGACTGACTGTGAAATTCCAAGTCCGTATTGAACAAGGCTTTCGCCGGTTAACCGTCTTTCCCTTGTGATCAGTACGTGACTCTTCTCCCGCAAACGTTTTAGTGAATTTATGTGAACCATATTCTACTGGGTTTAATGTTTTCATTGCCATCTTTTATTTAGTTGGGGTGAAAAAACACAAGTCGTTTGTGTAAATAGTCCTATCAAAAATGATTTACGAGGCTAATGAGGTTGAAAACATCCTAATTTCAATAGGGCAGATGGTCGGCTACTACCGTTTGGGATCCTATTATTAATAAAATCGTTCTGCGTAAATCGGACTAAAATAATCATTTAAAGCAGATGGTACCCCAGTTTAACTATGACACCAGGACTCTGGCACCTCAGTCCTCCAGACCATGGGTGCTGTAAAGCGCCCGAAACGTCGGGTTATAAATAGTAAATTAAATGCGATCCTAGTATTATTTAAATAAATTTTAAAAGTTCAGTGTTCACAGTTAGTTCTATACTTATTTATTTGGTGACCACGTGATCGGGCGGTCAGAGTATCTGACTAATATGCCGTAGGTCCTGGATTCGAATCCGAGCAGGAGTCATATGGGCAGAAGGAAAACTGTTTGTTATTAGATTTATTTGTGTTATTAGATTGTGTCATGATTGTCCCCGTGTTTTCAACAGTTTTTGCGCGTAACGTGTAAAATATTTTACCTGAACATTAACAAAAGTGGAGAATATTCGGTGCAGAAATGAATAACATAAGACGATTTTCAAATTGGACGTAAATTTTCTAATGACACTGAAATCGTTTTACATTTTTACATTGGTCGATTTTTTTTCATGGGTGTTGATAATGTTTTTACTTTTTTGGACTGGTAACTTACTTTTTCGGACACAATTATAGATTCATGTGAAAAGACAGTATGCTGACTCGGCTGGTGCAGTTGCTGAGCGATAGACTTTCGTGGTCGCGGTTTCCACTCGCTGAACAAATATTTGTACCTGTGGTCTAGGTATTTTTGCATGTGGAATTAATATCTATAAAACGAACCCACAATTCAGGAGAATTCCTATTGTGAGTCAACTTTTTCTTACTAAGTTATCTATAAGGAACTACTGATAGTTACCGTCACCCGTATATGTACAGTGCACCATACAATCGCTTTACCATTTTTGACAATAACATCATTAAAATTTCGCTAAGGCTTAGACTTATTCAATTAACGCAATTGGTTGCCTGTAAGCTAATCAACGCATAGGTTAAAAGTGTGTCAAGTTTTAACCTTTCTTCTAAAGAAATGTATTTTATTTTACTAATAATAACTAGAAAATAAAGTTTTAATGTTAGAACCTTGTTAAAAACCGTACAAAAAATAAAGTCGTTTTCATATTTCTTTACATTACCGACAGTAGGTCATTTGTCGTTTATTAAAATTAAAAATTTCGCACAATTTAAATATATCCAAAAGGGCAGAAATAATTTCATTGAACGTATCGGGATATGGCCGTGGTAGCTCAAGGCTAGACGCTCGCTTTATATTTCATAGTACGCGAGTGACCTGGGTTCGATTCCCGGTGCCGGCACCACTAAAATTGTTAATTGCAATTTTAAGTGCTGATCTTACCACGTGCTCGGCGGTGAAGGAAAACATCGTGAGGAAACCTGCATGTCTGAGCAATAAAAAATATTTCGAAGACATGTGAAGTCTGCCAACCCGCATTGGAGCAGCGTGGCGGATTCTTCCTAACTCCAAAACCCTCTAAGAAATGAGAGGAGGCCTGTGCTCAGCAGTGGGACATTTATAGGCTGAAACTTTACTTTGTTTATCGGGATATAACACAAGTCAAATTTGGAGAAAATTAAATATTAGGTTGGGGAAAAGGTTTCTTCGCGTTTTATATGAAAACACAAGACATTTTTTTTGGAAAGTTTATTTACATTTAATTACAACATATATGTGCTATTTTGTTAAATGACATGATCGCGTTGCTGTTAAAAATGTTGTGTCTTCTGAGCAAAATAACACGACAAGTAGTTTTGGCGGTCCTCTCTTTAAGTTAACCTGACACTACCTAAAAAATTCTGAAGAGACCGAAACAGGTGGAAATCTGAAGGAAATATGGCGGGTGCAATAACACATCCCAGCCAAACTCTCTTAATTTTTGCTCAGTGGCTAACGATGAACGTCGATCGATCTAGCGTTGACGTGATGAAAGCCCATACACTTTCTATTGATCAATTCAGGCTACTTTCTTTTAACTTCTTGCTTTATTCTCATCAGTTATTGGTAGTAGAGATCCGAATCGATGGTTCTGCCCGGCGGTAAAATCTCATAATAAACGGCCTTTCAAACCCACCACACACACAGAATCACCTTATTGCGAGTTAACCCGGGTTTTGGCACAGTCCGTGAAGCCTTTGACCACCTCTTTCGCATGTTCTTTTCGTGCGTGATCCACTTTTCATCACCAGTTACCAATCTCTTCAAAATCGGTTTGGTTTCTTTACGGCTCATAAGGTTTCTTTCAGTGAGCTCGTGTGGCACCCAAATATCGAGCTTTTTGTCTATCCAGCTTTTTTCAAATGGGTCAAAACTGATTTGTGGTCATTTCCCAGTTCTTCGGCTATGTTGTAACTACTTATATGCTGATCTTGCTCTACTTTTTCAAAAATGGCGTCCATTTTATCACTAACAGGGCGACCAGAGCGAGGTGTTTCTATGACATCAAAATTCCTGGATTGAAAACGCTTAAACCAACTTTGTGCTACTCTTACTGACACTGCATTAGGTCCATAAACGCCACAATTTTATTTCGCGACTTGGTTTTTTTATTTTTTCCTTTTTCTGGCGTGAAGCAGGCAATCTCCAAGATCACAGGCGAAGTGGTCGACCTCCTGAAGTAACGAGCACGCTAAGGCAAATAATGACCAATGTGTATGACGCAAACGGTTTTATACCTGCGGGCCATTTTGCAAAGATTTGACGTCTGTGCTGAGACTATTAGCTGCCATTTGCACAGTATGGGATCGCACTACAGGCGTTACGCTAAAAGAGTTTTTAACTGATGTTTTTAAATTTCTATTGGTAAACAACACGAAGTTTCAGCCTATAAATGTCCCACTACTGAGCACAGGCCTCCTCTTATTTCTGAGAGGGTTTTGGAGCTAGGAAGAATCCGCCACGCTGCTCCAATGCGGGTTGGCGGACTTCACATGTCCTCGAAATATTTCTATTCCTCGGACATGCAGGTTTCCTCACGATGTTTTCCTTCACCGCTAAGCACGTGGTAAATCAGCACTTAAAATTGTAGAACAATATTAGAGGTGCTGGCACCGGGGATCAAACCCAGGTTACTCGCTTACTATGAAATTAAATGCGAGCACCAGGCCCCTGAGCTACCACAACACGAAAAGAACTTTAAATCCAGCCAACGTGGTCGATGAAATAATCTCTGGCGTAATAACAATACAAGATATGATGAAGTCTCTAAGTCTGGTAGAATAAGTGCAAGCATTGAGGCTGGATGTCGGCTGATAGAAAGGTTAACTATGCTGATTACCTCCAAAAGTAACAGCTCTGAATTATTTTAATACTTCAGAAAACGTCATGTTGCCGACCGTCCGGAACGTTTACCCAGAACTAAAACTCCCTATTACTATTTACAAGACCACTGTCGATTACATACGGCTGGTTCCAAAGACACCACTACATTCGGCTGATGGCCGAGACGTTCAAAATTGCCTGATTTAAACCAAATTGAAAATCTTTGAGGACTTATGGTGCAAAGATAGAATCACCGCAATGAGAGAACAATAGATGCAAGGGCATCTAAAGGCATTGCACGAAACTTGGGAGTCTATACGGGATACGGATATTTGTTCGCTGTCATTAAAGGGAATGGCGGAAATACGTTTTACTAATTCAATATTCTATTATCACTCATCAGAAAATGTTTCAAGATCGGTTTTTTTTTTGTATAATTTTGTAACGTGTAAATACGACGGTACCTTTAATACATTTTTTTTATCATATTTTACACAATTAATTCTTTTATTATCATATTTTAATGATATGACTCAAATAATAAGAAAATACGCTAAACAAGAACAAGACCCTTCAAAAAATAATGTTTCATATGGTATCGTCGATTTAACAGTAATTCGAACTTTGTCAATGAATATTCACGAAATTATGTAACAACTCTTAAATTCTAATATAATATAATAAACACGAAATATAGAGAATTGAATATAGAGAGAACACGTCACTGACTTCATGCAATGGTGACAAGAGTATCTAATTGTCAAATTAATATTTTAAGCGAAAATAGACCTTCTAGTTTTGTGGTGTGCAAACGACATTCAACCTAAGTGTGGTAAAGCAATTGCGTTGTTGACTATAAATACAAACATACTTATGTCACTTCAAGTATTAGGCAAGACGTACTAGATGCACTTAAGAACAAGTGGTAAATTCACTGCAGTTTTTTGGCCAATATTTTTGACGACTTCTCTATTATTATTATTAGGATATATTACATCAATGAATACGTCCGTTGTATTAAACTTCAGTAAGTATTTAACTTCATCGATTAATGTATGTACTTTAATAACAAAAATACGTAAGTGTACTCTTGAGAATTAAATTGCTGATAATCACAAATAAAATCAGTCTTGTCATAATCTCTCTGCTTCGTCTCTCTCGCATTCTAAGTATCGAAATCGTTACAACTTTTCTGCAAAATAAGGTATAGGAAAGTGTTGATCTATTTCGAATATCTTCTTATTCTCTCGAGGTTTTCATCCATTGCTGCAACAATAATCAATATATTATATAAAAATATACCTTAGGTTTTGAATACAAATTTATATAGCCACAAGAATCAGTCTTACCACATTTTCATTCATTTTACATATGTATTTTTAAAAATTTACAGAATACTAATAATTTTTAAAAGAAATATATACGGTTGGGGAAAAACTTTCTTCACACTTATATGAAAGCTGAAGACATTTTTTTTTCAAGTTTATATTTAAATACAGTGCTTGTATATGTGTACATGTGCCTTTTTGTTCGATGACTTTTTCCCATCTTGAAGGTAGTGCCATGATTCCGTTGCTGAAGAAATGTTGGGACATCGAAGCAAAAAAAATGCGACAAGTAGTTTTGGTAGTCCTCTCTTGATGTTAACCTGACATTACCTAAAGAATTCTGAAGATACCGAAACAGGTGGAAATCTGTAGGTGCAAGGTCAGGGCTATATGGCGGATGCATTAACACCGCCCAGCCAAACTCTCTTTATCATTGCTGAGTGGCTAAAGATGTGTGTGGTTATGAAAGACCACATCCTTTCTATTGATCAATTCAGGCCGCTTTCTCTCAACTTCTTGCTTTATTCTAATCAGTTGTTGGCAGTAGAGATCCGAATCGACGGTTCTGCCCGGCGGTAAAACCCCATAATGAACAACTCTTTTCAAAAGGGTTAAAACTGTTTTGAGGTCAAATGCCAGTTCTATAGTATATTGTGATATACCGATCTTGCTCCACTTTTTCAAAAATGGCATCCATTTTATCCGTAACAGGGCGACCAGAGCGAGGTACATCTTTGACATAAAAATTCCCGGATTTAAAACGCTTAAATCAACTTTGTGCTTCTCTTATTGACACTGCATTAGGGTTTTTTTTCGGGAGTTGCGTCTTTTTTCCTTTTTTGTTAAAAAATTTTAAAAAGTATCGAATTTCTTCATTAGATTACGTTTTCTTTTTTATTTCATAAAGTGATGAACCAGAAAAACCTCCACCTGATGGTAAGTGCAACGTCTGCCCATAACAAATGCTTTGCCACCCAGATAATTTCTGTGTGACTCTACAGTGTGCCCATCACCCTGAGACATAGGTTCTTAAGTCTCATATGCCCAGTGATTACGCTAGCTCACAGTGCCCTTCAAACTGAAACACAGTAATGTTTGCACACTACTTCTTCACGGTAGAATAACTGGCCCTGGGGTGGTACCTACCTAGACGGACTCCTGCATAGGAATCCTACCACCACTTATTTTGACAGAAAGAAAAACCTATGAAAAATAGCTGTAAACAACATTTTACTATTTTGTTTCTTTTTTGAAATGTAGTATTTTTAATGCGATCAAAACCAGCCAGATAAAAATATAAATAATAGTACGGCCAAAGCGATTGTATTACAAGTTTATGCATACTATATGCCAAAAGACTTAAGACTCCGACCTATTATTAATGACATAAACTGCACAAATATGGTGCATGGGGTTTAACAAAAAATCCCAGAAAGTGTTATCTTTTCTGCTATCAAAAATAAAGTTATTACAAAACGACTTTCTAGAACGTGTTATAATAATAGTAAGGAATACGTAGACGAGAATAACCTCCAGAGGAGAGTGATTGATACCAAGCAGTGTCTATAATTGTGCGAATAGTTACGTTTGTATCATTATTATAAACTGACTGAAGTCCGCTACCCGCCTGCGTGGATTTAGATTTTTAAAAAACACCGTAGTAGCTCTTTGAAATGAAAGGTATCCTACGTCCGTCTCCAAGATGCAAGCTATTCTCTATGTCGAATTTCGTCAAGATCAGTTTAACGGGTGAGACTTGAAAAGGTAACAAACAGACAGAGGGATAGATATAGTTACTTTCGCATAATTTGGAGAAGGAATTTAAAAAACGCACGCTGTTTCTTGCAGGTTCTTCCCAGGTCTGAGGCATTTTAATAGTAGTAAAAAAAGTTGTTTGACATAAGTGACGAAAATAATTTATATTCTATCAAATATTCTATTATATTCTAATAAACGGGAGAAGACGCTGATTCCTAACAAGACGCAATTTTAACTAGTGCGGGAACCAGTGATGTCATTGGCGTGTATACATCCCTAATTGATGTGAATAAATAAACTGAAATAAAACTGAATTGCTACTACTCGCCATTGTCTAGCATAGCAGTCGAAATTTATCGAGTCAATGAAGTGAGGACTTCTAAGTGCCGCTGTGTTAACCGTATTTATGATTACAGAGTAAACCCAGTTCAATTTACCATTTATGTTATTGATCATACGATTTTCATGTCAAAGTAGTCAAAATCTTTGAATTTTTTCTCTATGGATTCAAATTAGTGGTCTAGTGGGTTACGTGAATGGCCTCTGCCTACCCCTTATATGGGGAAAAGGCGTGAGTGTATGTATGTATGGAACCAAACTCCAAATCTGCCAACCGCTGCAATAACAGCTTTTACTCAATGCTTATGAAAGTATATATAAAAAAAAAACAATATTTAAATTTTTTGTCTGTCTGTCTATCTGTTTGTTCCGGCTAATCTCCGAAACTGCTGGACTGATTTTGTTGGGACTTACACTGATAGATAGCTGATAATATAGCGGGTAACTTAGGCTACTTTAATTTTAGAAAAATAATTAGGGTTCTGCGCAAAAAAATTAAAACCTCGAAATTCGTTTCAAATAGAGAAGTATGCATATATATCATCGATCGGGGTCGGCTTCTTTACACGGGTTTCCATGGGGTATAACTGGTATTCAGTATATCTTTTTCCTTTTTATTTATATATTTTATTTCAATACAAGAACTCCTAAAGGATTATTAAAATAAAAGAAAAGAATCTTCGTTCGTTCCCTTCGTGCTTACAAAAAGAAAAAAAAACTAGGTAAACTATTAATACATGTAGTATTAATATTATAAACTTAAACTCTTTATCAGTCAATATTTTAATATCCCAATTACTGTAGAATATATTTCTTTGAATGAACATATAAGTGTTGTGGAATTTTATCAAAAATGGAACAGTTCTATTTTCGTCCGCCTGTATCACAATACAAATACAGTTTATTATTTAAGAGTGCTTTCATTGCAACTCAATTTACATTGCTTCGATTTACTAGCAGTTAGTCCAGGGAAAGGTACATTTTTAGATATTTCATTTTCATTGATTGCTTTATAACTAAGTTAGAATTTTACTACAATGGTAATGTTATTTGTTCAATTGCAACACGCAACCAGTGGTCCATTAGAATGACTTTATAAACTTTTATCAAGATTACCTTCATCTTTAACAATAAAATCAGAATTAAAATTCAGAAATAAGAAGTATTAAAAGCTTACTAAGAACATATTTAGCTTCCTGAAACCATAAAAACTTCAAATGCTATCGAACACCAACGAAGTCTTATAAAAAGAGATGTTTCTTCAACTCAGAATACTTTCAAAGGCATTAATCTATGTTGAGGAAACTGCTAAGAAATTGAAAGTAATAATTGAATTTCTCAAAGCCAATCCCGGGAAACTCATTCTTAAGTCTCGGCCTTACAGCAACAAACTTTGTTGAACTTATCTTTTTTTACCTTGCTTGGAAATCTTTTATAAAAATGTCCTTTTAATAAAGATTTAATATTATTTAAATATTGCCACTGCGCCACATTATTTAAATATTCGATAAAATCCAAATTAATAAAAAAAAGTTGTGGAAATATATCAATTCGAATCCATCAATTAAAGGTTTATAGTTGAGATATTTGGTTATTTTTGATTTCTACACGTTTCAGATAGCACAGACTTAATAAAGCTAACTAAAGCAAAATTCATTTAAAAAATATCTCATTGACAATCTAAACCTGTGTTATATTAAAGTTCCACAACTACAAAGGTATCTTTTCCTGTCGAAAGTTACTGACGTTGGCTTTGGCTGCAGCTAGAGTTGCAGTTGCAGGTAGGGCTGCAGTTGAATAATTTTGTTATTGATTTCTTATATATACAGACCTCTGCACGACAAGTCAGTTGATCTTAGCTTAACTAGTAAGGTACCAAACATGTATTGCCAACGTTCCATGACAGTATCCGAGCTGAGCAGCCAAATCACGTGTAGTGCTTCGAGGATCTTCTTCAATTAAAGCTTTTAGTTTTCCAACATCTTTTTCAACCATACGCCCAGAGCTTGGTTGATCAACTTGGTTACGTGCAGCTTCTGCAGCAGAATGACGTTACTGGTACTCATGGTGTCGAACATAGGTTTTAATATCACTAAATTTTTTCGCGACAGTTCACGTAACAACCACCGAACTACTCCTGTCGTCTGTGATTTTTTTAGGGCTGATGGCCACTGTTATCCTGAGGGCTTTTACAGCTTTACCGGATTGAAAGGTGGCCGAGCGCTTATGGCGCTACTGTAAAGCAGTAGTGTTGCAAACATTAATGTGTTTCGGTTTGAAAGGCACTGAGAGCTAGCGTAATCACAGGGCATATGAGACTAAGAACTGATGTTTCAGGGTGACAGACGCAGTTTGGTGTCACACAGAAATGGTCTGGGAGACACAGTATTTGTTATTGGCAGACGTTGTACTTACCATCAGGTGAACGTTTTGCTCACCCAGAATATTTCTGTGTAGCGCCACACTGCGCTCGTCCTCTTGAGATATCAGGTATTAAGTCTCATTTGCCCAGTAATTACGTTAGCTGTCAATGCTCTATAAACCGAGTTCAATGCTCTATGAACCTACCTTGACACATTCCTTCATAGGAATCCTACTACCTATGTGCTTTTCGCAATAGTTAATAAAAATTTAAAATTGTCATTATATTATTTCCACTAAATTGACATAGTTTGTAATGATTGATTAACGAACGATGAAAGATCTTTACAAAGTGGAAAATTGTTACGTGTTTTTTTTATTTATATACAATTAATATCTTATAATTTAATAAATAAGCAAGTAATTATATTATTATTTGAATCATTGCAACTTAAGAAATTATAACTATTAGTAAACACGTCACTTATACTAGACATTCTTCAGTTAAATTTATCTAAAATCACAAACAATAAGAAATTTATGTTTATCTCTGCCAACACGAAACACTCTAGCGTAAATTGTACATTGTTGTCGCTTGGTACAAATTAGACGAGCTGAACCGACTGTCTGTCATACGCACTGTTTATTTATGTCCTAAAACTAATTCACGGAGTTATGAAATGGATAATTTATTCATTTCAACACTTAGTCTATGTTTGAGAATTACAGTTGATTTTTCATTGCATTAAAATTACAACGTGCCGTCACCTTCTACAAAGCAGGCACAAAAAATTGTACTATTGTGTGGCGTCCAGGGATGTAATTCTCTTATTAATAGTTCCAGCAAAACGCCACAGACTGTAGACTAATAAAGAAAATTCATATAATTTATTTTATTAATTTATTTAAACTTTTATGCACTAGTGGTACATATGGCGGACTTAATGCCTAAAGGCATTCTCTCCTAGTACACCATAAGGCAAAGCAGAGATAAACATAATATGATAGGCGGTGCAGCGAACAATAAGATAATAACTTTTATTCATATTAAAAGGTCACAATTAGCCACTGTTTCCCCATACAGTTTTATTTGGATTTTTCGGCTAATTTTACAATGCTTTTCTTTTTTTGTGATGCTCGTCTTTAGCAAATAGGTACCGAACAATGATTTTTGCCGTTATTCACAAGAACCTATTACTAACACCGATTTCTAACAGCAGAAACTCGTAGTAGCTCGTAGGCAATTTATAACTGGACCTAACAGAGATTGTATGCATGGTACCTACGTTGCAGCTCATCCTTGGTGCTGTGTTTTAGGTCTAACACATTTAAGATGGTTTGCAAGGTTTTCTTCAGGCCTATTCTTTTTATATGTCATCAGTACGTGTAAAAAACCGTAAAAGGCGTTGCGTTGGCACATGTTTTAAAAAATTGGTGATGGGTTTTGATAGTTTGGGGATGGGGTGGAGTAGATGGAGGAGTACCATTTAAAAAAAACGTAGCACTACACAAGAATTACTCTTGCGTCCGTCGTAGTCAGGATGTTTACGTATTAGCAAACGTATTTGCCAAAATAAAAAATTGTTAAACATAAATATCCAGGCCCGAAATAACTGTCAGTTGGTTATACGTATATTTTTTTCGTCCGGAAATCGAACATACCGTAGAAGCCGTTCGCTATACCACTGCGCCAAACGATCCGTTTTACTGGGGTAGGATTTCTATGCAGGCATCCGTCTAGGTTGATAGGTGGGGTGGCCCAAGGCCAGTTATTCTGCCGTGAAGCAGTAGTGTGCAAACATTACTGTGTTTAGGTTTGAAGGGCACTGAGAGCTAGCATAATTACTGGGCATATGAGACTTTAAAACTGATATCTCAAGTTGCCGGGCGCAGTGTGGTGTCACGCAGAAATTTTGTGGGCGACACAGCGTTTGTTATAGGCAGACGTTGTCTTCTCTAAACTTCATAAATTGAGATCTAAATAAGACAAAATAATACAGTAACCACAACGTTAACGAAGGGTTTAGTAAACAGTCTCGGTATACGTGATTGCTATTTGATTATCTATTAAAAAATTAGCTGGTGTCGAACACTTCCTATCGGTTCGATAGGTGTCCGGCAGAATATGATACCATCTACCTCTTTCCTACCGAGGTGTCGTAAGAGGTGGCTAAGGTATTGTACGGGCAGCATTTATTCGTTCAGAATAAGTCCTTAATATGCAATGCTGTCACAACTATACCCCAGGGCCAGTTATTCTGTCGTGATGCAGTACTGTGCAAACATTACTGTGTTTCTGTTTGAAAGGCATTCTGGGCATATGAGACTTAAGAACTGATGTCTCAGGGTGACGGGCGCAGTGTGGTGTCACACCCGAGGTGTGTGTAGAAGTAAGAATGTTTTGACTCGTACCAAAATGGCAGCGACGTGGTTCGCCACCCTTCACGTCTCATTTCCCACGTCGGCGAAATGTGGGCTACATAAGTGGCCTCTGCCTACCCCTTATATGGGAAAAAGGCGTGACTGTATGCATGTAAAATATATAATCAAAAACTTAAAATTGACGTGACGACTATTGGGCCGTATTAATTATATAATGAATTCGGTCCCATAGTATAGCTAGAGTTATTAAAGCTGGGGGTCGATTTCTATTCCGCAAACATTTTTATGAAGAGTATGAATTTTAGTATCTGAGTCATTGATATTTATTGGTCTATTTCTTAATCTATATCTTTATAATAAAATCTTAGTTTAGAACAAGATGACGTGTGTTAGTGAAAAAAGTACCTTTGAGTAGAGTGTAGCATTGAATTTCTCTACTCCTCATCTTCAGTTTATTTTTTGACATCGATTTCAATATAAGTATATAGATCATCATCATCATTTCAGCCTATCAATATACAAAAACCCTAACAAAATTGTGTACTGTGGTGGCGGAAAGAGTCGATGGCCGATTTTTTAGCGATGGCCCACAATTTAGGTGTCTCTCTCTGAACTCGCCATCACCACGAAATCAGTGTTAGTGTAGGAAGCACGTACGCAAGCTATTCATCTTAAAGAAGAATTAAAAACTTAAAAGTACACATACTACTGATTTAACCGAAATCATTATAAACAGTCCCTTCACGTTTGTAAAAATATATCTCCATTATCGTATGCTATTTTAGCACATCACTAAAATCATCTTTCTAGTGTAAATTCTTGAGGCGCAGCCGACTTATTATTCTAAGTTAGTTTGCTTCTTCGTAGACATTTTAATGAGATGGAAGAACTTACAGCTTCCATTTCACAGTAAGAAAACATAGAATTGTCTTTCAGATGTAAGACTAATATAAGACGAGTGAAGTTTTGAATTGAATTTATTTCGTAAGCAATTTAAAAACGATAATTTCAAAAACATATTCTCCGATAGAAAGGAATTTTCGAATGTTGTACGATCACATTGTATCCTAAAAACATACGTTCGAATTAAAACGAAAAGCGGCGCCTCTACACAAAGAGAATATTATCAATAAGATTCGCCTCCGCACGCACTCTCTGATTCAAAGAGAATATAATGCCAACGCCACTTAGAGTGGCGGAACTTTCTTATGTACGTTTAAATTTATACAAATACAGTATGCAGGGAACCTAAAAACATTATTAAACAACGGTAGAAATAACATTGCTATGGGTGATTACGGTTGTATCTTAAAAATATCCGAAAAAAGTTATTGCGTGACGTAAATGAAATGAAATATATTTATTCTCTGACGTATGAAATACAAATTTCGTTTGTCTAAAGTCATTTATTTTTCAAACTACCACCTTTTCTTAATGAGGTCCCTGAGGTTTAAATTAAAGAAAAACTTGGACAACAGGCGTTATTATCGCTCTTGCAGACAATCATTTTGTTGAGAACTAGTGTAATCAAAATATAAAGAAGTGTGCACATACTTTAAAAATACAGGAAGAAGGTATTCGTAGATAAAGGCAATAGGCTTAATGTTAAGGGGATAAAACAGAAAGGTAAAATGGGCAGCATGAAATCAAGAGTTCCAAGTAATGAGTTTTTACTAGCTTTTTAAAGGAAAAGAGGGACTTAGTACGTCGAATGTGTAGGGGTAAGAAATTCCGCAAGCGCACAACTGTAACATCTTAAATAACTGATTTCTTAAATAAAGAGGAGAAATGTAGAAGATATTGGAGAAAAAGATTGAGAGCAGAACTAAGGAACCGTTCATGGGAGAAGGTAATATACTCAAAGCGGTCTTTTAAGTATTTAAGAGTGAAGAACATGTATTCCTTCGAAGATGCATTGGAACCACTTGAGCCGTGTACGAAGTTCGGAAGGTGAAACGCGTACAGAAATTGCAATCCCGATAGATCGCATTTCGCGAAGCACCTTTTGGAGACTGGACATAATCTAACCCGCGATCATACATTTAAAGTTTTACATATCTGCGACAAGAGATTACGGCTGTGTGTGCTGGAACAACTAGAAATAATTAAAAAAAATAACATAACACTGCTGAATGAGCAAATAAAAGTATTGAATTCAACACTGTTAAATATCTTTAAATCTAGTACTTAAAGTTCAAATCTTCTCGAAGTAGTCATTTGCTATCAATACGATCGCAAACGGCTGCCTACGTGTGGTGGATTGTGTAACGAATCGGCCGTTGTCGGCCGTTATCGCGATGACGTCATCGCATTATCTTAGATACTATTAGAGACTATAAATAGCAGCTCTTTAACCGGGTCGCTCACTCCTCACTCGCGGGCCTCTCACTCGCGGGCCTTCTGCTCGCGAGTCGCTTCCTATGACGCAGTAAAAGCCATAAGGCTAATTGCATACACACACACAAAAAAAAAAAAAAAAAAAAAAAAAGGGTCGCTCACTCGGCGGTTGACTGTCGTAGAATCAATATCGCTTGATAATGCCTCGTTTTGAGGTGAAACACGTGTCGTGTTCTCGTCTCCAGTGGTGTGTATTGCCTAGTGATAGTGGTGGAGGGTATCCGGTGGGGGCTCCCGGTGGCGGTATTGGTTTTCTTGTGCACGCTGTTGAGGGAGGGCGGGCGGTGCTCTTCAAAAGTAGGTAATACAGTAATACCATTTTACATTTTGCATGCGGATCTTAGCAAATTAACTTTCTCTCCTTTAATATAATGGATTTCCGCAAAGTAACGCCTGATTCTATTAACTACATTTAATTTCTCAGCCCAAGCTCCTAGGGAATCTGTACGTTTGAAGCTAGTCCTTTCCAAATGTTTATGACATTGTAATTCATCATCATTATCATTTCAGCCTATCAGTAGTCCACTGCTGACCATAGGCATCCCCCAAAGATTGCCACAAAAGTTTTTAGCTATAATTTTGAGGGGATTTTGCCATAGTTGGCAGGCGGGTTGGCAACCGCTGTTTATTTATTAAATGTTCCAGGAATATGCTGCTGCTCATCTCTTGGTTTTTATTTTTCCACTGTCGACTTTCACAACACCCACGGGTTTAGTTGGGGTAGAAGATTCTCTTAAGCTGCCACCACACGAGCAACATTATAATTACTTTATTTATGAAATAGTTTATTGTGGTTGTCTTTTTACAAAATGAATTATTAACCAACAATGATTCTTGCAATAATTATTGCTGAAGCCTCCTTTTAAACAATTGTAAAGAATTCGGATCTCATCTGCACAAGTCCAGATGTGCAACCAATTAGTTCTATAACTTAGGAAATTATATTAGAAAGAACACTGCCCAAATTCGCGTAAGAATCAATATACGTTTGACATATACCATAATTACTATTAACATAAAAACAAATACTAGAATTCAACGGACGCTTCAGATTAATAAAAGGAAAATAAATAGATATTTCATTAATTACGACACAACCGTTTCCCGAATAACATAAAATCATCGCTAAGCGCTGGATACGTAAGTCTAGAGACAGAAACCGAAGCCGTTTAAAGCGCTGTGCCACACACAGAGGCGCAGCTAAAAACCATATCAATAACTCAATCAATAACAATAACTGCGTGACCAATAAACAAATATAGCTTAACTAAGCGTGCGAGTGAGAGATATTGTGAACCAAAAGACACTAGAGTATTGACAAAATCAAATCAAAAAATGCCGGCGTTTTTTGATTAGATTTTGTTTTTAAATGTAATTTTGGCGACCGTTGTGTGTTTGTTGGGTGTTCTAATAGTTTTTTTTATCTATTTGCTTTTCGACAACCGGATTATAACAACTGATATTTTGAAATATACATAAAATCGAACAGCAAGGACATCTAAAATACCCTCAACATTGAAAAATTTTAGGTAGTAAATAAATTCTGAGAAGAATCTGCTTTCACGGATATATAGGTGTTATTTTGAACCTAATAATCAATGTTTTATGACTTGATTCTTGGGCGAACTTTGTATGGGACCTAAGCAATGTTCTTTTGCATGATAGGGAACAATATTATCCAAAAGTATGTAAAAGTCGCGCAACCCTTACAATTGCTTTGCTATCGTTTCCACATCAATCCGTAACAGCCGACAGCAGAATATGGCCTCCACTAAGTTTATTGCTTATGCCGTTCGTCGCGTCATTTACTTCCATTAAAAAAAACCTTATAAGCAAAGAGTGTCTGAAATTGATGGAATTTCAAAACAATTATTGGTGATGATTGTTCGCAAAAATCCGTCATTAGTAGGGTTACCAGACCTCAGAAAATTTGTTGACATGTCCGGAATTTTAACCCTCAGTCAAGGAAACAGGAGTAACTGCTATTGTTAGGAATTTATTTCAAAGAAGAAAGTACAAGTATAAGAAAAATATTTATAAAACATTCTGATAAAAAAATCTAACCAAAGTTTAATATAATTATTCATTTAATATATGAGATTTAAAAATATGTCGCGCGGCTCATATTTTGAAAATCTTGCTGCCTTCACATGCTACATACAGCATTCAGACAAACGGCATGTCAGGAAATTTACTAAAAAGTCAGGGACATTGTCAGGAAATCTCTTTATTTGTTATGGTAACCCTAGTCATTAGTGGCATCATAAACACAATAAATGTTCCATTAAATTTCAGTTAGCGTCACTAATCGCTTAGCTAATTACTAAAAGTCTCTGTAATGAATGCTTCGGTTGAAAAAATCATCTGTGGTGTACGAAAGACATACATACATAAGATCACGACTGTATCCCATAAGGGGTAGTCAGAGACTGGGCACTCACTGCAAAAACAGATGACTGCCACAATCCACGTTTCACCAAAACAATTTTATGCACTTGGTGTGATAGGTGGTAAGCCCATCGCCACCATGTGCTGTTGGGTGCACAGTGCTGTTTAATTCCTTACTCGCCTTTTACGAGATCCATTGGATGAGATGGAGTGGTAGTATTCTTTTAACGAGACGAAAACAAATAATATTAAATATTTAATGGATTGCATACGAGCATTCAGTATTTACAAATGCGCAGTGTAGTGTCACACATAAATGTTGTGAGTGGCACAGCGTATAGCGTATGGGCACTTGTTGCACTGACCATCAGGTGAACGATTTCCATGTCTTGTCACTTACTTTCTGAATAAACTGTTTTTAACTGGAACATTTTTTATCATGTCATGCTAAGCATAAACTCCTATGAGGAGTGGCATACATAGACGGAGTATTGGACCATAGTACGCCGCGAGAGTACGTGAATACTTATTCTTCGGTCCCTATTTTGCTATCCAACGGTACATCACATGGAGAGATTTCATCTCTACATATACCCACGACCCATACAAAGCGTTTTGCTTCTTCGTTTCTAATGCGCCAAGCTAGAGAGTATATAATTTCGGTGATGTAATTGCTGTTAGCCTTTCTTGGCTTTTACAGCTTCGTCGGATACCGTGCTCACGGGCTAGGGGCCCGCGTGCCAGGTTTGGTTTGACCCAAACATAAATACATAAATAAACTCCTACAATAACCTCGAAATCCATACTGTCGCGTTCGCTGCGCGCGGTTTAGAATATATCAAAATGATTTTAAGTCGCCTAATGACCGTCCGAGGGAGGCTGCGGGCCTCCATTCGAACTGTCGACTTGTGTGTCAGTAACTCTGCTCGAACACGGGTGTATCGTGTGTACGCGGTGTGATTGTCGACTGCTCTGCGCCGCTCTCTACGGCGGTCGCGCGTCGTGGTGCGAGCTAGAGAGTGGAACTATTGGACAGCGTCTCTCTTCCCAAAGGACTATAATATGGGTCATCAAGGTTAGAGGGAACAGGCATCTTCTAGGCTAACGTAGTAATTAGGACCATATCACCAGTTTAAAAATACCAGTACCATACACCAGTAGTGTAATGATAGTTAATATGTTTGGTGTAAGGTCATTAATGTTTTTTTTTATTTGGTGTAACCATTGCATGCTAATAAATAGTCGAATATCATCATCATTTCATCATTATAATGGTCATAAGTTTACTGCAGAATATAGGCTACCCTTAATTATGAATTGCCACAAAACACGGTCCTGAGCCACCTGCATCCATCGACTTCCCTCAAAACCGTGCCGGTCATTGCTCCATCTAGTGGTGGGGTCGCCGTCTCTGCGTTTGCTGGTACGATGTTGACATTTCTCAAGTAACCTCAAGTTCCCAATGGCTCTTCAAGCTTTTTGACTATCTAAACTTACACTTATCTAATCTAAACTTAGACTGTCGAACTCAAATTATAATTAAGAAAAAAAAGAATGAAAGAATAGTGTTATATGCTATTCTATTAACACTAGGTAGGATATTGACTCTTGGCCAAACCTTAACCGATTTACAATAAATGAAACAAATAAAAACACCATTTTAAAAACATACTTTTATTTAAGCCCTGTACTAAAACGAATATAATAAGTTTAGGTTCGGGGGCCCTTGCGCCAGTCATCCATAAATAAAGGTTTCGGCTAAGCGCCCTCAGCGCTATGCCACCTTTCAATCCGGCGAAGCTGTAAAAGCCTTCGGGCTAAACAGTGACCATCAGTCCTAAAAAGTTTAGGTTTTTTTTAAGGTAATGCAATGCCAATGCTAAGTATATATGTTTTACTTAAGTAGAGATTCTTACCTACATACCTATATAATTACACGTTAGTGGCCCGTCCGATCCCACCGCATATCGGCCTATAAGCCTCCTCAAGGCTCTAGGCAAGATATACGAACGCCTACTTCTCGCCCGCTTAAGAGACTTCATGCAGTCTCGAGGGATCCCCATCCACGCACGCAGTTTGGATTCCGAGTCAAACACTCATGTACCCAGCAGGTGCACCGCATAACGGAGCACATTCAATCCCGCTTCATACGCGGGCTTCATACTGGAGCGCTCTTCTTCGACGTGGCGAAAGCGTTCGACAAGGTCTGGCACAACGCGCTCGTATACAAGTTATACGGACTCGGTGTGCCAGATCGCCTCGTACTCATCATACGAGATTTCTTACGCAGTCGAACCTTCCGCTACCGCGTCGACGGGGTGCGATCCGAACCACATCCCATCCTAGCCGGCGTACCACAAGGCTCAGTCCTAGGTCCCGTGCTCTACACCCTTTTCACGAACGACATACCGCACACCAGCGGCGTCGAACTCGCCCTCTTCGCAGACGATACCTGCCTCTATGTGTCTGGGCGTAATCCAGACACTATCTCTAAACGCCTCCAATCCGCAGCCCGAACCCTCGGGAACTGGTTTCGGAAATGGAGGATCGAGGTCAACCCCATCAAAAGTGCAGCCATGTACTTCTCGCGGCGCTTAACGTCGCGCCTCCCCACCATAGAGTTATTCGATCGTCCAATCCCCTGGGAAAAGACAGTCAAATACTTAGGCGTCCTATTAGACTCGAGACTCAGCTTCGGTCCACATATTAACCGAGTAAGGAACCGAGCGGCGTCCGTCCTTGGCCGATTACATCCGTTACTAAATAAAAATAGCAAAATGTCCCTACGTAATAAAATTACACTTTACAAAGCCTGTATTCGGCCAATTATGACATACGCAAGCCCCGTATTTGCGCATGCCTCCCCGCGTCAAATTCACCGACTTCAGGTAATACAAAATATACCATAGCCCAATATCTAAAGTTGGCCTCTTGCCGATACTTCGACTCTGCTGCCACGCACCCCAACCCACTGGTTGTAAGTGCCGCCACATACAACCCCTTCGCGATACACCAAAACTCGACCCGCGGAAAAAGGAGACCGAGGCACGTCCTTGAGGACCCTGACGACGCGACCACTAGGGCCCAAGCGCTCTACTCATCACTACGCAAACACACAACATCACCATCATACCGCCCCCGCCGTCGGCGAGGGCGTATCAGACAAAGTTATTCGCGATACCGCCGCATCTCAGGTCGGTTCTCCCCTAGCAGTAGTATCATAAACAGAAGCGTCGCTGGAGTTTCTTGCGCCATTTCTTCTCCAGCGGAAACGCATTCCGAATTGGTGGTAAACTTATGTAATAATAATCATGATAATAGTAATAATAGTAGTAGTAATATTGCCCTCCCGATTGCAGTAACTGACCGAGCCGAGGCCGGCCCCCTTGGGCACCCTCGAGTCGGTTACTCACGCGAACAGGATGACGGTCCAAGCCGAGGTCCCCTCTTGGGGGCCCTTGCGCCAGTCATCTATAAATAAAGGTTTCGGCTAAGTGCCCTCAGCGCTATGCCACCTTTCAATCCGGCGAAGCTGTAAAAGCTAAAGCTTTTATAAAAAAAAAGCTACCGTTATAAAAATTAAACCGACCAAAAAAAAACTGATTAGCGAAAATAAATTACACTTTTTATTATTAATAACTAAGCGGCTTAAGAGAATCTACCACCCCATCTCATCCCGTGGGTGTCGTAAAAGTCGACAGAGGGAAAATAAAAACCAGGAGATGGGTAGCAGCATTTTCGGGGAACATGTGAATAAATAAACTGCGGTTGCCAACCCGCCTGCCAAGCGTGGCAACTATGGCAAAGTCCCCCAAAATGAGAGCTACTAATTTTTGTGGCAATCTATGGGGGAGACCTATGTTCAGCGGTGGACTAGTGATAGGCTGAAACAAAGAAGCTCCTGAGCTAATGTACGAGTAAGTAATTGATTTTGAGCCGGCGCTTACAGCGTACTATACAATTCGAAAATGAATTCTAGTAGTAACTAAAAGTACTTTTGTGCGTTTATATTATGTACTTATAGTTATGTTATTTACGTGTGTTGAGTAAGAATAACGTATGGTACGTCATAAAAAGATCTATAACATCATTTTAAGAAATTACTGTTATTAAATAAAAAGTTGTTCGAAACCAAACCCATGTAAATAGTCGTAGATCATTTCACCACAGTCATTAAGGGCAATAAAAACACCTTTCCCCACTCATTTGCGATGTTTAATCGCCTTTTGCGTACTAATTGCTCCCCATATTACACTACATAATGTTTTTGGGGTCAATTAAAAGACTTTACACAATACTTAACAAACATTCAGGTAGTTCAAATTATTTTCGAATTAAAATGCCACGACGGACAATTTGTAAATTTGAATTGTGACACTAAATTTTATTTCATCATTGAAGGAACCGACATATACAACAAAGCATCGATAATATTGTTAAATATAGTTCAATTTTAAAGATAGGAAAACTTAGAGCCGAGGAGCGTTGCCATATATTTGCCGTATTTTAAATTTTTGTTTTAAGATCTGCCAATGACAGTAGTTATTGATTATGGTATTTAAAAGCTACTGTGTTTTTCGAACCTAAATCGAAACTGGTCGGAAACGAAAAAAATTTAGAATAAGTCCATTGCCTAGTGTTACTCACTCTATCTATGACGGATGTCTATGAACGTGACTACGTCGATCAGTCCCTATCAGCCGAGATCGCGCAAGGACTCTCGTTTCAAATTTCATGGTATTTGGAGTTTGAGACCCGGTGTTGTCGGTAGCGCTGGGAATTTCCTTGACCGTGAGGAAACATCCTGAAGTAACCAAATTTCCTGTTCCACTGCCCCGCATTCCAAAGGCCAGATGTCGTTTCTTCCCTCGAATAGATCACGCCAAATGATCACAGCCGACTTTTTACATTTAATTTTTTTTTGTCAGGAATTGGCTAGCAAAAATATCGTCTGCCCATAACAAATGCTGTGTCGCCCCGAATATTTCTGTGTGGCACCACACCGCACCCAGAGACATCAGTTCTTAGGTCTCAAATGCCCAGTAATTACACTAGCTCTCAGTGCATTATTATAATTATTAAAATGTTTTAAAAAAGTAAATATATTATTAAAATTGTTAGTAACACTGTTAAGGTAATATAAATATGTAGAACATAAAACTATATTGCAAACATAAGAATGTAAAATATGAATCTAAATCTTCATTACACTGTTGCATAGTAAAACTAACAAAGAACTTCTCTAATGAATTTAAAAGCCCGTATTTCACGATTTACGCAATGTACCCAAAACATTTTGCGAGTAATTTGGGTTCAGCCAGAAAACTAGCGATAAGCGCAAGAAAGCGCTATGAGCCACATGATTCATTTAATATTAGTAATACGATTTCTCTTCTTGCAAAAAGTAGATAATCTAAATGACTTATAATTTTCTATTTTAATACAAAAACATACATACAGTTACGCCTTTTTCCTATATGGAGTAGACAGACCAGACCAGAAAGGAGACGTGACGTAGCTTACCTTTCGCCCTCGCGGGAAACGAGACGCGACCGATGTCGAACCACGTCGCCGCCATTTTGGTACGAGTCAAGAAATTCTTACTCCCCTTTGTGTTCCGACGAGCAGTATAGAAACAGCATTGAATAGAAAAAGCATAGATATAAATGCATGTATTCTTTATTATACACCCAATACAGCAAGAACAAAAACGAAACAAAATGCTTTACTTCAACCTTTAACGAATAATATGAAACCCCAACTAACAAAAGAGGCCCTCTTTTAGGAGAAAGTGACGAGACTAGCAAAACTTTCACCTGATGGTAAGTGCAACGTCTGTCCATAACTAATGCTGTGTCACTTAGAACATTTCGGTGTGACACCACATCTTGCCTGTTCCTCTGAAACTTTAGTTTCTTCTAATTTGAAGGGCACTATAGACCATGACATCACTAAGCAACTGGGAGTTAATAACTGATATCTCAGGATGACAAGCGTTTCGCACATACTGCTACCTTGGCAATCAAAAGTTATGTGTAGATAAGACTGTTATGGATAGATGTGTCACTAAAAATCAGAGGAGTGACTTGCTCTTCACTGATATAAAAGATACAAAACTGTTTGTAACATTATTGTCGTTCAAAGTCTCTCTTTGGCACTTAGTTGTCTTTAATAGTGTTCTTTTATTCTAAAACGAATGATCGAATAACAGCGGCCAATGAACAGACTCATGCAAAACCGTGGTAGCTCAGGGGCTAGGCGCTAGCTTTAAATTTCATAGTACGCGAGTGACCTGGGTTCGATTCCCGGTGCCGCCACCACTAAAATTGTTAATTGCAATTTTAAGTGCTGATTTACCACGTGCTCGGCGGTGAAGGGAAACATCGTGAGGAAACCTGCATGTCTCAGAAATAAAAAATATTTCGAAGACATGTGAAGTCCGCCAACCCGCATTGGAGCAGCGCGGCGGATTCTTCCTAGCTCCAAAAATCCTCTCAGAAATGAGAGGAGGCCTGTGCTCAGCAGTGGGACATTTATAGGCTGAAACTTTACTTTTTTACTTTATGCAAAACTAAAATAACAACATTACTGCTTTTGGTATGGTAATAAATAAATAAATAATAGTGAAAGAAAGTTAATTTACTAAAAACCGCATGCAAAATATAAAATGGTGTATACTAACTAGTTCTTGAAATGTGTAGTGTTCTTGACACTACGACAGATAGCCGGGTAGAGTCAATAACACTTGGTAATGCCTCGTTTTCTGGTGACCCATTAGTCGTGTTCTCGCCGTTAGTGGTGTGTATTGCCTAGTGGCAGTATTGTAGTGGTGGAGGGTATCTGGTGGCGGTATTAGTTTTCTTGTGGAGGGTATCCGGTGGCGGTATTAGTATGCTCGTGGAGGGCGGACGGTGCTCTTCAAAAATTAGGTGACACACACCATTTTAAGTTTTGTATGCGGATAGTAGCACATTAACTTTCTTTCCTTCAATCAAGAAATAAATATCAAGTTCAACATCACCCTATAACAGTGCGGTTCTTTATAGAAGGGGAAAGCAGCTCACCTGGCGGTAAGTGATCACCGCCGCCCATAATGTCACACAGAATTTTTCATTGCAATATTCTATGTAGACCCTCACCGCGTATATCGCTATAAGACATCAGTTCGTAAAACCCATTTTGAAACCAAAACACATTTGCACAGCACTGCTTGACGACAACTGGCACTACGACTACGATGGTACCGTCCTAGGGGGACACCTATAGATATCCTACCAATAATATTTATCAAAGTTTCGAAAACCATGGAGCCGACATCTGCAATCAAACTCAAAATAGGGCTAAATCATTGTCATGAAAATAGGAACATGTACCGAAGATAAGTTACATTGTTATTAGTAGCAATAATGATACATTACTTGCTTACAAATTTAAACTAAGTGTGATAGATAAAGAAAAAACCTCTCTATTTAATAGCCCCACACCTGTAATGTAAGCTCAGTTCAAGTAACTTAACACACATTGCAGCAGAGACTACGAGTATATTTAGTTCTGTTTGTCTTTCAACTAAGCTGAAACATTTCGAATACTTACTATTCATTTCAGTAATGTTTCCTTGTTTCAGATTCACGGAAAAGCGAAATGCAGACTCTTGTGCATAAACGTTTTATAAAGGATCAACGGTGTTGTAAAGAATTTGATTTACATAATACGAAATTAAACTTACAAACAATGAGTTTACAAATTCTTTAATTAATATATAGATCCCTTACATAAACTTTAGCCGATATGTGTCCGGCAAAGAAGAATAGCACCTATTTCCTACCGAGGTGTCGTAAGAGGCGATTAAGGTATTGTACGGACAGCCTCTATTCGTGTAGAATAACACCATAATATGCAATGCTGTTACTATACTGCTCGTGGGAACACAATGGTGAGTAAGAATATTTTGACTCGTAACAAAATGGCGGGGACGTTGCCCGCCATCCGCCGCGTCTCGTATCCTGCGAGGGCGAAAAGTAAGCTACGTGAGTGGCGTCTGACTACCACTTAAGGGAAAAAGGCGTGACTGTATGTACGTACGTATGTAACTAATTTATGTACCTTCAGACGTAGAATTTCTAAAAGAAAAAATTGTACGTCTTCTGACGTTAGCTTACGTATACCTGTATCACACGTAATATTTGTTCACATATATGTTTATGGATAAATCACAGGCTGGGCTTTTCATGCATACAATGCTGTGATTTTATTTTTATTTTATTGGATTTCCAACAAGGCTTACACGACTAAGCCATATTAAATCAGGCACAATACTATTAAACATCCAATGTTACCTCACTTTCAGGAAATCGCAGCATGCGTTAAATACATAGAACATTAATTAATAAGAGCATAATTATGATGCAAAAACCTTAATTATTATAGAATATAACGTAAAATATTTTAACAGAACGTGAATATATTATGTGAAATCAAAAGAAATTTAATTATACTTTGAACGCATTAATTTTAATTTAACTTTAAATGCAAATAATAATGGAATATTTACTGTGATACCGTTATATTGATTTTATAGGTGTATGACCTTAATCTGTTTCTTTATATGAAAACTACCTGGCCTGGCAGACGTTGTTCTGCCCGTTCCAGTAGGTGATGCGATGTCTGATTTATTACATTCACGTATGAATAAATGACAGTCGACCACAGCGCCATCTATTGGGTCAAGGTTTCATGTTTTTTTTTTAATAAAGTGACGACACGAGCAAAACGTTCACCTGATGGTAAGTGCAACGTCTACCCATAACAAATGCTGTGTCATACAGAACATTTCTGTGTGTAACCATTCTGCGCTCGTCACCCACAGACATCAGATCATCAGTCTCATATGCCCAGTGATTACGCTAGCTCTCAGTGCCCTTTGAACCGAAACACAGTAATGTTTGCACACTACTACTTCACGGCAGAATAACTGGCACTGGGGTGGTACCTACCTAGACGGATTCAAATGTTTTGGATATGACCTAGTTTATAAATACAGAATTTATTATTTACTTGTCTACTACGCTACCTTACGAATTACGACACTTTACCGTTCCCTTATAACATATAAAACTATCGCTTTAGCGCTGGATCCGTAAGTAGCAGAGGCAGGAGCCAAAGCTGCTGAAAGCGCTAAGTGCCAGACAAAAATGCGCAACTAAAAACGATGGTAAAATTAACAGTGTTTACAATGCAAGGGAGAAATAAAATTTAGCTTATGTAAACGCGAGACTGAGAGATATTTTAAATTAACAAATTCACATGCAAGCGGCAATCTTTGATTTGATTTTGTTTTTAAATGTAATTAATAAAAATAGGCAATGTAGGATTTTTATACAACTGTACTGTTGTAGTGTGCAATATTACTGTGTTTCAGTCTGAAAGGCACTGAGAGCTAGTGTAATTACTGAGCATATGAGACTTAAGAACTGATATCTCTGGTTGATGGGCGCAGTTTGGTGCAACCCAGAAATATCCTGGGTGACACAGCATTTATTATAGACAGTCGTTGCACTTGCAATCAAGAAACGTTTGATTGTGTGGTTTTTTCTATTATTAAAAAAAAATCCTTTTGATAATTGTGAGATACAGTATCTGTTGCCCTTCTATTTATACGTTTAAGGTTGTACTTAAAACTAAATTGGAATACCCCTTCAAACACTTCTAAAGTTTGCGAGAAGTATCAAATGCTCAATCTAAGTTCGAACTATGCAAGTTAGCATCTCGCTTAGCCTCTAGCTAGAAAGTGTTTGTATAACTAACCACGTGCTATTGCAAACTTGCAAGTAAGGTAATTTGAAAGATCGATCCCGGAAAACTTTACCCTAGTTAGTGTTTTGAAGGTACGCTTTAGACAAACTAAGATCTTGATAAGATTCTCGCCAATCAAGTCGTCTTAAACTTCAAACAGATTACTTTCTTGGTTATAGTACTATCAAATTTCGAGAACTTCGTTAATGAACGTACAAAACTTGATATGTATTATTAATAATGTATATAGCACGAAATAACTCTGACCTTGCAAGGCCCTTGGCTAACGAAACCAATGACATTGTAATTCTTCTTCTTTTTTCTTATATTGATGGCTCCATCGTTTCTCCGATGATTCTGTGTCCAGGTTGAAAAATACAAGGACAACTTTAATCAAAAAAAAAAACAAAAAAAGTTTAAAAAAGCTTTAGTAACACAGGCTGTGTTCCTATGCAGGAATCCGTTTCAGGAAACATTGGACCATATAGTACTGGGTAAAACTGCAGCTATTATGGAAAGGCAGTGACAATTACTGTCATGTGAACGACTTGCTCAACTCGTCACTTACCAGCATTCATTTAGAAAACGTATTTATTTATAATATATGACAAAGAAAGGCGGGAATTCATTTCGTAGAGCGTAGACCTTACGCCTCTATAATTCTATTCGCATCATCACGTCAACCTGTATTAACAGTCAACTTTGAAAGGGCCTGAATCCGTCAAAGTTAGATTTAACGTAATCAAATAATTGTGTTTATTAACATTCTGTTGTTTGGTATTTTCAACACCAGTGCCTATTCCAAATATTTGATGAAATTGTGTTACCGTCTGAAGTATGAAAACATTTTCTGTATAAAATTAATTACCTGTTATTAATAATTTATTTTTAACACGATTTTATATAAACTGTGCAAACTAACTTTATCTACAGACATAACCTTATAAAAACACATTTTTAACAAAAATCAATCTTGTTTATTAACTGCTAGATAAATAAAAGGTGATAAATTAAGCTAATAACTAAAACATCTGTGACACAACACTTTTAAAAAAGTAAAAACGACATTTAATGCTTTATTCAAAGCAAGTTAAAAGAAGTAAGAAAAATAAGGACTAATTTAACAGATAAAAATACTATCAACTACAGACTACATTAATCAGTTCTCTTTTTTCATACGTTATTTGCAACGCCACCTCAGCTTTAAAATATTGTGCTGCGTAAGCTAAGGTTTAAGGGTTAAGGTTTAAGGGTTAAGGTTTTTAAGGTTTAAACTTAATGGTTTGTAAAGCAAGTGAACATTTTCTTTTCAGTTGTAGGAAAAAATTATGCAAAAACTTATAATTCACAATTGGACAAATATGTTATTTATTAGTATTCATACTACAGCATACATAATGTTATTCAACCCCATTAATAAGAACTTTAACAATATCAATAAGTTCAACTAATAACTATAAACAGAGGCGGCAGCTTCTTCGTACTCTGTGTACGTTTTCTAGAAAACACATGTTTTTTGTTAGGACGTTATCGTTGTTTGACGAAAACAATGTTTATTTGTTACTTACATAGCATAGAAATCATTTATAGAGCTCTTCTATAATAATTATTATTTTAACCTTTGGAAGACAGGAGACTCTCTAGACCTAAAATCGCATATTGTTTAAATTGCTTAATTTTGATAAATGTTCATATAATATTTCAAATTCAAATTTAGACCTGCGGTGGTTGGCTGATAAAATTCTGTATAACTATGCATATGTTACCTAGGGGTTATTAACTCCATCAGACGCATGACAGAAATCGAATAACATTGATATGTTTTCCTATTTCATGGTAATTGTGGTAAGCGGATGTAATTTCGGGTTATTTTGTTATAAATTCAAACTCAAAGAAATTTATCTTTAAAAACTCTCCGAGAGTAATCGGCTCTTTTGGGTTATACGCATTCATGGTATTATTTTGTAAGGGTGATAAACGGCGACCGTGTCAGTAACAGAGTTTGTTGGTGGTTTGTTGGACATCTAGATCATGGGTACAAATTCTGTATAGTAGGCGGCTTAGAATGAAACCCAGGCGAATTCTCTTCCAAATGATTATTACTTAGAAGAGGGTTCTTTCGTTTCTCTGTTTATACTATGTCTCGTCCAAAGATAAATCAGTCATCCTGTCGAGAATGCTTAGTTCTCTGGAATTCTTCTTTTACTGTGACACAGTGTCAGAGTAACAGAATTCTAAAAAAGTGTGTACCGCTGTAAACAGATAAGGAAATGACGACCGGAATGTTTATCTCAGAGACTAAAACGGTGATGAGACTATGCATTGTGCTAAATATTGCTGTTTTTCTATTCTTAACCTCTTCGGTAGAATAGAGGCTATCTACCAAACCACTTCCGTCAAGTATTGGCGATAATGATTTCTTATATTTACGCGAACACTACACATTTAAATGAAACTAAGTTTACGGATTTTATCGCGTTTAATTTATTACTATTTATAACCCGTCGTTTCGAGTGCTTTACAGCACCCATGGTCACGGGAGGACTGAGGTGACAGATGTCCTGATGTCATAGTTAACCTGGGGTACCTTCAGCTTTTAATTATTATTTTTGGGTTACACACAGTTAGCTCTTTCTGCGTAGATGACATCAGGACATCTGTCACCTCAGTCCTCCCGTGACCATGGGTGCTGTAAAGCACTCGAAACGTCGGGTTATAAATAGTAATAAATTAAACGCGATAAAATCCGTAAACTTATTTTCATTTAAAAGTATTGGTGATATTTAATATGATTTTAACAACGTTAATGAAATAGAACGTATGTCTATAGTTTAAAGCTATCGACTTTAATCGGTAAACACCTTTACCAGGTTTTATACATATAGGTAACCTTAAATTATATTAACATCTGTGAATCTGTGTTTTTTTTATATTAATTTTACTGTTTATATTGAATATGGAATGTGAAAATGAATTGGGAATAAATATACCGACATCTAAGGGAATCCAGAGAGATGCAAGTCTCTCACAAGTCGTCTAGCCGTAAATCACGGTACTGTAGTTGATGGCACCACAAGGCCTGATGTTATCCAAACAAGAACCGAGAAGAAAACCATGTATCCCAGAAGTAAAGGAGTATCTATAGAGGCTTGCGGAAAAAATATTCGGATAGATGTAGAGAACATAGTCTGACAGATAGGAATTAAAAAATATCGAATATTTCGCAATAATTCAATATGATATATACAAATAATTCCAATATTAAAAAAAAAACGATAATTTCTCATTGTCCCATGCAACTATTACTTCCTTCATAATACTTAATGTAACTTAAAGCTCATCATCATCATCACTTCAAATAATCAGAAGTCCCACTCCAGAACATAGGCCTCCCACAGAGTGCCACAAAACACGGTCTAAGACACACCTACATCGATTGAAATACCGCAAAACCGTTTAAGTCGCCGTTTCACCCAGTGTGGGTCTTACGATACTTTTACCAGTACGAGGTTTCCACTCCAGAACTTTTCTATTATAATTCTGCTGCGGATAACATCGTTACGAATTGTCTCGCAGAGAAAAACCGAGCATGGTTCTTTCCATAGCTCACTGAGCGATTCCAAGCTTCCTCATGCGGCATGCAGTGTGTGAAAGAACGCTGCCCAGCCGTGTTGTCCATTTATGGATAATTGACACTTAACTTCTGTCTGTTCGTTTTATATATGCACTGGACGTCGAATCCTCGAGCGAATAAGTTAATTCGATATGGATGCATCGATTAAATATGATATGCAGGGTGCTGTGAAGTGTAGTTGGGATAGCAGTAAAACTAAACGCGATAAATTCCGTAAATTTAACTTTTATTTTATGAATAGGTTTAACGTGAATATAGGAAATCATTAACTAAATTAGATTTTAGGTATTCGTATTTAAAATTATCATATTAAAAGTTGAATCGAAGTGTAGTAAAATAATGGACGTGAGATTATTCACTAAGACTTTTGTCCTAGTTGAACCGTTAAATTGTTCACACATATTAAAGAAATTTACTTACGTGCCAGAGTTGCAGTTTTCCGATATATAAAAATATTGCCCTGAGAAGTCCCGCAGAAAAACAAGAATTAGTAAAGAGTACCATTGTTATATTGGAGAGCCGTGGTAGCCCAGGGGCTAGGCGATCGCTTTAAATTTCATAGTACGCGAGTGACCTGGGTTCCCCCGCCGGCACCACTAAAATTGTTAATTGCAATTTTAAGTGCTGAATTACCACATGCTCGGCGGCGAAGGAAAACATCGTGAGGAAACCTGCATGTCTGAGAAATAAAAAATATTTCGAAGACGTGTAGTCCGCCAACCCGCATTGGAGCAGCGTGGCGGATTCTTCCTAGCTCCAAAACCCTCTCAGAAATGAGAGGAGGCCTGTGCTCAGTAGTGGGACATTTATAGGCTGAAACTTTACTTTTTTTTACCATTGTAAAAAATAGGGCTATATTTGGTGCGTCACAGAATCATTTACACAAGCAAGTCGACATCATATTATTGTAATAGATGGACTTAGACTCTTTTTATTAAAAACGATGCCCCAAAGTAAGATTTCCCCTGTATCGTTTTACACACATAAATTTCACACAACCACCTCCCAAAACCAATGATTTGTGTTTTTGCACAAAGGTTGGCTCCGGTTGGGATTCGAGCCCCTCCATTCAGAGTACCCGACTTCTACGCCGCGGGACTCTAAACGTAGAGAATTTAGTTGGCACTACGTACAGTTTTCAAAGCATAATGTCTTATGGTATTTTGTTGTGGAGAAATGCGACTGACGTAGAGGTGATTTTTGTTTTGCAAAAGAGGGTCATAAGATTATCACAATACTAAACGATCCATGTGCTCCTGAGTATTTGAAATCTAGGTTTCAATATCTGGGAGATTCTCATGACTGTTCTCTCCGTTCCTCGGGTAATCTCAAATTGCTTACGCCATTACACCGATCTGGTTACTCATCTCACTCTTTCGCCTTAACGGATAGAAGACTCTGGAAAGATATACCTCTTGACATTAAAAAAGCTCCTAACAAGTTTGCGTTCAAAAATAAAGTACGGGAATATTATAAAAATTCGCTGCAAGTTTGAATTCTATTTTTCTCTCTTTTTCGTGTGTATGTGTGTTTATTTATAATGTATGTATGTATGTGTATATATACTTGTCTATGTGTATCTGTGTATATGTATGTATTGGTATAATTATGTATATATATTTTATAGTTTATATGTTTATATTTATAGATCTGGTCATAATAAATTATTTTATTTACTCTCTTATTGTTCGCTGCACCGCCTATCACATTATGTTTTTCACTGCTTTGCCTTATGGTTGACTGGTAGAGAATGCCTTTAGGCATTTAGTCCGCATATTTACCACGTGTGCATAAAAGCTTAAATAAATAAATAAAAAATTAGAAAGTTAATCACTTTAATAAAGAAAGTGATGTAATGTAAATACCACATGGAGTACTGTTCTCATCTCTGGGCTGGGGAGCCTCAGTGTCAGGTACTTCCATTTGACCGCATTCAACGAAGAGCGGCTCGAATCGTCGACGACCATGTTCTATCTGATCGGATTGATCCCCTGGCTTTGCGTAGAGATGTTGCATCCCGTTCCGAGGAATTGTTCGGATTAATTCCAGCCGCTGATTTTCACCATCGCTCATTGCAGCACAGCGCAAAATTCCATCGTCACCACCTTGATGGTTGGCATTCCAGCACAGTGCGTTTTTCGCGCAATTTTTTGCCACGCACAAGCACTTTATGGAATCTGCTGCCGCCAGCGGTTTTTCCGGACCTATATGACTTAGGGACCTTCAATAAAATAGCCTATTCCTTTCTCAAAGGCCGGCAACGCATCTGCTATTCCTCTGGTATTGTAGATGTTCATGGGCGGCGGTGATCACATCCCATCAGGTGAGCCGCTTGCTCGTTTGTCCCCTATTCCATAAAAAAAGAACAAGCACAAATTAATAATGCCAGTTACTCACACTGTCACTGACTTCACAGAGTCAGTAACTCTCATGGGGCAATGTATACGTTTTTACAACAAAATCCCAGAAAGTGCACAGTCTTTCAATTAAAAAGTTCAAACATTTGTTAAACAAAGACTTTTTAAGAAGGGTTATTATAATATTAAGGAATACATGGATAATGCTAACCGCTGGGAATGAAGTGATCGCTGCCAAGCTATTTCTACATCTTTATAATACTGCTGTAATTGTATATTTAAAATGTCTGAAAAAAATCCCGCTGGGTTTCTTACTGGTTCTTCCCAGGACAGAGGCAGTTCTTTGCGAACTAGTGTACCTTAAAAAAATGACGTTCAATGAGTATTATGAAAATGATCTATATTGAATTTAAAATATTCTATTCTATTCTAGTGCTGTCATTTTGCCATTCATTCATGGTTTTTTTTTTTGGGATACACGATAAAACTAACAAAAACCTAGAAAGCAGCGAATACCCTGACCTTTCCAACCAGCACATTCCAGAACATTTCGAGAGGTCGTAGAGGTGTTTCATTATATAGTAGTTACGTAATAGCTGTTCCCATATGAACTTCAACCCACGTACGACCAGCCAGCATCGAATACTGTCACCCTGCAACTTTTACGTTTATACCCATTTTACAGAAAATGGTTTCACAGGGAATCATGCCAAAAGTAACGTCTGTTAAAGTTTACAGTGTTATTCTGCTACTCGTTTATCACAACCCAGAGGACACGTGTAAGGGACCGAAAGTTAAAACCTACTGAAGCGAACAGCTTCCACCTTCGTGTAGTTTGACTGTTTAGCCTGTATGTTGAGTCGTCTGGCGATGTTATGCAGTCTGGCGATGCGGTGAGGCTGCGGTCCAGGTCTTCAATGCGTCGAGACGTATGGAGACAGTGTTGATGCCGCAGGAATCAGCCTGAGGAGAGAGGCCGCCGTTGATGATCCCCAGTGGCCGAGAGACTAGGAAGCACGCGTTGTGCCGACAGTAGTCTGTGCTGTGACTGCGCTGGCTGCCGATGACATTGTTGCTGTGGTTCGGAGAAGCTGGCTGCAATGTTCATACCGGGGTCATCATTTTGGCGAATAATATTGCCAAGGTAAAGGGTAGCCGGCTAATAATGATAGTCACAAAGTATTTTTTATTAATTATTGTTGTTGCTTGTTGTTCGCATGCTACTGAGCCTGGCGGATACGATACACATTGACACATTGACAATCAAATATTTTTGTTTATTTACTTTCTGCCGTAATAAGACATCGTTACTGATAGGAATACGATTTTCTCGGTAGTACTCATTAGGTAAGCCTTAAAGTAAGCCACCGAAATCCTAGAATCAGGTAACTTGTTTTACCACCGGGTGGGCGAACATCTGTAAAAAAGGTCCAAAATCTCTCCGACCAAATTCTCAATATCGTGATGGCTAGATGTGAAATGAAGCCGCAGTCCTCAACTGACGCATCAGCACATCGGCAACTGTACAGACAGATCTCCCGATGTATGCTGCGAGATCTATTCGAAATTTGTGTTATGCCAGTCAGTTTTGCAGTGCCAGGTTGACTGTCGGTATATCGAGGTGATGTAGTGCTTGTACAGCAAAGCTACGATGGGTATCCGAGTATCAGCTACAATAGCTATAGAACAAGAGTACGAAACCGAACCAATTGCAGAAAGGTATAAGACAGGGCGATATAAAAATTCCCGAAAATCCTGACCGTGGCATTGAAAGATGTCTTCAAGCTACTAGACTGATAAGGATACGGCGTTAACATCAATGGCGAATGCATCACTCACCTTCGATTTGCCGACGATATAGTCATAATGGCAGAACCGCTGTAAGACCTTAGCACTATGCTCAATGACCTGAATAGTGTATCCCACCGGGTAGTCCTTAAGATAAACATGAACAAGACGAAGATCATGTCTAACGTCCATGTCACACCTTTACCAGTTGTTGTTGGGAACACTACGATCGAAGTTGTCGACGAATATGTATACCTAGGACAGATTGTCCGACTAGGTATATCCAATTTCGACCAAGAGGTCAATCGACGGATCCAACTCGGCTGGGCAGCGTTCGGGAATCTGGGTCACATCTCGTCGGGTATACACCGGCATCAAAACAAAAGTAAACAACCAGTGCGTGTTGCCGGCGTTTAGTTTCTCTGTGAGAAAGAATCCATAGATGATTTCCGCAGCAGAACTAGAGTAACCGACATAGCCCTTAGGATTAGGACTATAGGACAAGCTGAAATGGCAATGAGCCGACCATATAGCTGTTGACTGTTGGGTAACTGTTGGGGAGTAACTGTAAGGAGACTCCCCTCTAGATGGAGCGACGACCTGCACGGTTTTGTGGGAAGAATGCGGGTGGCTCAGGAACGTGTTTTGTGATAATCTATGTGAGGGAGGGCTATGGTAGACAGTGGACTAAGACAGGCTGAAATGATGATGATGATTTAATATTACCAATAATAATGCTAAATTCATCTGCTGCTGGAGATACCTATTATATATATATATATATATATATATATATAATATATTGTTCATGGGCGGTGGTGATCACTTACCATCAGGTGAGCCATTTGCTCGTTTGCCCCCTCTCCTATAAAAAAATAAATAAATGAAACCAACCTTCCGTAGGAGCGTCATTACGTTCAGCTCCGTTTTCAGATTCACCTGCATAATCAAACAAACTCATCAATTCGAATTCATAGCGCTTCGAGCTCCATATAACTCCGTACTGCCTGAGCCGAAATCTGAGTCGGAGGTGTAAAATCAATCGGAAGTTACGACCTTTCGTATAGCATAGACTATAGCATAGAGAAGTCAAGGAAGCAGTCGTATACATGCAAGATCCGAAAACTAATCATTGTGTTATTATTATTTTAATTAGACCCATCTGTCAAGTGGTCTGAACTACTTTTCAAGGTTTGTAATCTATGGATTTTTATGTTGTCACTATACACATATTACACACTAGCGATCCGCCCCGGCTTCGCACGGGTACATAGATATTAGAAAGATAAACTAGTAATTTATTTGGACACACAGAACAACCACAATCCCTTCACTAACATTTTTCGTAGCGACTATGCTCATCGGCGAATCTGCAGCTGGTCAGGTCAGATTAAGTTACCAAAATAATATTTTATTTATGGGAACATAAGCCATGAAAGTTTAGTGGCTCAGAGCTTCCTTGTAAACAATATTTGATGTCGTGTTAGCAAAATAAAACGACCGCTCTCGACCGCTGCGCAAAGGGAGCCGCGAACTCGATGATGCCCAAGTCGCATGAAACCGGGCGGCGCGGGGTTCGACACCGCGGCCGCTCTATTTATTATAGAGCGTTTCAGATTTAAATTAAAAAAAATATAATTAAAATTACAAACCAGTATTCAATTGTTTCTAGTTTACAAAAAGTAAAATGAGTAGGTAGGTAATCAATAGAACTTCGTCTAATCGCGTGTAGCGCGGGCGAGCGTAGGGCTGTTCGCTCACAGCGCAGCATTTTTCTTACTTTTAGCATTTTTATACCCGTCGTAACTTCTAAACGATAGGTCCGATTCGAATAATTTAAAGAGTACTTGACATGTACATAATCAACCATGACTATGAAACTATTTTGTAGGATAAGTATAAATATTATGATATGAATGTCGAATCATCTTTCGATTGTACCCGTGTTTTGATAGACTAATTTGAACAAAAAGTGGTTATTGTGACTTAACTATAATAGAGTAATGATAAGTTCTATGAAAATGTTTTACATTATTTTCTTTATCATTAATAGTTTTTGCAGCGAATGCCAAATAATTACTCTTGTTACTAAATTTTTGATACCTTGAGTTTCATAATAGCAATTTTGGTAGGAATCTCGGTTATTTTTTAAATAAAATACAACTCATGTTAGTCGGTGATAATGTAGTTGTATATAGGTGCAAGAATTTTTAAAATCGGTTCAGTAGTTTTTGATTTAAATCATTACAACCAAACATACAAAAAATCAAATCTTTCTTCTTTATAATATTAGTTTAGAAGTATTGTACTTTATCATAATTTCAACATTTTTCATAATTTTATTTTAAATGTGCATCTTTGCTTTTATTAAAATAACGGTTTTAAAAAAATTCTACCCTAGTTACTTGCCAGGTTTTCTTTGTTACACTACAAACACTAGCAAATACGTTTCAAATCAGCCTAAATGAAACAGAATATTTTGATTTGAATAATTTGATTATTTTGCATACCATGGAGACACGTCTTTAATTACACAATGAAAGTAGATATAACCTAGTCAAGTCTATTTTTTGTTTATTTCCCAAATTATTTGCAAACTTCTATAAGTGCTACTAGAATGCTAATAAGTTACAAATTAGTTCAACTAGTGTATAAAATAAAGGAATAAGCAGTAATACAGGTTTAATGAAACAAAACAAACGGCATTACGCGTCATATTTCCTATCTAATAAGACTGATTTTTAAACGAAAGATAGGCAACACGAACTTATCATTTACAATAATATTGGAATAAAAAACTCCACTATATTGCTAATAAAAGATCATGTTACATTTATAGCGGTTATTCAATAAATCTCTTAATAAACTCCTACATTACATATTCACCGTAATATACTTTTGTATATTTTGGATTTAAAATAAAAACTTTTGTCACTAAATGTAAACACTTTTCACAATCACTGTACAGAAAGATTACACTTCACCAGAATCTTTGAGGTCTTGGGCCCATCCATCTGTTTGGGGGCCTTGGCCCGTTCCGAGGCCAGAACTGTTGCGGCCCAAAACCTTGAGGCCTGAAATTAGTCCGAGGGCCCCAATTTCTGGGGAATCTCTGATTCATAAACGGCCTTGGGCTATTACTGTGCCATTCGTTGTTTTTAAAGTCGCCATATTCCGGTGGCGATGGATTGCGTACGTCCATGTTGGACTTCTCCAGGCCCCTACTTCTCAAGTCTTCGTCGAATGAGCTGTCATTTGAATTCTCTACCTCTTCAAAGGTCTTCTGGAAGGCCATGTTGAAAGATTTCAATGTTGGTGGCATAGAATCGAATGGGTTGGTCATTGGTACAGCGGGGGCGGATTTAGGTGCCTCAACATCCCTCCCTGTTTCAGGTACACTATTGATTTGTATAAGGTTGGTGTGGTTTTGGTCCTTATGGTTGGTTTTCCCGTTATTACCTCCGACTAGAACCTTGTTATTGTTGTTGAAAGTGTGGCGACGTCCGTGCTCGTTTTGATTCGACTGAGTGGGGTACATTGCTTCTGTAAGAAATAAAATTAGAAAATGATAATAAGTAATTGTAAGATAGCCTGTGTGTATGTATATTTTAGTTACAGTGCCAGTTATGGATCCAGCTTTTGTAAATATTTAATAGCTCCATTTTTTACTGAATCTTGACTTCTGTAATTCTTTATTTTTTTAATTCAATTAACTTAATTGTGGAGTCTGAAACTTTTGCCCGCAAGCAGTCAAGCACACACACGCTCACCGGCACGCACGCACGAACGCACGCAAAAAAGCACGCACGAACGCACGCAAGCACACACGCATACGCATGTACACACGCTTTTTTGTATGAACACACGCACGCAAGCATGCAAGCACGCACGAACTCACGATCACTCGCATGAGCACAAGCAAGCACGCACACTCACTTACATGCACAAAAGCACGCAATCACGCACACGCGTTAGCTCCCACTCACGCACGCAAGCACACACCAGCACGCACGCACACACGCATGCACGCCCGCACCTATGCGCGTACACACGCACGCACGCACTTGCGCGCGTACACACGCATGCAGGTACGCATGCACGCACGAAATCGCTCGCACGCATCACACATAAATTTTATGCCTTAAATATTAATACAAATGTCATCTTACGAAGATCTTCGTCTTCAGAAAGATCCATATCGACGCTTTCAACGATGTCATTGGGGACGTTGACTGGTGGTACCCTGTAATCCTGAAAAGTGTGTAAAGTGTCAAAAACAATGTAGCAAAGAAATACCATTCACTATTATAATAATGCTGGAGATAGCGACGACCGCGTGGCCTAGTGGTCAGAGTACCGGACTTATACGCCGCGGGTCCTGGGTTCGATTCCCAGCCGTAGCCAACGTTTGTGCTAAAACACAAATTGTTGGTTTTCGGGTCTGGTTGTGTTGTGATTGTCCCCGTGTTTCTGACACTGCATCCTAGCCTACCTCCGATCTTATCGCATCAGCGTTACATCTAGCGCGGGTAGGTTGGGACGAGTGAGTGCCTCTGTGTTTGTGCGCGTACACTTGTGGCACTATAATATCTCCTGCGCAGTTGATGGCTCTCGACAGTATTCGGAATTTGTCGCCTTGGTCGAAATCGGCTAGGAGAACATCAATGCTGAAGAGTTTCTGAGTTTGAACGCGCTAATCTCAGAAAATACTAATTCTATTTGAAAAAAAAAGTTAGATAACCCGTTTATTGAAAGGTTATGGGCTATAAAACTTCTTGCTACGGTCTTAAGGAACCGAAAATTACCGAGAAGGGAACGTACGGCGCAGTCATGTTGTCGTTACTTTACGCAGCTGAAATCGCGGGGCGCAGCTAGTTCGTCCATAAATGTTATTTGATGAGTATTTTTCTTCTTCCCTGACCTGTGCATTTGCAGTTCTGACTTTCACGGTAATTTTTGATTCTTAGCGTGAGGCTCCTTAGGGTCGTAGCATGAAGTTTCATTATATATGCTACTAGCTGTTGCCCGCGACTTCGTCCGCGTGGAAACAGGTTTTTTAAATAACGCGTGGGGTCCGGCATAAAAAGTATCCTATGTCCGTTCACAGGATGAAAGCTATCTCTGTGTTAAATTTCGGTTTAGCGGTTGAACCGTGAAAAAGTAACAAACAGACAGAGAGAGTTACTTTCGCATTTATAATATTAGTATGGATACCTTCACCAATTAAAGGGCTACCTAATACTAAAATAGTTTTTCAAGTTGAAAAAGAGATTATGGCGTACAAACATACAAAGTCGGATTATAGTATCTATAGAGCCGTGGTATAGCCATCTCAAATATAATCAACAGACTGACCACCAACAGGTACGCTGCTGGACATAGGCCTCTTCTAATTTGATCAAATTTCATAAAACTTTACAGTAATTTTTTACTATTATCCATACATTCATACTACATAAAGTCAAAGATTTTTTATAAAAAAAAAAGTACAAAACAGGCAAATGTATTACAGACATATTTCTATTTCATTTATGAGCATTGTGATTTTGATATTTAAAAACAAACGAGTTACTCACTTGATCCCCTTTCCCAGAGCTGGGTGGCCTTTGACTTGTTAACTGGTGTGTTAAAGATATTAAATTCCTATGGTCGACATCTGCAACATACATTAACCATTAAATAAAAAAAAATATTCATGAAAGCCTTATACACTTAAAGTACACTATGAATACATACCTAAAGAGTAGAATAGCACCTACCTCTATCCTACCGAGGCGTCGCAAGAGGCGACTAAGGTATAGTACCTTAGGTACACCTTTATTCGTGCAGAATAACACCATAATATACAAGGCTGAGGAAGGTTCTCGAGTGGCAACCTCGTACCGGCAAACGCAGTGTAGGGCGACACCCCACTAGATGGAGCGACGACCTACACGGTTTTGCAGGAAGTCGATGGATGCAGGTGGCTCAGGACCGTGCTTTGTGGCAATCTATGGGGGAGGCCTATGTTCAGCAGTGGACTATGGTAGGCTGAAATGATGATGATGATGCAAGGCTGTCACTATACTGCTTGTGGGAACGCAATGTCGAGTAAGAATGATTTTTTCATTCGTTTCGAAATGGCGGCGACGTGGTTCACCACCCGTCACATCTCGTTGGCCGCGAGGGCGAAAAGTGGGCTACGGGTGTTGTCTCTGCCTTCCTCTTATATTGGAAAAAAGCGTGACGATGTTTGACGTGCGGCGGCGGCTTAAGAGAATCTACCACCCCATCTCATCCCGTGGTTGTCGTAAATGTCGACAGAGGGAAAATAAAACCAGGAGATGGGCAGCGGCATATTCCTGAAACATCTGAATAAATAAGTTCCGGTTGCCAACCCGCCTGCCAAGCGTGGCATCCATGGCTAAATCTCCCTAGAATGAGAGCCACAAATTTTAATAGCAATCTATGGAGGAGGCATATGTTCAGTAGTGGACTAGTGATGGGCTGAAGTGATGATGTCCTGTCCGATTATCAAGTACTTTTTTTTATTGTATAAAGTGATGAAACGAGCAAAACGTTCACCTGATGGTAAGTGCAACGTCTGCCCATAACAAATGCAGTGTCACCCAGAACATTTCTGTGTGACACCACACTGTGCCCATCACCCTGAGACATCAGTTCTTAAGTCTTATATGCCCAGTGATTGCGCTAGCTCACAGTGCCCTTAAAACCGAAACACAGTGATGTTTGCCCAATACTGCTTCACGGCAGAATAACTGACCTGGGGTGGTACCTACCTAGTCGGATTCCTGCATAGGAATCCTACCTACAACGCGGGCGACAACTCCCGAATATTGGACGCTATCGACTGCGCATGAGATATTATATTACTCTGAGGCACTGCACTAACTCGCCCAAACCTAATGTTATCTTCACAGGTGAGCTTGTATGTGTCATAGACACGGGGGTAATCGCAACACAAAACCATCAATTTTTGTTTTATCACAAATGTTGGCTCTGGGTCAAAGGATTCGAACTCGGGATCTGTGACGTAGCAGTCAACTACTCCGACAACGAATATACTAATAGGCCATAAGAAAAACTATTTACGAACCAGGTTTTTTTTAATATTACCTTGATGTGAAGTAGGATGCCGCACGGCTGAACTAGTACCAGAGGTAGGAAGGGGAGGCAAGTTGGACAACAATCTGTGGTCTATGTCTTCTACATCTGCAACAAAGATTAAATAGCATTAATATTTAAACAACGATTAAGTAGCATTATTATTAGAAATAGCTGTTTTAAAAAAAAAGTAAATTTACAACCCTCAGTTCCAATCCTGAGCACAGTTCTCCTCACTCATTTCTAAGAGGGTTTTGGATCCGGGATGAGTCCACCACGCTGCTCCAATGCGAGTTGGCGGACTTCACACATAGAGCTGTAGCAAACCGTATGTATTCGGTGCCGAGTAACGAGTACGCCATCTAGTACCGAGTACCGAAACGTTACTCAAGAATGCATTTCGTTATTTCGTTACTTTCGTATTTTCGTACTGATATTAGTTTGATTGAATTTTTGCAAATACGTTCGTTGCGTTGATTATGCTTGAATTGAAACGGTTTGCTGATAGTGCGTTATACGCATGCGCGCGCTTATTTCGTGATTTTAAATACGTACGTTACAAAGGACGATGTTTGTTTACTGTTTATTTAGTTACTTTAAGTAAAGGAATTGTTTAGACAAAGTTTGGGATTGGAACAGAAACAAGGTACGTAAGTATTTTTATACAAAATATTAATTTATGTAATAATATAATATAGATTTACGTTTTTTACTATTGTCAATTAGTTTCACTAAAAATAATACTATAAGAGATATTATAATAAAGCCGTTTTAATAAGATGAGATTTAATTGTTTTTTGGTTAATAAAGGCTTACATATTCTCAGGGATAAAATATTCAAAACAGTAAATTCTGTTCAGTTTTCAATTAGATCGTTGTGGTAATTAAATTACAGTTTACTTGTAGTTCTACCCACTTCCATATAAAATCAAACTAAATTTAGATTATATAGAATATAGACAAGTCAGGTTCAAAAAATGGAAAAGTTAAAATATTCACATTACGCAGCTAAGTATGTAACGTATTAAGAATGTATTCTACAAAGTAGGTACGACCGACGCGACGTCGTCGATGCGATGTTATTTATTAGGTATCAAAAGTAACGAGTAACGTAACGATACGATAGTAATGAGTACTGATAGTTATAGTAACGAATATATCCGAGTACGCTTTTTTTCGTTACTTTTACACCACTATTCACACATATATATATAACGTCACGCCTTTTTTTCACTGGGGTAGACAGAAACTACATCTTTCCACTTGCTACAATCCTGACACAACTTTCGCTCCTTCTACTTTCATTAACGTTTCCGTACAAGCTCGTCGGTTGGGTACTTTTGATGTGGCCTTTCCTTAAAACGACTTCGATCTGATCGTGATACGTTGGCATACTTCGATCCATTGCCGCCTTGCCCATTCACACTCGCCCCTTAATCTGTTTAAGTCCTCTTAGCTGCCACGTCTCATTCATCGTTAATTAAATAAGATAGAGCTTCCTACCAAAATATTTATCTTTTTTTTATATGTTAGTGATGAGACAAGCAAAGGTTCACCTGATGGTAAGTGCAATGTCTGACCATAACAAATACTGTGCCACTCACAACATTTCTCTACGGCATCACAATGCTCTCACCCTGGGACATCAGTTCTTAAGTTTCATATGACCAGTGATTACGCTAGCTCACAGTGCCCTTCAAACCGAAACACAGTAATGTTTGCACACTACTGCTTCACGGCAGAATAACTGGCCCTGGGGTGGTACCAAAGTGTGTGAGTGAGACGGCCGATCTTTAAGATACTCTCGCTCTGTCTCGAGCTTTCTCAATGTTTGAAATAAAACATACAAATGTACTTACGGGATAACAGTGGTAGAACCGGTGGTGGTGGTGGAGGTGGTAATATTCCTCTATGGTCTACATCTGTTGGCGTCACATCCTGAATACAAGACATTTTATTAACACAAGATGTATTTTTTTTTATTGTATAAAGTAATGAAACGAGCAAAACGGTCACCTGATGGTAAGTGCAACGTCTGCCCATAACAAATGCTGTGTCACCCAGAATATTTCTGTGTGACACCTCACTGTGCTCATCACTCTAAAATATCAGTACTATATGTATCTACTAAGTCTCATATGCGCTCGCCTTTAATTTCATGGTACGTGAGTGACCCGAGGTCGATTCCTGGCATCTCTTAAATTGTTCTGCAGTTTCAAGTGCCGATGAAGGAAAACATCGTAAGGAAAACCAGCATGTCTGAGAAATATACATTTACGTGGACAAGTGAAGTCAGCCAACCCGCAATGGAGCAGCGTTGCGGACTCTTACCAGCTCCAAATACCCCAAAAAATGTGAGGAGGGCTATGCTCAGAAGTGTGACATTTATAACCTAGTTTCTTATAAACAAACTTAAATAAAAACTCAGGGTCAGTTATTCTGCCGTGAAGCAGTAGTGTGCAAACATTACCGGGTTTCGGTTTGAAGGGCACTGAGAGCTAGCGTAATCACTGGGCATATGGGACTAAAGAACTCATGTCTCAGGGTGACGGGCGCAGTGTGGTGTCGCACAGAAAGATTCTGGGTGACAGAGCATTTGTTGTGGGCGGACGTTGCACTTACCATCAGGTGAACGTTTTGCTCGTTTCGTCACTTTATACAATAAAAAAAAAACCGTTTACCTCTGTGGTACAGATATCTCTACACACACACCTGACTGTACGAGTCCGAGAGCAAATTGATCGCGGCCATGGTGGGCAACGTCGGCACCGTGGGCACGGTGGGCACGGCGGGCGGCGTGGGCAAGCTGGACAGCGTGGGCATGTTGGGCAGCGGCGGCGGCGGCAGCGGCGCGGGCGGCGGCGACTCCGGAGTGTCCGCGAAGGCGCCGCGCCGCGACAGCGGACTCGTGCGCTGTCGCGGAACATACGCCTTCGTAACAACATACATACATAAAAAATGCAGGAAAGTAAGTTAATTTGCTAAGATCCGCACGCAAAACATAAAACTCACGCCGCCGGTCGGCGGCCGTCCGTCGTACGAGTCTACGACACTTGATATAGCCTCGTTTTGGGGCGAAATACGTGTAGTGTGGTAGCGGCTTAAGAGAATCTACCACCCCATCTCATCCCGTGGGTGTCGTAAAAGTCGACAGAGGGAAAATGAAAACCAGAAGAATGGGCAGCAGCATCTTCTTGAAACATCCGAATAAATAAACTGCGGTTGCCAACCCTCCTGCCAAGCGTGGCAACTATGGCAAAATCCCCCCTAAACGAGAGCTACAAACTTTTGTTGCAATCTATGGGGGAGGCCTATGTTCAGCAGTGGACTAGTGTCAGGCTGAAAAGACGACGACGAGGACATGTAGTGTTCTCGACTTCAGTGGTGTATATTACCTAGTGGTAGTATTGTTGTGGTTGGCGGAGGGTATCTGGAGGCTGTTCCTGGTGGCGGTGTTAGTTTGCTTGTGCACGCTACTGAGGGAGGGCGGGCAGTGCACTTCAAAAAACTAGGTAATATACACCATTTTTATATTTTGCATCTGCATTATAATGGATTTCAGCAAAGTAACGCCTGATTCTACGAGTATTAACTATACATAAAAAATTAAAATAACAGCCTTTAAAATTCCCACGGCTGAGCACAGGCCGCCCCTCATTTCCGAGAGGGTTTTGGAGCTGGGAAGAGTCCGCCACGCTGCTCCGACGCGGATTGGCGGACTTCACATGTCCTCGAAATATTTTTTATTTCACAGACATGCCGGTTTCCTCGCGATGTTTCTCCTTCACCGCCGAGCACGTGGTAAATAAACAAAAAATATCTCCGTCTAAGTAGTTGCGTTATTCTGCCGTGAAACAGTAGTGTCCAAACCATTGCTGTTTCAGTCTGAAAGGCACTGAGGGCTAGTGTAATGGGATAAGACTTACGAACTGATGTCTCAGGGTAACGGACGCAGTGTAGTGTCAGACAGAAGTGACTCACCTATTTTTTTTTTATTGTGGAAAGTGATGAAACGAGCAAAACGTTCACCTGATGGTAAGTGCAACGTCCGCCCACAACAAATGCTGTGTCACTCAGAATATTTCTGTGCGACACCACACTGCGCCCGTCACCTTGAGACATCAGTTCTTAAGTCTCAAATGCCCAGTGATTACGCTAGCTCACAGTGCCCTTCAAACCGAAACACAGTAACGCTTGCACACTACTGCTTCACGGCAGAATAACTGGCCCTGGGGTGGTATCCTACCTAGACGGATTCCTGCATAGGAATCACACCACCAGTTAAACTACCATATACCACCATTATACCGACCTGATGGTAAGTGACCACCGCCGCCCATGAACATCCGCAATACCAGGGGAATTCCGGGTGCGTTGCCGGCCTTTGAAGAAGTAGTCTCTTTCGTCACTTTATTCAATTAATAAAGTACTCACGGGGATCCAGTTGCTGTTGCTCCATTGGGCGTTGCCTTCTGGTATATATGGTTGGTCAGGTTCATCTGAAACGGAAATTATGTCGAGATTGGTCGATTTCCGTGGTAGCGCAAGTATTTTTTTTTTATTTGATATAGTGTCGAGACGAGCAAACCGTTCACCCGATGGTAAGTGCAACGTTTGCCCATGACAGATGCTGTGTTACTCAGAATATTTCTGTGTAGCACCACACTGCGCCCGTCGCCCTAAGACATAAGTTCTTAAGTCTCATATGCCCAGTGATTAGGCTAGCTCTCAGTGCCCTTCAGACCGAAACACAGTAATGTTTGCACACTACTGCTTCACGGCAGAATAACTGGCCCTGGGATGGTACCTACTTAGACGGATTCCTGCATAGGAATCCTACCACCAGTAAAAGTAAGTAGTAGGGCACTTGTCTCAAATTTCAAAGTACGCGAGTGAATGGGAGTGCCGGCAACTGAAGAACTGAAGAACAGACTTCAGAACTGATGTCTCAGGGTGACGGGCGCGGTGTGGTGTCGCACAGAAATATTCTGGGTGACACGGCTTTTGTTGTGGGCGGACGTTGCACTTACCATCAGGTGAACGTTTTGCTCGTTTCGTCACTTTATGCAATAAAAAAAATCCTCATTTTTAAGTGTCGATTTACCACTGCTCAGCGGTGAACGATAACATCGTGGGGAAACATTCATGTGAGGAATAAAAGTATTTCGAAGACATGTGTCCGCCAACACGCATTCCGCCGCGGACTCTTCCCGGCTCCAAAACCCTCTCAGAAATGAGACTAACTTTTCTTTTTGTGGTTTACTCGCGAGTCGCAATTACTGGAACCGACAGATTTCATCTTAATCCTAGAACTAGATCACGAGTACGTCGTACATCTGATGGTACCTGCCACGCCTGCCCATAACAGCTGCGCTGTCACCAAGAACTTTGCGCTTACTCAGATTCATCAATTCTTAAGGCTCATATGCCCATTAATACAGAAAAATCACTACAAAAAGAAGTTTTCGATCGATCAAAACATAAAAATAAATACAAAAATTACAAATTCCGATTAAAAAAACAAAAGTTTAATCTTATGCCCACAACATAAAGGCGGGGGGCACATTTAAAGAACTAAAAATTTAAATAATATTGTCTGTCTGTCGTAGAGTCAATAGCACTTGATAATGCCTCGTTTTGAGGAGAAAAACGTGGGCCAAGTGATAGTGGTCTGTAGGGTATCTGGTGGCGTTACCCGGTGGCGATATTAGTTGGCTTGTGCACGCTATTGTTGGAGGGCGAGCGGTGCTCTTCAAAAACTAGGTAATACACACCATTTTAAATTTTGCACGCGGATCTTAGCAAATTAACTTTCTTTCCTTCATTATAATGGATATCCGAAAAGTAACACATGATTCTATAAACTATATTAAGAACAAATATGGTAGAACACACTTACCACTTATAGCGTCCATTGTATTGCTTCCGTAGAAAGAAGTCGGCGGCGGGGGATTCCCAGTGCTCTCCGGTGTGAGTAGATCCAATCCGGGTAATGTGTCTTGCGATTTTTGCGACATCGTCGCGCTGGTAACTGAAAAATAACCCGGTGTTAATATTTTTCATTGAAACAGACCTTGAACTATATAATAATTTACGCTTAGGCTTTCGAGGTTTAGTCTTATGGCTGTAATATTAGTGAATCGGTAATACTAGTGAGGGCTCTAATATTAGGAAGCCAGTAATATTAGTTTGTGGCGGTAATATTAGTGGGGCAGTAACACTATTGAGGCGGTAATATTAGTGGGGCAGTAAAATTAGTGGAGCGGTAATACCAGTGTGGCCGTAATACTATTGAGGCGGTAATATTAGTGGGGCGCTAATTTTAGTAGCGTCAGAAATATTTAAGGGTAGCGGATAAATTATTAACCGGGTCAGCGAACTTTGTAGGTGGCGATAAAATTAGTTGGACGATAACATTAGTGGGGCTATAATATTTGTGAGACGGCAATTTGAACAGATGCCATAATAAGTATGGTTTAAAAAGAAATTTATTTACCAAATTTATAAAATGGACTAAAAGTATAAAGTTAGTTTATAACAAAAATTGTAATATACAAACAAACAGTTAATAATAATAAAAATTGTATCCAACAAACAGTTAGATAAGCGAGTTAATAATGAATTGTTATCCAGATTTAAGATATATTTAAAATCACAAGGTTCTAGGTCCTCGGAAAATTTGTTTAAAATTTAACCCGAACTGACATACACGAAAGCGAGTTACTCAAAACGTGGTAAAATGATCGGAGCGGTAAAATTCGCGAAGCGAGGAAAAGTAAGTAAAATTAAAAATCGATTGAGTTTCCATGTGTTTTTTTTAATAAATTTTTATGCAACATAGATTATTTACATAATACTTATTGAAAGTCATTTTTTTAATGATTAATTATCTATAACAAAATTCTACATACATCATTCTTGAAACCCCTGACAATCTATAGACTGAGGATTGGTATTACATATGATGCTGCCGATGGTCCCACTTTCACTATATATATTTTTTTTGGTTTTTTTTTAAACCATGGTCCTCTCACTGTAATTACTCCTGTATCGTGAGTGTGTTTAACAGAAGTAGATTTCACATACACAACACAACCAGACCTAAAAATAATGATATGTGTTTTTGCACAAACGTTAGTTCCGGCTGGTATTCGAATCCGAGACCCCGTGGCGTAGAAGACAAGTACACCGACTACTAGGCCACGCGGCCGTCAAAATAATTAATAAGTAATTCATTGCGGCCAGTTAAGCGTCGTGACTCCGGCAAATCCTCTTAACTTTGGAGAAGCAATTTCGCTCCTGCAATTTTTACAACAAACATCTAATAAATAATAGACATATTTAGTTGCCCGATCAATGCTTATAAGCGAAACGTGAAGCCGGCTCTTAGGGACATTGTTTAGTTGATGTTAGCCTTGTTCAAGTAATTTTCTATTTCCTTTAATTTTGTTTTTTTTTTAATTATAATTTCGTGCATTGTGTGGTATGATCCAATTAAAACCTGCTTTATGTATTTTATTATGAATTGAAATGAAAAATAGAAGACGAAGTAATTGGCTAACTTCGATTTTTATGCTAGGAGACACCTACACCAAAATAAAAATATTACCTGAATTATTGTCTGATGTGTTGGTGTTATTTCCGTTTGGAGCGAATGTCTTCAAGAAATCGTTTATGTTAAAATCTTGCTTTTCATTCGGCCTGTTGTTTATTACCTCTATTTTATTAGCTGTAAAAATACATTTTTATTTATAACGGGCTCATTCATTATTATTATAACTGGTCACTACCCTTAGCCGATAGTCCCGGCAGAGTAGAATAGCTCCTACCACTTTCCTACCGGGGTAAGACGACTTAGATATTGTATGGGCAGCCTTTGTTCTTGCAGAATACTGTACTGCTCGTGGGAACGCAAAGGGGTAGGACTCCTATGCAGGAATCCGTTTAGGTAGGTACCACCCCAGGGCTAGTTATTCTGCCGTGAAGCAGTAGTGTGCAAACAAATATATTTTACATACATCATATATTTTGCATGATGTCACATGTCATGCAAAATACACGCATAGACGTGGAGTTGCGGAAACCAGCGAGGGCGAAAAGTGGGCAACGTGAGTGGCCTCTGCCTACCTCTTAAATGGGAAAAAGGCGTGACTGTAAGTGACATCACTTTGCCTTTTTACTATTTTAATACAAAATTTTATATTATAAGAGTGGTAAATAGAATCGAACGTTAACGGAAATCCCATTATAATGAATGAAAGAAAGTAAATTTGCTGAGGTCCGAAGACTTCTTTTCCTTCAGAGGGTGTTGTAAAGTTTGTCCACTCTTTTATAAAAAAAGTGTGCAGGTAGTCGACGAACGTTTCCTACTACATTTTCAATCTAAAACCTTTCTTCCCCAATGGTTATCATTTCTGCGAGCTATATAGCCAAACAGCAATATAGCTATATAGCTATATAGCCATATGAGGCCCATTGCCACTCCAGCTTGCTGTTCCTTATGATTTAAACACACGAATATAAATTGAACTCTACTCACCACTATTAAGGTCGATGTCCGAATCGTTGAAAATTGACAATGGATTGTCAGATGTAAGAAACGACGACAGACCTAGATTGTACAAGGATCCATCAGCTGCCAGTGATGAGTTGAATGTTTGATCAATGTTGTATGATACTAAAATAAAATTGCAAATGTTAAAGGTTAGAATAGAATAACTTTAAATTATGATTTTATTTCTACTAATTCAAAAGACAGCATAAAGAAATATATATATATATATATATATATATATATATATATATATATATATATATATATATGAGAACAATTAAACTAAACCTTAAAAAATTTAATAAAATAACAAAAATATTTTTTTAAAAAGAATTCCTTTAGGCAAGGTTCCGAAGATTCGGAGCCTTGACCCCTGTATTTGCATGCTTAAGCTTTTTCCGCTTCACAAGCCGCACCAGCTCTGTTGTTGGTTCCATGTAGATGGGAAGGGTCCAGCGTGTCTGAATAGGTTGCATCCCAAACCAGCACCCGGCCCATCTGCCATTGAATCAAACTCATACCGTCCGGTCAATTGCCATCGTCTCTTGCAATACCAGTCGGCTCAAGTAGACGTTGACGGTGGCAAGGGAGGTGTGTGTATATGTATATATATATATGTATATATATATGTGTGTATATGTATATATATATATGTATATATATATAACTTTAAAAGTGAAACTTCTTAATGCATATTAAGGAAGACCAACACAGAAAAAGTGTAACGTCACAAACGGAAGTACTTCGAGTATTGCTGCTCATGTGAGTGAGCGAGGGAGAGTACTAGGAATTTTCGTACTCATTTATAGCATTAACGACAATACCGTAGTTTACTTTATAATATATATAAATTTAATTAACATACAATAATAAATTATGTATGATTTCTTTTGGCGTCTTTTTTTGGCGTGTGGTGGCGGCTCACAAGTAATCTACCACCCCATCTCATCGCGTGGTAAAAGTCGACAGAGGGAAAATAAAAACCAGAAGATGGGCAGCAGCGTAAATACTCTGCGGTTGCCAACCCGCCTGCCTAGCGTGGCAACTATGGCAAAATGAGAGCAACAAACTATTGTGGCAAAATATGGGAGAGGCCTACGTTCAGCAGTGGACCATGTGATAGGCTGAAATTATCATGATGATGATTTCTTTAAATTATTTAAATTTAAATACATAAATAATGAAACATTTATGCTCTTTATTATGTTTATTAGGTTATTTCCGCTGTCAGCCATGTTATTTTGTTTCTTTTTTTCAATTATGTTTTAGAAAAGAATAACATATAAAGCTTCGCTTGTCGGGTGTTCCAGAACATCTCACATATTATATTGTAATTATTTACATTCATATCTTCTGAACCCTGCAATTTATCGTAGTGGGACATAATAACTAATTGAAATCCGATAAGCTGCTTCGAAACCTATTCGAAACAAACTTTCTGACTGACAGACAAAAATTCTAAAAAAGGTAATTTATGATGAGGCATCGTGAAGCTAGCAGTTTCACTATTTTTTTTTGCATTTAAGCGGAACTGCTAGTTTTGAAATCACAGACAGACAGTTCTGTTTTATATAGAAATTAATTACATAATACTCATTGTACATATTTTTCTTAAGCAACTCAACTATATTTATATAGGTAATAAACTGCAAAATACGCCACTGTCCTGGAAAGAACCAGCTAGAAACAATTACAGTATCATCAATGTAAAGACAGAAATAGTCTAGGAAACATGTGTACATTTATAGCTTGGGTTACGGATTGGCGATCGTAATGACTTTTTTTATGGTGACTTTCATTTAAGCATATTAATATAATCGCGCGACCGCATGGCCTAGTGGTCAGAGTACCTGACTTCTACGCCACGGGTTCGAATCCCAGCCGGAGCCAACATTTGTGCTAAAACACAAATTGTTGGTTTTCGGGTCTGGTTGTGTTGTGTATGTCCCCGTGTTTCTGACACTGCATCCTAGCCTACCTCCGATCTTATCGCATATGCGTTACATCGGGCGCGGGTAGGTTGGGACGAGTGAGTGCCTCTGTGTTTGCGCGTACACTTGTGGCACTATAATATCTCCTGCGCAGTTGATGGCTCTCGACATTCGGATTCGGAAGTTGTCGCAGTGGTCGAAATCGGCTAGGAGAACATCATCATCATCACATCATCATTAATATAATCTTATGTAACTTTCATTTAAGCATATTAATGTAAACTTTAATTTTAATTTCCAAATACTGTGATAGATAGTGTGTGGTCATTGGTGCTGGTCGTACAATTATTATATTCGTTTTTAGTTAATGAGTCTTTTACAGTTCTACAATTGTTTGTTTCTAACAAATTTAAAAAAGGCATAAAAACCTGAATCTGCTCTGAAAAAAATCTGCCATTTCCAGCCCCTAGATCGTTTCTTTAAAAAAAAACGATGCCCTACACTAGGTTTGCGTGAGGGGAATACGTTTTACAGACATACATTTCACACCAATAACACAACCAGAACCGTACACCAACGATTTGTATTTTTGGACAAATGTTTATTCCAACTGGAATTCAAACTCGGCACGCGGCGTAGAAGTCAGGTTACTCTGACCACTATGCCTAGGGGTCGTAGACAAAGTCTTTCAACGATCTGTCAACGCCATCTATTGAATTACGAAAAGCGGATGACAAATACAATGTAAAGTAAAGTAATGGCCTATAAATGTCCCACTGCTGAGCACAGGCCTCCTCTCATTTCTGAGAGGGGTTTGGAGCTGGGAAGAATCCGCCACGCTGCTCCAATGCGGGTTGGCGGACTTCACATGTCCTCGAAATATTTATATTCCTCGGACACGCAGATTTCCTCACGATTTCCTGCTGAGCAGGTTCCTTCACCGCCTAAGCACGTCGTAAATCAGCACTTAATATTGTAGAACAAATATAGAGGTGCTGGCACCGGGGATCGAACCCAGGTTACTCGCGTACTGTGACATTAAAGGCGAGCACCAGGCCCCTGAGCTACCATAAAATGTGATTTAATATTACTTACTGTCATCATCTCCAGTCTCCGCAATATTAGGGAGGTCCAAGTCCTCATCGGGTCCCGGTGAGGGAACATCTTCATCCCTCTGAGGAGGTGATGGAGCTGCGTTGGGTAGGGTCGGTATTAGCTCGTCTAATTTACGTTTTAATGCACGGACCCGCGCACCGAAAGTTTTATATGCCTGGAAGGTGAATAGTTTTAGTAATGCATATATGAAGTTAAGGAATGGCTAATGTCCGGTTCCTATATTCAACTAACAGTTATTGGTAACAGTTACTATTCGTTTCCTTGCTACGAGTAACGAGGCGTTACGCAGCTCTATACAACTTTTTCCCGTTATCTACCAGCTACTGACGTCCGTTAGTTATAGGAACGGTTTAGGCTTACTATTCGTAACTTATTTAACGGATCGTAAAGAAAACGTCTCGTTTGCGAATATAAGAACCGAGCGTTAGCAATGGCCTTTTACGTCGTTGGTTCTGTATTCGATTGCCTGTCGAAACAATTTTATTTATTTAGAATATTTTTAAGCTTTGTTACCGTGACAAAGCAACAGGCTTCTTCACTACGGGTCGCGGGTTCGGTGCCATCACGTAACATATATTTGTATAGACCACAAATTGTTGTTTGTAGCTGGGTGTTTGTCAGTAAAACGTATCCATGATACTGTAGAAATCCTAGTGTGAGGTAACGTCATAAAAAATGATCGATCAATGAACGTAAACAAACGAATGATTGAATGATTGAATTAATGAATTAATAATGTTATTGTTTAATAGTAGATGTTCAGGATCTGTTGTGAATATCTGACCGCGAGCCTCTGTCCGTGCTTCCGACCCAGCCACTAAGAGTATTACTTAGAATAAAGATACCTTAACAGAAAGGTGAAAATGCACGAATGCTTGCGGCACACTTCTGATTATTAACGCATTTTGTCGCCAAGCGACATCTATGTTTCCACATGAGAAGGTCAAGAAATATCTTCTTATAAAAGAAGAGAGAGAAAGACTTAAGACATAATAAGAGTTATTACGAGTATAATGTTAGAGAATACATCAATGATGATAACCCCTGGGAATGAGGTGATCGCCGCCAAGCTATTTCTACATCTTTATAATACTGCTGTCATTGACGAAAATCAATGACGGAAAAAAAACCCCGCTGGGTTTCTTACTGGTTCTTCCCAGGTCGGAGGCATTTTTTGCGAACCGGTGTAGTTTAAAAAAGAAAAAAAAATGAATTTCAATAAAAATGTATTCTATTCTATTCTATTCTATTCTATTCGATCTGACGGGTAGCTACCCTTTTCCTCGACAACATCAACCGCCAAAATGAACTGAATGATATGAACCAGCGTCTCCCCCTTCCAGCCATCGCAGTCACAGAACCAGACTACCATCGGCACAACGCGTGCTTCCCAGTCTCTAGGCCACTGAAGATCATCAACGGCAGCCACAATCCTCAGGCTAACTTCTGTGGGGTCAACAATGTCTCCATACGTCTCGACGCACTGAAGACCCTTACACAGCTTCACAGCATACAGCAGCCTTACGTCACACTATCCTCAACGCTAACTACGACTTCCAAGTCGTGGGACTGGAGTCTCAGCGGGGTAGTGATGTGACGACATCTCTATTTACTGGTGGTAGGATTCCTATGCAGGAATCCGTCTAGGTGGGTTATTCTACCGCGAAGCGGTAGTGTGCAAACATTACTGTGTTTCGGTTTGAAGGGCACTGAGAGGTAGCGTAATCACTGGACATATGAGACTTAAGAACTGATGTCTCAGGGTGACGGGCGCATTGTGGTGTCACACTGTTCTGGGTGATACAGCCTTTGTTATGGGCAGACGTTGCACTTACCATCAGGTGAACGTTTTGCTCGTTCCGCCACTTTTATCAAATAAAAAAAATGTCGCCACATGAGAAGCTCAAGAAATATCCCATACATCCATAATCACGATATGAAAATTTCTGAGATTCGAACCATATATACAACATCTAAAGATTACTGACGATAGGCTACCCTTTCCCTTCGCAACATGAACCTACAAAGACAAATTTTCTGCATTTTTTAATGGAATTTCTATCTTTTCGATATTCTGTTTGTCACCGCGTCTCATGTCGACCAAGGCAAATGCTTGCAAAATCTTACTTCTTCCGACGGAAATTATCCTGAAGAAGCCCTTAATTACACAGATCGGTGACGGCTATGCGCCGGCGTGTAAGGTGTAAAGCATCTGATACAGCAATCGTCAATCCACTGACCAAGGGTTGGGTTTTTTGTGTGACGCTATGCCCAGCAATGGACTACTAACAGGCTGATGAAGACGATTTCAAAGATGTTGCAAAACAAGCTGTATCGTTATAAAAATTCACTTACATAAGCAACAACTTTAACTTCTCCACGTTGTGTAGAATAGTACTGATTTGCTGATGTTAGAAGGGCTAAAAGGGCTTCCCGAGCCACTATCTCCCTCTGCAAAGCTTGCGTGTACCTCTCTACACATGCTATACCTTCGTTTAGTTCTTTTTCAACGTCATCCTTATTACTCCTATCTGTAAAGAATATAAATAATCTTTATACTTTTATACTTTCGAAATCGTTTTAAGGAAACGCAAGACGACGAGCTTGTATAAAACACTAATGAAAGTAGAGGAAGCTAAAGATGTGTGTCAGGATCGTAGCAAGTGGAAAGATGAGGTCTCTGCCTACTCCTATGGGAAAGAGGCGTGACTATATGTATGTATGTATACTTTTCCATCGAGAGCGCATTTAACATTTTGCGCTTCTTGCTCTTTTGTTCAAAATAAAAATAGTATTCACTGGTGGGGCATGTTCCCACAATAAAATACGATAAGAACATATGCTATGAGAATATTTAAATTAAATAGTTCTTGTGGTGGCTATATCAGTCAGTTGGTAATTTTTTCTGCATAAGCAGGTGAGCTAAGTGAAAGGTTGTTGACGCGAAATCTTCAGTTCGAAACATTACTCAGGGCATTATTATACATACTTACACACGGTCACGCCATTTTCTCATATAAAGGGTATGCAGAGACCACATCCGGAGCCCAATTTCGCCTCCGCGGGAAACGAGACGTGACGGGTGGAGAACCACGTCGCCGCTATTTTGGTACGAGTCAAAAATTCTTACTCTCTATTGCGTACCCTACTCATTATTGTAAGCATAGAATTACTGAAAACCTTATCTAACGGCGAGTTGAAACCCACAGTTATTTAATTAAACAATTAAATTTAATATTTTATTGATCCATAAATCATTATAAGATGATGAAGCTATATGTCAGCCAATTATTTATGAAATTTTGAATAGAGTATGCAACATCATTTATGTAAATAAGAAACAAAAGTGGACCTAGAATTGGCCCCTGTGGCGCACCTATTTTTAATAATAATACCTAAAGACTTTACACCAGTTACCAGAACCATTTTTATTTTACTGCTAGGATAAGAATCCAATAAATTAAAGGCTTGCTCTTTCAAACCATGATATTAATTTCAAATTCATGGATCACACAATCATTCATTGTGATTCACATTAATGGTCAAAATCAATGCTCTTAAATCAATTATTTGCCTTATTGCAAAATCATAACTTGTGTTCCATTATGGTTTCTGTTAAGCTATTTCAAAAAAAATCTTAAAATAAACAGAAGGGAACTCTGAGGCCATTCTTATTCATCAATGACATATTAGCAGACAATTTACAAAATACATGTAACATCAACTGTAGGGCATAATGTTCCTCACATTATAAAATCAGATTCAGGATAATTATTCAGGAGCATTCAGATTTCCAGACAATGTTTTTCTTACCTAAGAATATAAATAAAGTACATGTTAAATATACATACCCTTTAAACTAGCACATAATGCATCTGCATCAGAGAGCTGCAAATGACTTTCGTGGATGTATTTCAATCTCAAATCAGTATCAGTCTCCAGCACTGTACACTGTTTTATTTTGTTCACTAACTGCTGTGGCTAAAATAAGAGAAATACATTAGTTTGGTTACAAACATTTAAATAATGGTATGATTATAACAATCTTGCTTATCAACATGGAAATTTTTCTGACAAGCTGACTATGCAAGGCACTGTTTAATCATGAATGTCCACACATAGATACATTCTCAGCTTCCTTTTCTGATGGACAGCCTAAACATTATGATTGAAGAAGGGTCAGAATGCAGTACCACATGAGTATGGGAAGTTTTAGTGATCAAAACCTACAAATCTACACCTTAGACATGTTTACCAAATGTAACAATTCCTAGCTAAAGTAACTAAATCTTGGAATCATACAGTGTAGATTGTAGATTGCAACGGGCCCTGTTTCCGCAACTCCACGGCTCGCGCGTATTTTGCGTGTAATCATACAACATTTTATTTAATTAAAAATTATGTTGTTTTGTTATATTTTTGTTGTTTTATTGTGAATCTACACACCAGTTACACCTTACTGGTAGGTTCTGAATGCAAAAAGAGGATTAAATATCAGTGTGCTTTATGAAATTTTAACATAAGAATTTATATTAGAAAAATATTGATTTTAAAACCAATGTCTTATATATATAAAGCCCTTATTCTCATCACAGAAACTTTTAAGAATTATGAACTTATGAGATATTTATTGAGCTTCTCAAGTTGCGATAAATACTGTTACAGAAAAATACTTAATAGATACATACATAAGATCATGACTGTATCCCATAAAGGGTAGTCAGAGACTGGGCACTCACTGCAAAAACATATGACTGTCGCAATTGAAACATGGATTGCGAGTCTTAATAGATATGCAAACAGAAAAACTAGTGGAAATTAATTTTGTTGTTATTGACTCTACTATTTTATCTGTTTATGTTTATAAACTGATTTTAATATACAAAGTATCACATTCAAGTAATGTCAAACACATTTTATAAGCCCAAATCATAGTGAATTTCTTTCTTATTTATTTTAGCTAACAAGGGAAAGAAATGTACTCCAAGTATGAAACTTAAGTGGAAATAGAATAAACATGTTGTACAACAATAGACTATAATGGCTAGTAATGGTAATATTATTTTGCAAGGTCAAACTGACACCACCATTCAACCATTCAACAACTTTCTTCTGTTTGTAAGGAAACAATGTAAGTTTTACTTTACATAGTGAATGGAAGTTTTCACCTGAAAATCCAAAGGGTCATCATCAGTCTTCTTAACAGCCCCGGCACTGAGCAGGCCAGTCAGATCTGACAGAAACTCATCATCATATACTGATCTCTGTTCCCAAATCTTGAAAATTCGTAATATTTTTGGTCGGACTTTGTCATCTCTGAAAAATTGTTTAAATAAATATTTTGAAACTTAATGATTAATAACTATAGCCTAGTCACTTTCTCAGATATGTCAAAATGAATTAAACGCTAGAACCAGATATTTGCCAGAAAATGCTTTCACTGGACTTTTCTTTTTGTCCGAAGGTCCAGCACTTAACCCAATCTATAATATCCATTGTAAATTATAGATCTATGCATGTGTTTTTGGCAGCTATACTCATAAAAATGCTGTTGGCAAAGAAATATCCCATATTGTTATTATCATTTACAAAAAATTGTTCTAGGATGTAATAACTGCTATTACCATAACCAGTAAATTCAGTCCACTGGTTGCCACCAGTGATATACCTGCCATGCTGGGCAGTATTTGAATTGAAATACATATTTGACATACAAATATTGAAATACAAATACATATTTGAAATACAAATACATATTTCATATTTGTATTACCATAGTACCATATTTCAAATGTTCATAAGCAATATTATACTTTGAAAGTTAAAGTCATTCTTAGATTAAGGCACTTGTGCTAATTTATTTCAATCAAAGGTTCTGAATGTATTTTGTATTTTAAATAAAAATAATTAAAATACTGTAATTTGTAATTCAAATACACTACTTCAAAATATTTTGCATTTCATATTATAAATAGATTGAAAAATGTTGCAATTTGTATTTTATTTAAAGAAAAGCTTGTATTTTGCCCATCCCGGTCTGGTAGACTAAAGTATTTCATATGAGAAACACAAGCAAAAGACTTTCCAGTAATATCAGAGCAACTATGAACTTGTGTAGTAGTATCACTAGCATTTGTGAGTAAAGGCAAGATGCACTAGTTAAAGGCTTTTATTTTCATCATACCCTATACAACAAATTTATATAGGTAAGCATAGTAGGCTAAGCAAGGTGATAGTAGTAACTGACAATAATGATTAAATCTCATACTTTATAGTAGACTTCTAGTTAAATTTGTTTGTCTACTATATTTTATGATTATTTTCAAATCATATTTGTAGTCTACCTGTCAATGAAGTTGAACATAACAAGCTTCCTTAAATTACTTTATAATTAAAGAATATAGAGTTTAAGGTAGAACTCTACAAGGAACAGATGTATTTTAGATGATGAATAAGTTAAGATTAAAAAAAAAATTGTATTTAATAGTTCATACATACAGTTGCACCTTTTTCATCCATAGCCCCATAGCACCCATTTACCCCTGTGGGAAATGAGTGTGTGCCAATTCTACTTGCAATGGAGAGCCTATCACCAGTATCATATCTGCTTGTGATAATGAACATATTCAGATTCTGGTTTTAAATTTTACTTAATGAGATTTTTGATAATTCTGTATCGCATCATATTTGCTTATGCAGAGCACATACAAAATAGAGTTTTAGTACAAGTATCATATATTATTTTTTAATTTTTACTACCTACTTGGTAAACATTAATAAAATAATAAGCACAGATTAAGATGAATTCCCATTTTCCTTTTCTTTTGGTTACATGGCAAAGCTACAGTGCAGCCAGATATTGGCTGTATCATATAAATGGGATGGCATGACTTGGAAAGAATCACACTTTGAACAATCACGAGTTTATACATTTTATCACATTTAATTAACACAAAATCTATAAAAGTTACAGCCTATAAATGTCCCACTACTGAGCACAAGCCTTCTCCTATTTTTTAAGAGGGCTTTGGAGCTCCAAAGAGTCCAATAAAATCTGTATTCTTACTTTATTCAAGGTTTAATTTCTAAGGGGGCTAGTAAAATTGCAAAAGTTGTGATGTAAATATCACATAAACAACTACTTCTAGACAAATGCTTATCAACTGCATACATTCAGAGATCTTTATGTAGTCATTAAAACATTTGATTGCAGCTTGTTCACCACCCTGGTGTCTGGGCCACAAAAAAAGTTAATTGTTCTTTTAAATGTTGAATTATCAGTTGTAAAAACATAAATATCTAACAAATAATTTTACAAATCTGGATTTGAACAACATGTTAGACTCTACAAACCCATCGCAAAAAAGAGAAGAAAACGAAGTTCATCACATCAGTTTAAAAAACAATAACAAGTATTGTCAAACAATCTAAGCTTACCTGACCAATGGAGTAGCTTTTTGTAAATTCAATCCCCAGCTCTCAACAAACGCATAATTCTTCCTCTTGCTATACTGGATCACATCATTGGCTAGATAGAACAAAACAAGTCTTTGCTCCACCTTCACCCTTTTCAAAACATTTAACCAACTTGAAACAATTTTTTTATGATGCTCACGTTGTTTCAAACACCAAGAAGACAACGACTGAATACTCTCCTGAGTATCCTTCAACTGCATAAGTTTCTTTTCAAAAGTTAGCGTATTGAATTCTTCAGTTTCACCCATTTTAGTGGGAAAATTTTCAAAAGTTCATCCCAGCTAAATTCTGTTAATTTCAATATATATGCAATTTTAACATGATACACTTCTACAGTTAGAAGTATTGCAACCTAAACGCCAGTATATAAACCAGACTAATTATGTATACAACTATTATTTCGTAAATAAATGAAGTTCCAAACCGCTATAATGTTATAAGATTGTTGTCAGATATAATTGATGAATCTAGCGAGTCTTAACATCTCAGCATTTCCAATCCACTGTACAATAACGTTGTATAACGAGACGAACTTTAAAAATAATTTTACACGACGAACAAACTAAATTTCTAACTTAAAAGGGGCAGAGTATATTTCCTATTGCTAATACAAAAACCGCCATTTTCTCTAAAACTCTAAATGAATGAATGTGATGTCCACAGATTACTTATTAGCATAGATTAATATATAAAACTGGAAAGTTAGTATCACAGATAAAATAATAAATCTCACACTTCGAATCTATTATACAAGAAATTGTGAAATATAATGGTAAGATTTTTGTAAGTATATATCATTCAGCTAAATTTGGAAAATTAGTTATTATCTTTGACAGCTGCTTCAATGATATTCCACTAGATGTGACGTTCAAGTCGGGTTCGAGAAGTTTTTTCATATTGGTTTGACAGTGTTTTTCGCGGCGTATAGAGCATACTAGAAAACTTGTGTGAATGAGATTTTTCTGCGTGGTATGACAGATATTTTAGCCCTCCGTATATACCAGGAAAGAAGTTTTGCGACTACGAATTTATTTATGTAGACACATGGAAATTATCGCCAAAACTTCTCTAATAATAACAGTGAGGAGATTTCAACTTATTGCTACTTTAGGATAAATCTTTAAAAAATAAATGGTTTGTTATTTTTTATTGCTATAAAACGTGCACACCATTGTGTGCACATTTTCGCTGGAAAGCGCTGAAATTAAATTCACTGATGATTCAGAATGCAGAGGTGGCGATATTTGAGGCTCTAACATCTTGTGGGTCAGGTCGAGCTCGGTATGTGTACAGATTAGCATTCGCGAATTTTCGTTTCTTGACATTCGCATTCGCATTCGCAAAAATCATGCGAATATTTTGCGAATGTAATATATATGTAATAATATAAAAGAAAGCAAACTGAATAATGAATAGAGTTATAGGGTCACTAAGGATTTTTAATAAATTTCATTTATTTTCAATAGTAACAAATTTGAATGCAAATGAAGATGGAGAAGTAATTAAGAACGATTAATAAATTGTTTCAAATGAAACTTAGAGAAAATAAATTATGTAAGAGAATGCAAACTAAAACAGGGAAATTAATAAATTTTATACTAAAATTTATAATTAGTTCACGGTTTTTAAATACTGCCTTACACTGGCGAGACATTGACTCTATCAATTTTTGACACTTTGTCAGAGCGGTAGAGCAACGGTACAGTTCCATCCTTCTAAGAAAACGTCGTACAGCTCTTCTAAATAGCCACATTATTCATTAGTATCAAAGATGTTCCAATAGATTTAGATCTGGGCTGTTAGCTGGCCAGTATAAGGCAGAAAGTAATTGTGAAATTAATACTTTACTATTCGTGCGGCATGCTTTCAGTCGTTGCCGTGAAAAGTCAAAGTCAAATTTTTTCATTCAGTTTAGGCTTGTTTTAAGCTCATATGAATGTCAAAATCTACACCGGTTCAAAAATACCTTCTCAGAGAAGAACCGGTAAGTACCGGTAACTCTGGAGTCTTTTTTTCAATGCCATATTACATGTCATTTATAGATTACAAAAAAAATACATCCTAAATTTAGTAGCCAGGGGTTTGCAAGTGCAGAGTATGAGTTATTTCCACACATCTTTGTCCTCTATATAATGATCTAATAAGTGCTCCGCACTGTAACTTGGAATCAATAGTGATTCCAAGGAATACGGTTGAATTTTCAAACGTAACATTAGAATTCTGTAAATTAATATTAATATTCCCTAAATTGTACGTTTCACCCGACATGCTTTATTCGGAGAGCGTCGTAAGTTTCGTTTCTATCAGAACACACCTTATTATTTTAATCTCATTAAGAAAAACTAACATTTTCCCACTGTCTGACCTTCAGTTTTCCTCGTTTTTGCAAAAGTGAGACGTGATTTTTGATGATGACAAATGAATGAACCGCTAGTTTCGCTGATTTTACCTCGAGAAATATAAAATATATACAAGCAAAAATTATAATAGTTTGTTTTAAAAAACACTTGTATAATAAGGGTTCTTTATCGTATGACCACCACTATCGGAATTATTATTAGTAATTATGTATCGATGAAAAATAATTATTTAATGTGCTTAAAATTATTGAACTGTTTAACATATTAATTTGTTTCAGTTAAAGTAAGAGAAGTTTATATGTTGTGCTTTTATTTTCCGAAATCATTTAAAATGTAGTGGTGAATGCGTACAAAATTGAGTGCCCACAATGGTAAACTATTATGCCCAAGACTAGAAAATTCATAATGTCGATGGCAATTATTCGCATCGCATTCGCGAATACTTAAAAATATACACTCGTTACATCACTAGTTCAGATAGTTGGTCTAGTAGCAAAAATGTGACGGTAAACGTGTATTCTACAAGAGACGTCTACCTTGTCATTTGCTAGCCTTCTCATTCGACGTAATAACTGTGATGGTTTTTGATCTCCAAGCTCCATTTCGGATAGTAACTTTTAGATCTGACAACTATCAAGTTCCTCGTTCGCTGTGATGACAGTTTGGTTGGTGATTATGTCTAATGTATAGTAGGTGCGGCCGTGTGGTGGCGGCTTAAAAGACGACTGGAGGGAAAATGAAAATCAGGCGGTGGGCAGCAGCATCTTCCTGGAATATCTGAATAAATAAACTGCGGTTGCCAACCCGCCTGCCAAGCGTGGCAACTAATGCGAAATCCCAAAATGAGAGCTACAAGCTTTTGTGGCAATCTATGAGGGAGGCCTAGGTTTGGCAGTGAACCAGTTATATGCTGAAATAGTGATGAATAATGAATGCAATATCCTCAATATTTTGTTTTTGCATTTGAGTGATCACCGTTTGAAAAAACCCGTCTGCGCTCGTCTCCTCTGTCGGCCGCTTATGGCAGCTTTGAAAGTTTTATGCAAAAGATTTGTATAGCAAAGCTACTTCGGAGGAAGGTCGGTTGTTCTTGATTGAATGAAGTATTGTTGAGTACCGATGGTCAAAGTTTTATTAAAAATGCGTTTGGATTAATAATGAATGATCTGACCGTAAAATGCCTCCTATACGCCGATGATCAGGTTATACTGGCATCATCGTAAGAGAAGTTGCAGGCGATGGTTAATATTATGCATGATGCTCTACAAAGTAAAGTCATGAAAATTAGAAAGTAATGGTTTTAGAAAGAGAAGAAAGTATGTCGGATTGCAGAGTTCTGATTAAAGGAGAAAGAGTGGAACAAGTGAAAGAGTTTGTATATTTGGCTTCCTTCAAAATTTTCGAGAGACGGAAAGTACGATAGTGATATTGAACGAAGAGCGTTGGCAGGAAATAAATTATATGGGGACCTGCATAACCTTATGTATAGCCAGAAAGTGTCTAAAAAGACACGACTGGCTGTACATAGAGGAGTAGTGGTCCCCACACTTATGTACGGTAGTGAATGTTGGGTCTGGCAGAAGAAGCATGAAAATAAGATTTAATGCTGTTGAAATAAAAAGTTTCGAGAAATATAGCTGGAGTGACTTTGAAGATGGTGGTTGTGGATGGTGGTTGGTCCATCCTCTCTACGTGTCCAACACGTAGAGAGGATGGACGAAAGAAGATTGACGAAACAGATTTATCAGGCGAGTGTGAATGGGCAAGCAGGTAAGATTTGACGAAGGCCTACGATCAGATCGAAATCGTTTTAAGGAAAGGCCACGTCAAATGTACCCGCAACCGACGAGTTTGTATGAAAACATTAATGAAAGTAGAGGAAGCTAAAGATGTGTGTCAGGATCGTAGCAAGTGGAAAGATGTGGTCTCTATATATGTATGTATGTATGTATGTATGTATATATATATATATATATATATATATATATATATATATTATACCGCATATATAAACACCTTGACGACCGCGTGGCCCAGGTTGTCTAACCTGACTTCTCCGCCGCGGTTCCTCGGTTCGAATACAAGACGGAGCCAAAATTTGTGCTAAAACACAAATAAATGGTTTTCGTGTCTCGTTATGTTGTGAGAGTCCCCGTGTTTCTGACGCTGTATCCTCGCTTACCTCTGATCTTATCGCATCAGCGTTAAATTGATCGCGAGTAAGTTGGTTGCATCTGTGTTTGTACGTACATTTGTGGCACTACAATATCTCCTGCGCAGTTGATAGCTCTTGACAATATTCGGAAGTTGTCGCCGTGGTCGAAATAGGCCAGGAGAACATTATATTATATATGTAACCAGAGAGAGGGCCAGGTAAGGTTTGACCCAAACGTGTATACATAAATAAGCTCCTAAGCTTTCCATCTAAATTAAGGTCACTCTCGCATCAGACGTGAGTTACAAGATGGAAGTTTTCAAGTAAAAAAAAAGCAAATAATGACCTTTCGAGGGAGAGTTCGGACCTCCGTTCATACTGTTGACTAGTGTGTCGGTAACTCTAAGCGGTAAGAACCGCATTCTGAGGCGTTTGTACACGTTGTTGTCGACTATTGCGCGCCGCTTCTTGTGGCGGTCGACGTCGTTATGCGTGTGATATTATAACATGTTATAACAGAGTTATTACAGAGAGTCAGTGAATCGTGGCTGACCGTATCGTGGTCTGACGGTGCTGAGACATTCGGGTCTTAGAGCAAGTTTCACGGAGAAAAAATAAAAAGTACAATTTTGGTCTTGAATTTAATTTTCCAATTACTGTACACTTTCACGAGCACTTCCTGCATTATAAAATATCAATATTAAACATCAAAACTCAAAACATACACATAAATCACAGAATTCAATAAAAATACTACCGCTACTTTTCGAGAAGGTGCCAAAAGTCATATCGATATTTTTTCGACAAGACGAGCTAGGGATGGACAGGTGAAAAAACATATCGATATTTATCGTATTATTATTTTTAAACAGTATCGTTGATTATCGAGTGAAAAATATCGAAATTTCAATTAATCGTAATTTTTTTGTCAAGAATGATTATTGGTTGTTTGTGTTACCTCACGTTTTGTACGACTTACTGCACTGATTACAAAAACATAACACAAAGTTTTCTTTTTTTTGAAGAACTTACACAAACAAGACATTATTGAAGCTTTGTTAAAAAAAGCTGTAATGTATGTCATTGTTTAGTTTTGAAATATTTCTATAGCAGGCTTAAGTAACAGTGGAAGTTGCTATGTTATTATATCAGGCGCTAATATTAGTAAATACTTAGTTGATGGTAGTTGTAAAAATCCCGTTGTGTGAATAAATGGTGATCGTGTTAACAAATATTTAATTTTGCTCTGTTGTTCCTGTACTACTGGTGCTTCCCGAGTCAACACATAATTGTAAAATATATTAATGTAGTCAACACATAATGTAAAAACTAAACAATGCGATCGCCACGTCATTGTTGTTATCTCACACTCGCACACACAAAATTTATTTTCATATAGGGTAAGATCATAGACAAAACAAAAGGATTCATTGGTTATATTCGATTTAAAGTAGATTGTGGTGCGATTTTTACAAATAAACGAAGCGCGAGGACCATGCAAGGAGTATCTAATAACTTTAAATACGAAACCAGAGTAAGGTTAAAATATATATCGAAATTGATACACATCCGATACTCTAAAATAAATATCGATAAATCACGATTAAAAATATCGATATTTCGATTTTTTTGCTCATGCCTAAGGCAAGCCTAGCCATTAAATTAGGGGGAGGAAATTTTCCATTATTAATATAGGGGAGGAAGTTGAAGCATATAAATAATACATTTATGGCAAATGTTTTAAAAGAGAATGAACTAAGTCTTCAAACTTTGTAGGTATGTTAACTTATGTACTTAAAAATACCATAATTATTAAAATTATACTTTACTATATACTTTTTTTGTAGTAATTAGTAAATACTTCTTATGATTATTCGTTATGTGCCCCATGTATTTCTTTAAATATTTTTAATTTTCTTTAATAAATTAAGTTTTATTATACATTCTTAATAATTATCATATTTCGATTTTACAAATGATTACATTTGTATGGTGTAATGAAATGTATCTATTTTAAATCATGTCAATATCTTTATGTAACGCAGCTTGTAATTCGTTCATAGTAATCAGGCAATAATAGGAGATAAGATACCTAATCACGGGTCTATATACATTCTCAGTAAAGTTGTGAATACTGTAGTTGCATTCTTATGTGAAATAAAATTAAAGGTGCACAGCAAAGGCGAAAGTTAATGAGATATTTTAATATGTATTAAGTTGCATTAAAAGACAATTCTATAAATGTGAACATAAAAGAATAACATTGTTTTTTTTTATCAGACAGAAGGACAATTACTTTTTGATGTGACAGAAACTTTGTAATTCATATTTTAATTAAACATGATAAATTTTAAAAACAAAATTTAATATCACTTTCGACCTGTTTTGATTTTTTAATTGAATAAAGTGACGAACCTAGCAAAAAGGCAGGTACTACCACAGGGTAAGTTATTCTGCAGTGAAGCATTGGTGTGCAATTGATTGGTGTTATTACTATGTTTCGGTTTGAATTAGGTTGAATTTTCCAATCACTGTACACTTTCACAAGTACTTGCTGCATAAAAAAAAATTAAACATTCCCAAAACAATCCCGCAAATGAGAGTCACAAATATACGGCCCCTAGTAAGCAGAGGCTCCGCTAGTCATGGCTATGGTAGCTGTCATGGTAATGGCAGGACAGGGGGTGTGATGAATCTGACCTGGCAAGTTTCATTGCATGCACGCACAGGACTGACGAGAATATCTAGGAGCTGAAAAAGTGGTGAGCAAGTTACACTTGGATATTATAGGGTTGTCTGAAGTCCGAAGATAGGTGGAACAAGTCTTCTGTTTCGAGAACTACTGAGTCCCCCACACAGTTGTTCTCGAATCAGAAAGCTTGTACCACCGGGAGGGCGACCATCTCTCTGAAGGAGGTGTCAGGTTTATCTTCCACAAGTCTCTCATTAACAACATAGTCAAGATTGGGAGTGTGTCAACTAGGGTTATTGTATTATTTTTAGTTTTTATTTTATTTATTTGGAATAACAAACAGTTACACAATATTGTAATGTTAAAGTGAGTTTATAAATATATTTTAACTAATTGTGTAACCCACACTGTTATCCACAAGTTCATTAATGGAGTTTTTATGCTTATTTATAACTTAATCAGATTTAAAAAGGAACTTGCATATAAAATGGTTTTTTAAATGTAAATTTTACATTAAAAAAAAATTAATGTTAGCCTGTTGTAGCGGCTTAATCTACTACTGGGTGTCGTAAACGTCGACATAGGGAAAATAAAAAAAAACTACTAGATGGGCAGCAGCATCTTCCTGGAACATCTGAATAAATAAACTGCAGTTGCCAACCCGCTTGCCAAGAGTGGCAACTATGGCAAAATCTCTCCAAAATGAGAACCACAAACTTTTGTGGCAATCTATGGGGGAGGCTTATGTTCAGCAGTGGACTGGTGATGGGCTGAAATGATGATGATGATGATGATGAATGAATGTTAGCTATCTGTTTGAATCAATAAATGTATAACACGATTTCTCAATTCAGTGGCCGAAGAGGCAAATATATCGAGTCCTGATAACTTGTCATTAAATAATTCAGTTAATCGACGCAGATGTGCTGGTCCGGCACGGTTCTGTTTAGAAACTATGGCGCGCGCGCACCTCACGCCGATGTACACTGCATGGAACTATGTAGTTTAATTTATTAGTTAGATCTATACAGTAAAACCTATTATAACAAATACTGTATATTGTCATGGCACTGAGCAATATTCTCCTATTTTCTAAACTTAATAGATTATATTCCATAAGTGATTGCGAATATGATTGGTGTACATGAAATTTAAAGTTAATTCCACAAAAATAATTTTGTTGGATTAATTCTATTGAATGTTTTTACTAGTCATACAGAGGATTCCAAATTGAGACAGATTATTCTACTTGTGATCAAATCAGGGATTTGTAAAGAAATAAGTGAGTTGATATAAGTTTAAAATTCAGAGAATTCTTAGTTACGAAACCATACATTCTAAGAGCCTTATCTCTAATGGAACTAATATGAACATCTAGAAGTAGTTTTGAGTCCAATACCACACCAAGATCAAGTTTTTCGAAATGTATATATGGCATCTACTTGTATACAACGGTCCATATTTTCCAAGATAAAGTTAGTATATACCATAAGATTAGTTACAGTAGAGCGACAGCTTAACAAAACTTTGCTGTTGAGCTACTATGATAGACTGAAGACTTGGATATATAATATTATCAACAAGACTTTCGAAAAGTTTAGACAAGGCCGAAAGAATAGATATCGGACGGTAATCTTCAATGTTATGCCTGTTGCTTGTTTTATAAATTGGGGTGATATTAAAAGCAAGGGCAAGCTTGTATATATTAGGAAAGGCACCCTCCTTTAAGCATTTGGTGACTGTTGACTTTAAAAATGTTACAGGTAAACCATCAATTCCAGGTTCTTTAGAGGATCCAGAAGTTTTATTTGGTCTAAAGTAATATTTATATCCGTTAAATACACAAAATCATTACCGTAGTTTAAAGGAGGTTGTCATGTATGTATGTCTAAGGTGGATAAACATAACATAACATAACAACATAGATATGGAATAAACGGAATTAAAAAAATTTGGAAAACATCTTACAAATTTCTCGAGGATCATTGGAGGACATATCTTCAAAGTACATGTCAGATTTTTACACTACATTCTACACTCTTTATATAATCAGAATAACAAACCTTAATAACCTTATTAAATCTTATCCGATATATTGAAAATGTTTGATAATCACATATGTTTTTATGTAAGTACTTTCCACCTAATCCATGCCCTCTCTTTATTTTTACATATATGTGTAAGCGCTGAAGAAAACTAGTTAGGAAAGTGTGATGTTTTAGAACAATGCAGTGGTATATAAGTTCTTATATTACAGTAAATTATATCATAAAATGTATTAACAGCATTTTCAGTAGTTAAATTACATAGAGTATCATCCCACTTTATGTTACATAATTCAGTGTTAATTAGATCATAATTAGCTTTATTATAATAAATAAATATAAAGCTTGCTTTCTCATTGCAGTATATTCCACATTCACAACATATTTACAAAATGATGTGTTAATACGAATAAGGAATGCAATATGACACAAAAATGCATCCTGAATATTTTTATTTTCCCAAAAAAACAAATGAAAATGAAGACATTTTTTAATATGTTAAAAAATCGTAAAATGTATTGTCTCATTTTTATTATTACTTGCTGCATCGGTCTTTTTAATCCTAAACACGTCGTTCAATGTTCGTATAGCAAATACAGGTGACATAACAGACTCACGACTGAGTACAGTTGCGTTCTTAATCCAAATACATTTAAATCCATTTTTGTTTGCAGCATCACGGCAAGCGCGATATAATTTCCCCGTGGGTGTCGTAAAAGTCGACAGAGGGAAAATTAAAAGCAGAAGATGGGCAGCAGCATCTTCCTGAAACATCACAATAAATAAACTGCGGTTGCCAACCCGCCTGCCAAGCGTGGCAACTATGGCAAAATCCCCCCCAAAAAAATGTCAAATATTCATTTACTTAAATAAATTTTATATACAGGGCCAGATATGTAGATCTGATATAAGACCATTATGTAATCGAGATGCGCTTAATACATTGTTCCAAAGAATTCGCGTAGATAAATTACAATTATATTTTTCGCACGGCTGCCACCCGATGAATTGCTAATATTTGCTTACGGGAGACAGGGCATTTGTCAAGTTCTCACCGCGTTTCTCGGGTACGTTGCAGACTTTGATATTGTTTTTTCTCATTTGTTGCTGCATCAACAGAACTAACTAAGCTTTGTATTTGATCGAAAGTGATATTATTAGGAGAAGATGTAAATTTATCCAAGCTTTTGATATTTGTTGGTATCGATCTGTTGTTGTGATTGCCATTCTACGGAATCTTTCAGAGCATTTACCTGACAGTCAAGTTTATTCTGTTTTATATTTAATTCCGTAATATGATTTTTCAAGATTGAGTATTTCGTACGCAAAGAATCAATCTATGACTTAATTTCAGACGTGGTAAGGTAGTAAGGCTTTTTAATGCGCTTATTAAGGAGGTATTTATAGTATCATTTTTGATACATTATTGTCTAGCTCCAACTGAAATTCCTATATTACTCTGGAGATTTGTGTAGAGAATGAGTTTTCTAGCTTCTGTAGGGCTTCAGAGAAGTCACGGTCTGACTGCTTCCGTTTCATTTTTTGCGTTATGTTAGGAGCATCAGATTCATTGTGCGAAAAGTGCGAAGGATTTGTAAGTTCTGGATTTCATTGGCACTGCTTGCTTGGCGAACGAAGCATCTTCTTTTAAATTTACTTAGTTAACGCAATATAAAAAAATATACGGCGGGTATGTGCCACACACAGCACAGTTTATGCAATAGTTGGAAAAAAATCACTAGTACTTGCAATCAATTATGTACATTAACGCCTTCGTCCATCATCGGTAAAGAATAGTTACGGTATGTTGCGTACCTTATACTCTGAATAACCAAACGGTTTTTGTTGAAGATCACACAGGTATATGCACCTTCCTTGGCACACCCTGATAATGACATGGAGGTAATGTATAAGGATATTTCAAGAGCCACACATTCCTCCAAAACTCGCTGCACTGTGTTCATGGGAGATTATTAACGCAAAACTGAGCATGAAGCAAGACGATGAACTGGTAGTGGGGCAATTTGGAATAGGCCAACAGAAGCCAAGGGACCAACAGCTTGCCAACTATGGAAAAGGAGGGACTTTTCATGATGAACTCCTTCTTTCAAAAGCGGTTCAAACAAAAATTAGATTGACTTCATCGTGACAACCGAACAACAGCTGTTCAATCATATCTCTGTTATCGATAAGATGAAAACTGATAGTGATTGCCGAATGGCAAGAGGCACATTGTACCTCAACATAAAGCTGAAGAGGTGCAACAAGGGCGATAACGCCCTCTTGAAGAACTATAGACGATATCGCTTCTTAGGCGCGTCTATGTGCTGTTTTCAAGAGTCATTACGAATCATCTTGCAAGCAGACTTGACGACTTCCGGCCTCCCGAACAAGTCGGATTCCGAATTGTCTTTTGTATCATCGACCACATACATACCCTTCGCCAGTTTGTACAGAAGACCAATGAGTACAATCTCCCGCTATGTCCGGTGTATGTAGACTATGAGGAATATAGCTATAACGATTCCGCTAACAATGCTTCGATGGCTATCCGAGTACAGAACCAGTGTACAAAACCGATCCAATTGCAGAAAGGTGTAAGACAGGGTGATGTAATATCCCTGAAACTCTTCACAGCTGCATTGGAAGATGTCTTCTAGCTACTGGACTGAAAAGGATACGGCATTGACATCAATGGCGAATACATCACTTGCCGACGACATAGTCATAATGGCAGAATCACTGTAAAACCTTAGCACTATTCTCAATGACCTCAATAGTGTATCCCAACGGGTAGGTCTTAAGATGAACATGGACGAGACGAAGATCATGTCTGACGTACATGTCGCACATATACTGGTTGTTGTTGGGAACACTATGATCAAAGTTGTCGACGAATATGTATACCTGAGGACAGATTGTCCGGCTAGGTAAACTTCGACCAAGAGTTCAAACGGCTGATCCAACGTGGCTGGGCAGCGTTCGGCAAACTGCGTCACATCTTCTCGTCGAGTGTACAAAATAGAAGTATACAACCAGTGCGTGTTGTCAGTGATGACATACGAAACCGAGACATGGTCCTTCACTGCAGACCGCATGGGGAAGCTGAGTCGCTCAGCGGGCTATGCTAGGAGTTTCTCTATGAGATAAAATCCGTAACGATGATATCCGCAGCAGAACTAGAGTAACCGATATAGCTCTAAGAATTTGTAAGATGAAGTGACAATGGACCAGTTCTCCCTAACGATGATGATGATGATTAAACATCATAGGTCAAAATATACACAAATTACAAACATCAATTAAAACACTACCTTGACTTTTCGAGTTGACACCATCCGACGACTTTGCACATGAACATTTTGATTGTCTCGTCACTTTCTCATCTGAAAAAAAATTGATAATTTCCAATAATATCTGTTTATTGTACTAAACAAAAATATAAACATATAGGTTATACTGAAAGTGTTTGGATTCTGATAAAGTGAAACACCAGTTCACCAGTTCTTCATTCTTTGAAAATAGTTGTGCAAAAAACAGTTAGTCCAAATCAAACTAACAAATAATAATAATAATTTCACGTAATTCCTCTGGTACTGCGGATGTTCATGGGTGGCTTGGTGGTTCATCTTTGTAGACTTGTCTTCCAACGGCCTCTTGTCATTTCTATTTCTAGACATGCTAACATACTCAATTATCATTGATTTTAAATATGAAAAAAAATCACAGTTCAATATCCATCCTGCATGGGGTACAATTATACATCATTAGTTCCATTTTTGTGTTCTTCAAAAGCTCAAAAACAAAAACATTTTATTACCTTAACAGACGGTGGTGTCATTGTCATGGTGAACAACTACTCTGTTGAAAGAACTTTTATTTAAAATTGTTTCCAAAACACTTGGCAAGCAAATGCAATGCCAATCTGCAGTTGCTGTTTCTAATTGAAATTGTAATGTTCCAACATGCCAAAAAAGAAATGTTTCATCAAAGCTACCAAACCTTCAGGCATACATGCAAAATATTTTGCACTTGCCTAATGCCAAAGACTAACGTATGGATTTGCTTTAAAGTATTGTCCAGTTCTTCTCGGAGTTTCTCTGCGTGATAAAATCCGTAACGATGATATCCGCAGCAGAACTAAAGTAACCGGCATAGCCCTTAGGATTAGCAAGCTGAAGTGGCAATGGGCCGGTCATTTAGCCCGTAGAACCGATAACATACATACATAGAGTCACGCCTCTTTCTCATAGGGGTAGGCAGAGGCCACATCTTTCCATATATAATATAATTAGATCGAATCTCGTACCGGCAAACGCAGTGTAGGGCGCCCACCCACTAGATGGAGCGACGACCTACGCGATTTTGCGGGAAGTCGATGGAAGCAGGTGGCTCAGTACCGTGCTTTGTGGCAATCTATGGGGGAGGCTTATGTTCAACAGTGGACTAAGATAGGCTGAAATGATGATGATGATGATGATGATTGTTCAGTTTGAGAAACTTTATACAACTCTTGAATTACCCACCAACATTGCATATTACCAATTGTTAATTTAATCTTAATTAGAACCGGGGCTCTACTGTGTAACTCTGGTTGGTTTCGTGATCGGTTTCATTTGATCTCATTAACCAAGTAAGTGAGGTTCATACGCCAAAATAAAACCGATCACGAAGCCTACCAGAGTTCCAAAATAGACCTCCGGGTATTATATGTTTGACCAGATCCAGAACTGATGTGAGCTGTGAATGACTTGAAATTTTTCCACTTTTAAATTATTTAGTCTTTATTTCATTTATTTGATCAGAGAAAATACAATAAGTTTAATATATATAATATAAATCTATTATTTTCAAGAAATAAAAGTTCTACTAACTCACTGATTGTATGTAGAAAAATAATCTGCAATATTATGATGTCTTATATACATCCCAGAACATTGTCAATTTAAGGGTTAAGGTTCAAAATTTTACAAATTCTATGATATTAGTGCATGTAATGACAGCAATTCTCTGGAGATGCTGACCTATTATATGCAGATGTGGTCCTCTACATAATATGTCTAAAAACTACTTCCATTTGACAAATGATTTTAAAGAGTGTTTTTTTTTTTCAGTTAAAAAAATAAAGATGCTGGATTTAAATGGAAATAATTTGCCAAGCCGGCAAAAGGAACTGAACAACAAAGTGAAAGAGGCAACAGAGAAGAAAGTTATATTTGATACAATCAAAGATGAAAAAGAGACATCTGATGTGGACAAGCTGTTTAAAATAGATTTAGCATCAAATTATCAAAACATTAATTATATTCTTGAAATTTTGAAATCCGGCGACAGCTTGTACATTTCTAGGGCTCTTAAAAGTTTATGGCTGTATGATGACGTAAATACAAATGTGATCAATCCAGATTATCTTCATAACAATATTTTTCCTCACATGTCACTCAAAATGAACAAAAAGATGCTTACAAAAATATCTGTGCATCTAAAAAATGAAGATAGAATCATCAGTTTCTACAATTATTGCATTAACAAAAAAATGACAAATATTGCTTTAAAATTTTTACTTATTACTTCAGAGTCCTTTAAATTAGATATTATTAAAAAAGGTATAATGTTGAACACATTTTCAAATGAAGTTGACTTGAAACATTTCTTTGGTCATTCTTTTACTCTATTGGAAGCATATTTGCAATCTCTTAATCATTGGCAAATAGGGCCGTTGTTGCTCAGTGTTAGATATTTTTACTCAGTATCTGATTTAAAGTATTTAGAACTGCTAGAAAGGTATCTAAATGTTGAACCAAAAATTAAACAAGAAGTACTTGGCTTAAGAATATCAAAAGATATCATGAACAAGTATAAAGATAAAGTTTTAAATAAACCATTGCTGTATTTATCCATATTGAACCAAAAAATGCTGGTAAAATATAGTCGTGTTCAGGATGCTAAATTAATTGCGGTCGCTTTGCTACCTAAATCAGTATCAAAATTCTGGTCTGAGAATTATCGCCGAACAAACAAATATATTCTTGATATCATTCCGAAACAAGAATTATTTGGATTCCTAAAACAAATTTTTATGAATGCTTACCCTGGTCAGGAATTTGAGATGTGTGTGAATTTCTTTAAGTATGGCTACTATGACATGTTAACAGTAGAAGAGAGGGAGCAATGGGCTTTACGTCACATTGAAAATCAACAGGAAATACTTGGACATGGACGAGATTACAAATGGTACAAGTTCGTTAGTTTTGATAAGGCATTGGAAGGTATTAAGAAGTATGTTATGATTACTACTGACAAGGAGAAGCGAGGAGAAATTATCAACATTTTAGTAGAATCAGCAAGAAATCAATGTGATTTAGAAAAGTTGTTCAAATACTACTATGAAAGACATGTTAATGAGAGTCCATCGAATAAAGAGCAGTTTATGAACACAATTATTCAAAATCACAATGTTTTTGAGTTTGATGAAAACTGCTGGAATGCATTTAATAAAATCCTTTACAGCATGGAGATCTATAGTGACCATGGATTCTTTTATATGTCTGATTTCAGACTACTTGTTACAATTTATTGCATTGTCAATTGCAAAACAATTCCAGAACAGTTTAAAGAAATACTTTATTCGGTATTAAATTATATCTATACAGATAAACTAACAGAAGAGAAACGTAAAATACTTTACGAATATTTATTAAATTTATACATTGAAAAAGTGGTAGAATTTGAAGGAAAAAATTATGATGATGATGTGCGGAAAACTGTAAGACAGTACATTTCCATGGTTTTAAGGCTAATGGAAATATTTGAAAAACCAAAGGAGGAGTGTCCAGATATCATAATGAAGTATATTAAATTAGATTGGGACGAGTACAAAAGCCATTATTTGTTAAAAGAGAAGGTAGAAATAAAAGTTTTGCAAGAATATGATTTGATGAGATTATTAAAGAAGGATATAACCTTGCTCAGGGAAAAATTCTCTGATTTAAAGACTACTATCAATACCAGTTATACATTTAAATTGAATCACCTGATGAGAAAACTTAAAATTTATTTCTCAAAGGACTTAGCTAAGGAATATCTAAATTTTTTTCTAAGTTTATTACAAGACCCTACCAGTTATTACTTGTCCATCCACACTTCAGTCTATTGCATATTTCAGATAGCAGACGAAAAGTTCATAGTAGATTTCATGTGTAAATACGCGCCTATTCAACCAAAAATAGACCACCAAACCACAGACAGAAATTTGTTATATATTCAGGAAGGTGTATGTCGCTTTTCATGTTATTCGCGTCCACCTGTCCCTCTTTCAAATATCCTAATGTATTTGAAGGGTGACTATGTGCACTATTGTTTACCAATGTTCAATCATTATTATGCAAATTTGCCGCGTCCCCTGTCTATGAAGTTTGTTGAGGCAGTGTTAAACGCTCCTTTGTCTATACAAAAGCATGGTTTACGTTTGGCCTTCAAATCATATAGCGCAGATGACTTGCAGAATCTCATTCTGTCAGTTTGGAAGAAAACAAAGAATGTTTCTCTACGATTGATCCTCTATAAAAGTCTATTCGAAAAGATATTAAATGAAGACGAGGTATCTCAGAAGGCGCTATATAAAGCATTGAAAGTGTTTACATCAGAACTACATGATGACGATGATAAAGAAGTGTTTGCATTAATAACTACGGGTCAAATGCCCCGGAATCTTAGAGGTGATTATCTAGAGACAGCTTGGACGTCAGTAAGCAACTTTAAGGAGAAACTGACAAACATAGACCGCCAAGCTAGTGTGTTGTCTGCCATTAAAGCAAACATAACTTTAATGGATAGAAATTTCTTGATGACCTATATTATTGGTCCACACATTCATGAAATGTTAACTGAAAAAAAAATGCGACCCAGTTACAAGAGCCGTGAAGTAAGTGAAAGGGTGAAAACAAAATGGGAGTTAGTAGCAAAATTTATAGTTACTATTGAAAATGAAGAATCAAGCAAAGAAAGCATTGAATTAGTGACATCTATTATTAAAACCTGCTCAAATATGTGGGATGAAGTACATGATGGAAGATACACCATAAGGTTGTTTTGTACGAATTTCATAACTAGCTTAAGGGCAAGCAGTAATACGTTTTTCAAGAACTTCAAATATGTAAATTGCGTGTTTGAAAGTGTGCTCTTTACAATTCTTGATGTATTGCCATCGCAAGAAATCTATTTAACAATTTGGGACCTGTGGTTGGTGATTGTCACGAGAAAGGTGTGTGCCAAACTGGACTGTGATGAGACTGGTCAATTTAATGACGTTGAATATGAAACAGTTTGTGATGATTATGCCAATGAAATTGGAAACCTTGTCATCGATTTGATAAATAAAGGACAGTTTTATAGAAGCTTTCTGCCGCACATAACCGAGCTGGTACGCATTCATATTTCAGTTTTCTCTTGCGCTATAAAAGAGAATGGGGATATGGTTCATATAAAAATATGTAATAATTTGACACGTTTTAAAGCGCCTGAAATATACTTATTGGTTCTAATGCTGCTGTCTACAGAATGTCCATACGGATTTGATGAAAACTATAAAGAAATTTTACAAAAGATCAAAGAGATAGATAACAATGAGATTCAAAGTTATTTGTATCAGAAATTTGTTCGTGGAGACTTTAAAAGGAGAAAATATTTATAAACATTGATACAGACGATTAAGTCCTAAGCAAAATCGCGCTGGAAATACATGTATTAAACGTAACAATTATATACTGATGTCAACAGAAGTAGTATTTGTACTTGTAATTGTTCTTTGTTGTAATTTTTCATCGCTCTTTGAATGCGTTGCGTGATTGTTGTAAAGCTTTTATAGATATTTGACGAAAGTATTTCTAATAGTACTTCGTCTAACCGAATAATAATTGGTTTTTATATTTTATGCCTTCTTTATAGGCGCGTGGCCTAAAGGTCAGAGTACCTGACTTCTACGCCGCGGATCCTGGGTTCGAATCCTAGCTGGAACCAACATTTGTGCAAAAAACACAAATTGTTGGTTTTCGGGTCTAGTTGTCTTCTGCACTTGAAACGCCCACGATACAGGAGAAATCCTACTGTAGGCATTTTTTTAAAAAGAATAGGTAATGTGAAGACATTTGGCTGATTCCTACCATGGTTACATCTTCTGGTTATCCAACCAGAAATTGTTACCTGCGCAGGTAATGTTATAGTGCCGTAAGTGATTAGTACCCGATGTAACGCTTATACGATAAGAATCAGAGGAGGAGTCAGAAACAATAGACGGTCACAGTAGCGGCCAGACGATAATTTTTGTTAGGTTTGGCTCGGATTCCAACCAGTACCAGCAACTCGGCAGGCAGGTAAACTGCTTACTACTGTGATAGATACACATCATGCAATTTTTTTTTACTTATATTTTTTGTTGCTTTAATTTCATTTTATTTAGTTATTATAGTAAAAATAAAAGATGTATCCTACGATAGTTTAATATGATAATATATAGATATACTCTGTTAGTTCTTAACTGGCCTCTGTAAAACCTATGTAATGTATGTATGTAATGTAAGATAAATATAGACGCGTTATTTTTGTTATGTTATCATGTTTATAGTTAACAATCTTCAATTTGAGGTTGTGATGCATTTATATTTGTAATACGTTTTATTATAATTTATTTTTATAAATATGATGGAAAACAAAAATGTAATGGCTAATAGTTTTATAAGTAAGTGGCTATTAAAGTTGATAAACCAAGTGTTTTTTGTATTATCTATATATTAATACTTGAAGAGAACTTTGTACCCCTTTTTAAGAATCGAAAGTGTGAGATTTGGCGTAGTTAGTTTGTATGGAGAAGAAGCGACGAAGCTAAAACGTATGTATTTAAAATACATTAAATTAAATAAAACGTATGTAATGTTCATACTGACAATATGAACCACATAATAGTCTGTGGTCAAACAGACGTACAGAGTAGAGTGTGTCGCCTTAGAATTTTAAAATGCTGCTGTTAGCATGTAATAACATAATAATCACTCAAACCTCAATAACGTTCAACTTAAAAACAATATGAATTACGGGTGAATTTTAAATGATGTGGGCTTAGTGGCGTTTTAATATTTTCTGTCCAGTCATGTTCCGGGTTGTTTGATATCATTGACGTTGGTGTCGTGTTGGCCGATTTTTAACCACATTCTTGTATAAACCTTTATGAATGTCAAAATCTACACCGTTTCAACAAATAAGACCTCCAAAGTAGAACTCGAGGGTCTTTCTTTTTTTCAATTGCATAATGTCATTCATGAGTTACTTAAAAATTACATCATAAATTTAGTAGCCAGGGGGTTTGCAAGTGCAGAGTAAGAGCTATTTCCACACATCTCTGCCTTCTATTTATTGATCTATTTTATATACGCTTTTTCTACTGTCTTCTTGACAAATTTGTTAAATTCTATGTCAGTTTTTTGAGTCACACTTAGTAATTTTGTTATAAAATTTTATGGATCTACTGTAAAAAGATTTTCTAGTTTTGCCCAACCTAAACACAGGAACCTTTAGCGTTTCACCTCGGCCCATTCTACAGGATAGTCACTTTTTAATTAATAAATACATGTGTTTTACGTACGTAATCATAAATATGTATTGTACGTACGTACAATACATTTTTATGAATATATAAAGGCGGAAGTGTCAAAATATTAGTATCCTTGAACAGTTCTCGTATTGACTCACGGGGACCCAAGTTTATATTGCCCGAAATGCTTGTTTTTGCAAAATGAATATTGTTTTCAGACCGGCACCGGATCCCCACAGTAATACGCCATAGGACATACTACTATGGAAGTATGCAAAATAGATAATTTAGCTGTAGCGTAATTTAGCGTCCATAATCTCATCAGTCAACTGTCTGATCCATCTAATAGCAAAAATGGCAGAACTTAATTTTGAAGCCATTTTTTTAATGTGCTTCCCACAGTAGCTTGGAATCGATAGCGATTCCAAGAAATACAGTTGAATTTTCAAAGAATTACATAATAATACGTTGTGCTAACGTAGTATGGTGGTCAGAGTTATTGCTTTGTGATGTACTTGTATGGTAGGATTCCAAAGCAACTAATTATTTACTGGGTGGATACCGCCACACTTCCAGTTATTCTGACCTCGAGCAGTAGTGTGCAAACAAGTGTATCGGTCTGAACGGCACTGTTAACAGTGACGTAGACGTAGTATGGTGCTAGTAGTGTTCTGGGAGGACAGTATTAGTTATGGGGAAAGGTTACACTCTTGCCATCAGGTGAATGATTTACTCGTCTCGCAACTTTTCTACATAAAAAAAAATTACAACAAAATAGTTTATTCGTGCTCAACGGAGGGTAATAGAAATGAAACAAATACATCATATTGCAAACTTAAAACTTTATAATCTACTTAAAAATGCAACTTCCATCAATATTCCGTATAAAAATAATTACATAACAACAAATGTAATATGATTTGAACCATTATGCAACACTATTTTAAAAGAAGCACACTTGTTGCCACAAATAAATAATATTTAGTAAATGTGTATCGGTGTGGCATGTTTCAATAAATGGTTATAAGTAAATAGCGGATAGCTAAGTATCTGGCAATAATTAGTTACTAATCCATTGATGAATAAAGCAAATTCTATTCTTTTTTTAACTGGCAACTGTTTATTTGTAGCCTTTAAAATATCTTAAATGTAACTTGATCACATTATAAATGTAACTTGATTCGCCAATGAATAAGAGTAGTACAGTAGTAAAGTACAGATTTAAAAAACTGAACGTCTAAACAAAAATTAAACCATTGTTGTCTATGTTTTAATTAGGTGAAATTCTCAAACTTTATGGTCTCCTCAATACGGAATATAGTCCGGCCGCTGAAAGAATGCACATTTGACGGTTAACAGATTGGTTTCAAACTTCTTGTACTAAATAAAACATAGACAACAATGGTTTAGTTTTTGTTTGATGTTTCGTTTTATAGATATGTACTTAGCTATACATAATGTGCTCATAACTTGTAAGTTAGTAAGAGTTTAAAAAGCATACCTTATTAAGTCACTAACCAACTAAATTGTTTATTCACTGCCTGTTAAATACTAGGCTAAATAAGTTACACAATACATGAGTAAAATAATATATAGGCACTTACACAAAATTGTAGTTATTATGCTGTAACTACACTAAGGCAGCAGTTGAAATCAATTTTCCAATCGGTCTAATTATAAGCTGACAACTCACTTAATAACCAAAGGTAAAATTTATTGCGTTTGTTTCAGTGCTAAACTAGTTGTGACGGTATTCGACGATCAGTTTTTACTTTTCTAATAAACTTGTATACAAAACTACTATGAGCATTACAATAAACAGAAAACCAGTTTATTTGTCCCGACTATGGCGAAGTCAAAGATTTTTGTCTGTATGTTCATATGTTACCTAATTTTGACAACATGAATTCCACCATAAGATGAATCTGGGATGAAGTCCAGGTTTTCGTGATAACTTTTCAAACTGCCGGAAACTTAAATATCCATTAAGGAACAAAGACGTGGGCTGTCTGACTCGGTAAACGTGTCAGACAGCCCACGTCTACACGTCATACATTGAAAAGTTCATAGTATCATTACTATGGTGATTAAATTTGGTTAAACAAAATCCAAAATAAACAATCTCACAAATTGATAAAACAATTAGTTTGAATACTGTTATAGTGTAGTATCAGCTTTATTTACATTAATCATCTTATAGTACTATTCTTCCGAGGAAAATTGTGGTACAATGCAATTGTATATAGGAGACTGCAACAAAAATGTCTCTCAATGATTTTTTATATTTAAACGAATCTTACACATTTAATAAAACGTATCTTAGGGATTTTATCGCTTTTCAAGCGCTTTACAGCACCCATGTTTGAAACGTCGGGTTATAAATGGTTTAAAAATTAAAAGCGATAAAATTCGTAAAATTCCTTTTATTGTAAAATGGAATTAGTTATAAAAATATTCCTAATTTCTGCCTGCAATGTTTTTGTTTCTTGATATAAAACACAAATAATATCTGCATATTATTTAATATAAAGCCAAACTTCTATCTTTTTACTAAAAATCTCATTACATTTCTCGCAAATTACATACATGTTTAAAAACTATAATTTACCACATTAAAAGCCTAAACAATGTAATAACAAGACTAATCTATATCTCTCAACACTTTACATGTCTGTTACGTCACTGATACTAACAGAAAGCCTCCTAAAATAACAATATTAATTTTTACATAAATTATAAACAACATCGTACTTAAAAAACAGCGTTAATTTTATTATTAGAAAAAGATTTTAACCGTAGAATAAGAATTATATAAAAAAATAAAAACTTTTCAGTGTCCCGGGCCGTTGTAACTTCTATATGTATCAATTAAAAGTAACTACAAAATATTTCGCATAATATTGTAGTGCTAATGAGGTATTTCTACACACAATAAATATTTAAAAAATTTTAATTCAATATGGCATGAAAACCATTTCACTCATAAAAACAACCATGAAGTGAGAGGCGGAATTTAAAATGAAATTATTAGTATATTCTTGAATTAGTGTAATAATTATCGTTTTGATTTTTGTTTCAAAGAAAAATGTGTAGATATGTAAACAATACAATATTCATACTGTGCGTCACGTGACAACAATTACAAAACTATGTCTATAGGCCTATTTCTATTTAGAACCTATTTATAAATTTGTGTATTATCATAATGACACTTTTGTTCAGATATATGCAATTAAACGCTTCAGTGAATTTTAACAAAAGCCTAAACGCCGAGTCGCCAAGATCCGCGTGCAAAATTAGTACCTCATACTTTTAATATTCACGAAACTATTAAATATAATACACTTTACACACAGATCTAAGCTATTTTGTATGTATTATATAGTACTAAATACGTATATTCGTGTTCTTTTTTTCACCTACCTCTTTCCAACCGAGGTGTCGCAAGAAGCGACTACGGTATTGTACGCCCGGTCTTTACTCGTGCACAATAACACCATAATATACAATGCTGTCACTATTCTGCTCGTGGGAACGCAACGGAGCAACGGAGAATTTTTTGACTCGTACTAGAATGGCGGCGACGTGGTTCGTCACCCGTCACGTCTCGTTTCCAGAGGGGTTTGAAACCTACCCCTTATGTGGGAAAAAGGCGTGACTATATGTATGTATGTAATAATAAATGAATTAATTGATAGAATGGGGCTACTTTTAAAAGTAAAAAAAGTAAAGTTTCAGCCTATAAATCTCCCACTGCTGAGCACAGGCCTCCTCTCATTTCTGAGAGGGTTTTGGAGCTGGGAAGAATCCGCCACGCTGCTCCAATGCGGGTTGGCGGACTAACTACTTAAATGTAAATTCTTGATATTCAATAAACATCGTTTCGTCACGCCGCAGGATACAGACAGACATTTAGTCAACTTTAAATAATTAAATAGCATATAATATGTGCCGCAGTTTATATCCATTTTGTTACTGGTGGTTTGACTCCTATGCAGGAAATCGCCTAGTGTTAGTTTTGGTGCTGGAAAACTTCATGCTTTAGTGTGCAAACATCACTGTATTTCACTTTGAAGAGAATTGAAGCTAGAAGAAGGAATATGAGGCTTAACAAACGATGTCTCGTGGTGACGAGCGCAGTGCGGTCCCACACAGAACTTTACAGTGGAAAGTGGATGATACTGCAATTATATGGGCAAGCGTGGCAGTGGCACTTAACTGGTGAATGACTTGCTCGCCCCGTTACTTACTTCCAGTAAAAAAAAAACCCAACATCATTTACAACGCAATATGGTCTATTTATCAAGAAAATATTTCTTAGCATATATCTGAACAAGCCCTTACCTACAAACAACAACGAAGTATGGAAAGACTAGCTGTGTTACAAAGATTGAGACAGTGACAGGATCGCAATAAGAAAAAAGCTTGACCAGAAAAACAAACGACATATAAAATATTCGATAACGAATTACTGATTACAGCTAATGTACGGAATTAAGCCTGTACTACGAGTACGCCCGAAGTTACCTGTTGTTACAAGGCTTTGAAGATTGAAGCGTGAATTGTTGTATACGGGAAATAATAGTATATGAATTGTTTCTCTGGTCAAGTTCACCTTAGTGATTAGCACAAACAAAATTTCTAAGAAATAACAAATTATTGTCGCACAATTGCTTATCACTTGACAAAAAAGCGTTACAAATAAAAAAGAATCGCGATAATAGCTCATATAAATGATAGAACTATAACAACATCAAAAATTTCATCGAAACATGTAAAAAATTCTCGAAAAGCCAACATTTTCTCATGTTAAAGATGTATCCTTCACAATCTTTGTCGCAAATATCACATGACACATTCTCGTTTGACAACAAAAAGTTAAGGTGGCAGCATACATCGCAAATTATGCGATTTTACTCTGTCAAAAATTATTATTATAAAAAACGTTGTCACTTGTGTGGGAGTTCTTCTTCTTCGTTGTTTTTGATCCTGGCAATTAGCTAAATTGAGCCATTTTTACCAATGTCGAGTAATCATTTAATTGTAACAAATACTTCATTTCGATCGATAGTAAAACGATAGTACTTTTACTTAAGATGGACTGATGGACAAAACGATTAGCACAATTTTGGTCTAAAATTGAATTTTCCAATCGCTGCACATTTACGTGCACTTTTACGTTGCAGCATATTAAACTATCAATACTAAACATCAAAACTCATAATATACACAGAAATTACAAAATTCAAAAAAAACACTACCGCCACTTTTCGAGTTGGCGCCAAAAGTCTGCGTGGCAGTTATGTGTTTGTACATGCACGAATACACTGCGCTAAACATCTTAAAACTAGTAATTAGTGCGTTAAATAAATATTGGTTTCGGTTACAAATATTGGCTAACATTCGGAATCAATAAATCTCTCAACTTGCAATGTGTGTTCCCACCTTTTATTTACGTGAATTTTTACTTATTTACCCAATCTTACCCAATAAAATCAACAAACAATCAAAATTACATTTCATAATCATTTTACGGGGCATTTTACAGTAAGTCAACATTATTGTACTCGTTATCAATAGTACAATAATGTTCTATAGCTATAAACCTTATACTTCGATGTTTACTGAATGAAAATTAAAAGTTATTTCATTAAACAAAATATAGATTAACACAACGTCTAGGACTGAATAACTGATTATTATTATCAAATTCTCTCGTTTTTATTGCACATTTTTAAAAACAAATCTAATTTTTTTTGTTAATTTATACATACAGATACAACAATAATATAAGTACAATCTACATCTTTCTATGGCTAAGTTAACATACTATATGGTGTAGGTGTTGCTAGTTAAAACATGTTGTACTCTGGTATAGTAATAACAATGATCTGTATCGATGATCTTTGATTGTGTATTTTACTGTTTTGTGGAATATTTAAAAATTATCGTAGTATTTGTATTTTTTTATTTTAAAATGTTACGAAGCGATAAAATCTTTCACCTGGCAAGTGCAACGTCTGTCCATAAGAAATGTTGTGTCACTAGGAAAATTGCCATCATATATGCAAAAACCTCATATGCAAAAATAAACACTTAAATTAACATTTTAATAAGTGTAATATATTAAAAATGAAATTATATGTTTGTTATAATGCTACTATTATACATAACCCTTCGAATAACATTGTTAAAATCAAGGTAATGCCAAATGTATTATACACAATCAAAGTAATATGATCCAATGTCGCACTTCTTATAAAAAGGTGAAATGATTAAACAAGTGGATGTTTAACATTAATTATGAACCATATTAAAATGGTGATTGCTGTCGTTCCAACCATAAATAATAAACAAAACGGTGGTCAATGGTAACCACCATTGGCCAATGTTTTGGTAGAATATTTCTTATCAAAAATCTTCGAAATCGTTAGAATTGTATCATCTGATCAATGTAGGATATATTTGTCCTGGACAAATAGTCGGAAAAATATTTTTTTTTTATGGCTGAAAGACTGTTAATATTGAAATTTGGAGTTTATATTAAGCACGTTAAGAAATATAAAAATGGTAAAGGATTACGTGCTGGGCCTGGGTTTGACATCGTCCAATTGAATGAGTTGCTCTATGGGTATGAGGGAGAGTTCGCCGCCTAGCATCGGAGCTGGAGGTCCCTGTGGTCAAAAATAATAACAATTAGACATCACATAATTATTATATTAATACAAGAATATCAAAAACTGAAGTTCGTTTTTTAGTATTTTTTGTAAAAGGTAAGGATTATACGAAAAGTAAAGTGCCGTAGATTTATTTATTTATACGGCTTTAACCAATTAAATGAAAACATTTTGACCACGTTTATGGCTCTTATGAGCTAAAATCCCTATCACATACATATATCTGTTAAACCATTAAATATATAATAAAAAAGTTATTGGAACAAATAGTGGTGTTGGAAAAAAACGGTGTTGTTTCCATTGTGAATTTTGATAACAGTCGATACTAGTAAATAGTAGTAACAATCTATGTTGAACAATGATGTCCCTAACATCAGCTGATCGTGTGCGTGCGGCGAGTGTTCGCGGGTAGTACGTACGGGCGACCTGTCGTGTGTGTGTGTGTGTGTGTGTGTGTGTGTGTGTGTGTGTGTGTGTGTGTGTGTGTGTGTGTGTGTGTGTGTGTGTGTGTGTGTGCGCGTGTGCGGCGAGTGTGCGCGGGCAGTACTTACGGGCGTCCTGTCGAGTGTGTGTGTGTGTGTGCGGCGAGTGTGCGCGGGTAGTACGTACGGGCGTCCTGTCGGGTGTGTGTATGTGTGTGTGTGTGTGTGCGCGCGGCGTGTGTGCGCGGGCAGTACGTACGGGCATCCTGTCGGATGTGTGTGTGTGCGGCGAGTGTGCGCGGGTAGTACGTACGGGCGTCCTGTCGGGTGTGTGTGTGTGTGTGTGTGTGTGTGTGTGTGTGTGTGTGTGCGCGGCGAGTGTGCGCGGGCAGTACGTACCGTCCTGTCGGGTGTGTGTGTGTGTGTGTGTGTGTGTGTGCGGCGAGTGTGCGCGGGCAGTACGTACGGGCGTCCTGTCGGGTGTGTGTGTGTGTGTGTGTGTGTGTGTGTGTGCGGCGAGTGTGCGCGGGCAGTACGTACCGTCCCGTCGTGTGTGTGTGTGTGTGTGTGTGTGTGTGTGTGTGTGCGGCAAGTGTGCGAGGGCAGTACGTACCGTCCTGTCGGGTGTGTGTGTGTGTGTGCGGCGAGTGTGCGCGGGCAGTACGTACCGTCCTGTCGGGTGTGTGTGTGTGTGCGGCGAGTGTGCGCGGGCAGTACGTACGGGCGTCCTTTCGGGTGTGTGTGTGTGTGTGTGTGTGTGTGTGTGTGTGTGCGGCGAGTGTGCGCGGGCAGTACGTACGGGCGTCCTTTCGGGTGTGTGTGTGTGTGTGTGTGTGTGTGTGTGTGTGTGTGTGCGGCGAGTGTGCGCGGGCAGTACGTACCGTCCTGTCGTGTGTGTGTGTGTGTGTGTGTGTGCGGCGAGTGCGCGCGGGCAGTACGTACCGTCCTGTCGTGTGTGTGTGTGTGTGTGTGTGTGTGTGTGTGTGTGTGTGTGTGTGTGTGTGTGTGTGTGTGTGTGTGCGCGCGCGCGCGCGGCGAGTGTGCGCGGGCAGTACGTACCGTCCTGTCGGGTGTGTGTGTGTGTGTGTGTGTGTGTGTGTGTGTGTGTGTGTGTGTGTGTGTGTGTGTGTGTGTGTGTGTGTGTGTGTGTGTGTGTGTGTGTGTGTGTGTGTGTGTGTGTGTGTGTGCGGCGAGTGTGCGCGGGCAGTACGTACGGGCGTCCTGTCGGGCGTGTGCGGCGAGTGCGCGCGGTCCCCGGCGGCGGCCGCTTCCCGCGCACGGCGCAGTCCCAGCGAGAACACGGCCACGGAGCGCACGCGCTTCACTAGCGCCGCCTTCGCGCGGGAACGACCTGAAACGGAATCGTTTAAATATTCAATTTAATGAACTAAGTTGAAATAATCATGAATGACATTTTTTTATCGCTATAATCTACAGCTTACCAAAGACAGGTGTATTTACCACATCGAGCACATATATGGAGCCGAAATAAGGGCGACCCAATTTCGAAACTGATCACTAGTTAGTAAGAAGTCGATGGGTAAAACATTGCGTCACTAGAAAATGACCTGTGCAGGAAATAGTTTTCATAATGTCGTGTTCTATGCGGTGATGTGGGAAAAATAGCAAAACATCTAATTCTAAAACGGGTGGAAAATCACATTTCATCGATGAGTAATTATGTAATTTTTAAATGTTCATCCATCTTGTCCAAGGTTCAAGTTAAGCCGGACAGCGATAATAATATTTCATTGCCAAGCTACTAGGATGCTTGACCTTGAGTCCGCCTATCGGAGCGCAGCAGTCGCCCCGTGATTTGACGGAATTGATTACAAACAAAATTAATGACATTTCGTCTCTATAGGGTGGGTATGTGGTGCTCCATGATTTACCATAGTTGTTTTATAAATGAGATGTCCTTTCTGCCTCATCATCATCATTATCATTTCAGTCTATTTTAGTCCACTGAAGAACATAGGCCTCCCCCATAGATTGCCACAAAACACGGTCCTGAGCCACCAGCATCCATCGAATTCCCGCAAAACCGTGCAGGTCGTTGCTCCATCTAGTGGGGGGAGGGGGTCCATCTAGTTGGGGGAGGGAGAGGGGAGGGGAGCCCTACACTGCGTTTGCCGGTACGAGGTTTCCACTCTAAAACCTTTCTTCCCCAACGGTTATCGGTTCTATAAGCTGTATGGCCGACCCATTGCCACTTCAGCTTGCTTACTTTAGTTCTGCTGACAATCTGTCCTAGGTATACGTATTCGTCAACAACTTCGAGCGTAGTGTTCCCAACAACGAAGACAAACGAAAAGTATAATTTTGGTCTTTGGACTGTCACAAGCACTTGTTGCATAATAGACTATCAACATTAAAGATCAAAACTCAAAATATAAACAGGAGTTATAAAATTCGCTAAAACACTATCGTTACTTTTCGAATTGGCGCCAAAGGTCCAGATGGGATCGTAGTTAAGCATTAGGTAATATTTATAAACTAGCTACGCCCTGCGGTTCCACCCGCGTGAAAAAGCCGACCCCGATCGATAATATACATAGACTTCCAAATTCGAATCGGATTTTGGCGATTTAATTTTTATCTCAGCTATCTGTCGGTGGAAGTCCCGTCAGAATCTGTTTAGCCGTTTCGGAGATTGGCCGGAACACACAGACAGACAGACAAAAAAATTTAAAAACAGTTTTTCTTTCAAGTATGAGCATTTAGTATAGACTGTTACTTTGTTGTTACAGACAGACACTTAAATTTAATTAATTTGTATGGAACAGGTTGTAGCTGTGTTTGGTATTGGTAGTGACCGCTCTTGTCCTTGGGCTTGTCGTCCTCGCTGGAGGTGGCGCTGACGTCGGGCGCGCTCGGCGCCACGTTGAGCTCCGGCTCCGACCCGCCCGCCGGCACGCTGCCGGACAACTCCTGCGGACACATTCTTATTGGTGGTAGGATTCCTATGCAGGAATCCGTCTAGGTACGTACCACCCTAGGGCCAGTTATTCTGCTGAGAAACAGTAGCGTGCAAGCATTACTGTGTTTCTGTTTGAAGGGCACTGTGAGCTAGCGCAATCACTGGGCATTCAAGACTTAAGAACTGATGTCTCAGGGTGACGGGCGCGGCGGGGTGCTACACATAAATATTCTGAGTTACACAGCATCTGTTATGGGCAGACGTTGCACTTACCATCAGGTGAACTTTGTACTCGTCTCGAAAATATATCTAATTAAAAAAAAAACATCATTTCCGCCGATTACTGATGATGATGATGATGTTCTCCTAGTCGATTTCGACCACGGCGACAACTTCCGAATACTGTCGAAAGCCATCAACTCCGCAGGAGATATTATAGTGTCACAAGTGTACGCGCAAACACAGAGGCACTCACTCGTCCCAACCTACCCGCGCCCGATGTGAAGATCGGAGGTAGGCTGGGATGCAGTGTCAGAAACACGGGGACAATCACAACACAACCAAACACGAAAACAAACAATCTGTGTTTTAGCACAAAAATTTACTCCAGCTGGGATTCGAACCCAGGACCCGCGGCGTAGAAGTCAGGTACTCTGACCACTAGTCCACTGCTGAACATAGGCCTCCCCAATAGATTGCAACAAAAGTTTGTACCCCTAAAATTTTGGAGGGATTTTGCCATGGTTGCCACGCTTGTCAGGAAAGCATTGTAAAACAATAATGTTTTTACTACCTGAAACAGCTGATGATGGCTGGTGCAGTAAAAGATGTTTCACACGAAAATAGGAGATTTATTTTTAAAATCAATTACAGATTCTAAAACTTACGAGCGGAAAAAAAAGACTAGAATTTACAAACAAAATGGCGCGCGATCTGTGATGCAGCTGTAAGCAGACTGACCTACATAAAACTGACCCAACGTTCGCCCTTGCCCAGCAACTGACTAATCTACCCACATTCAAAATTTACAAATTATATATATAAAATGTTGGTCTTTTTGTCCTCAAATTTAAATACAAAATTTAAAAATAAAAAAAAAAAACACAATTAAGAGCGCGTCGCTAACACTCCCCACCCCAGTGCTAATCTAGCACTCATTTACCAAAGGTATAGGAGCGACGCGTGCAGCTGACCGTCTCAGGACGCCGTTCTTAGTACTGACCTCCACCACTCTGATGCGACCGTCTTTCCCTGGAAAAACACCTTTTATGATGCCTCGAGGCCATACGTTGCGGGAAGACTCTGGATCCACTATCAAGACAAGATCGCCTACACGAAGGGGCTCTCGTTCTTGCTGCCACTTTCTTCTAGGAAGCAAAGTGGGCAGAAATTCCTTCAGCCAGCGTTGCCAGTACATGTCGGCTAACCTTTGAGCAGTTCGCCACTGCTTTCGAAGAAACAGATCGGAGTCGTCGTATGTTCCAATTACTGGCGCGTTCGATGTTGAACCTAAAAGAAAGTGATTAGGTGTGAGTGATTCCATACTCTCGGGCTCTACCGATACGTGAGTAAGAGGCCGACAGTTTACCATATTTTCAACCTCCGCTAATAAGGTGCTTAATACTTCATCCTTAGGTGCGCGCTCCTTTAAAACCACTCGTAGAGAGGCTTTGACGCTTCTTATAAGGCGTTCCCACGCCCCACCCCAATGAGGACTTGCAGGGGGTATGAAAGTCCACTGTGCTCCGTTGTTAACTGCTTCTGTTTTCAGAACATCATCTGGGAGTTCTTGAATGGACTTACGTAGTTCATTACTGGCTCCTCTTAAATTGGTCCCATTGTCCGAGTAAATATAACGCGGCCAACCTCGTCGGGCGGCCATTCGCCGTAATGCCATGATCAGTGAATCAGAGGTAAGCGATTGAACTATTTCGATATGAATCGCACGAACCGTAAGACATGTAAATAAGACTCCATATCTTTTCTCTCTACGCCTGCATACTGTAACTTCCATGGGGCCGAAGAGGTCCACTCCACAGAATGTAAAAGGCCGCTGATGGTGTGCTAGGCGTGCTTGAGGCAAATCTCCCATCCTCGGTACTTGTGGATTGGCCTTTCTTAATCTGCATAGCATACATCTTGAGACTACATACTTAACAGTGGGCCGTAAACGTAAAAGCCAATACCTCTGTTTAAGTGAGTTGACTACAGTCTCGTGATTACCGTGCGCTGCCTTCACATGATAGTGCCTGACTATAAGCCTGGCAATTGGGTGGCGTCCGTCGAGAATAACAGGCCTCTTTGTTTCCAGTGGCACGCCCAAGGTACTGTCGATACGGCCGCATACTCGAAGAAGACCTCGTTCGTCCATATACGGAGATAAGTTGAGTAACCTGCTGGTGCGCTGCACATCGTCTCCATTCCGAATTGCAGCTATGTCCTCAGTAAAAGACTCTGCCTGAGCCTGTCGCAGCAGAAGGTTTTCTGCATTCTCCATCAAAGTTGACTCATCGATATTACTAAGTTTTTTACATAAATTAATGAATTTTAAGACAGCCGCGGTGGATCTTAACAGTCGCAACCAAGAAGAAAACCGTACAGGGTCTGGTACTGGTAGGGTTATCGATGTGGCGTTTTCAAGCTGTACATTTACCGAAAAATTTTGGCTACACATTGGTTCTAAAATGTTAGCCGGCCAATACTTTTCCTCGGTGTATAAAAATTGAGGTCCCTTAAACCATTCATTTAAAAATGAATTATAATTAAAATTTTCTCTAGTGGCTATGTCAGCTACATTTAATTTTGAGGGCACGTATCTCCATTCTGATATACTTGTAAGATCGTCTATTTCCCCCAAGCGGTTGGCTTCAAACGTTTTATAGGTGCGTGTATTGTTACGCAACCAAAGCAGAACAACGTTTGAATCACACCAAAAGTATCGTCGCTTGACTGGCAATGATTGCTCTCTCATTATGGTGTCTGCCAATCTCGCAGCAAGCAACGCAGCTTGTAGCTCCAAACGTGGGACTGTAATTGTTTTCACCGGCGCCACCCTGCACTTGCTAGCTACAAAACTGACGCAGTATTTATCGTTATAATTCCAGCGCCAATAAGCGACCGCACACATTGCTTTCTGCGAAGCGTCGCTAAAAATATGCAATTCTAAGTTATTGTAACCATACGCAGAGTTGCTAATTTGTTTCGTAGCCGATGCATTACAATCCGTAGCACTATCTGACGATTGCGTCATCGCGTAGGCGCCTTGCATCTCCGTAGCTACGAAAGCGTTACGGTGCAAGGTATCTGCTACGCAATTGTCCTTTATCTCGCTCACACCTGCAATGCTCGATTGATAGTACCTCGGCAAGCGAATTTTCTCTATTAATTTTAATAATTCGACCCACTCAGTCCATCTCTTCTTTATTTCATCAGGAACTGTAGTGTCCCAGCTGATATTTAAACGCCACGTATCTTGAAGCATGATTTTGCCTTGAATTGTGAAGGGTGATAAAAAACCAAATACATCGAAAATCGACATAATCACGCGTAGCATAAGTCTCTTAACAAGTCTTTGTTTTTCTTGCTTAATACAATCGGGAATACGCTTAAACGAAACATCGAACCCGAGCTCGTCCGTACCCGGATACCAAATGAGTCCGAGCGTTCGTTCACCTTCGTATTGTTGGTCAATTTTGAACTTTACAGCAGCAGTGCCTAAGGTTTCATTTTCTAGGCATTTAGTACGGTTACACTATTACTTACCCAGTTGCGTATTTCAAACCCACCTCCTTTGTGAATTTTACTGATAGTTTTTATCATCTCGATTGCCGTTCCGTCGTCCGGTAAACTTTGTATGTAGTCATCCATGTAATGAGAGTGGCATATCGCGTCGACGGCGGCGGGGGCCGATGACTCATACCGCCGCGCGTTCATGTTTTTAATAAACTGGGCGACGAAGGGCGAACATTTTGCACCAAATATAAGGGATGTCATTACGTACGTCTTCAGTGGTTCAGCAGGGCTGCTTCTCCATAAGAACCGGAGGGAATCTTGATCTTCTGATCGGATTTTAATTTTTAGGAACATATCCTTTATGTCCCCCGTTACTGCTATTTTATGCTCTCTAAAGCGCAGCATAATACCAAATAAAGAATTAAGAAGATCGGGACCTTTGAGTAGATAATCGTTTAAACATCGATCGTCGGTTCTGTGAGCTGCATCGAAGACCAATCGCAGTTTTTTCTTATGGGGGTTATCAACGCCGAAATGTGGCAAGTACCATGTCTTGTTAGTGCGTTGAGTTTCCAGCAACTGTTTGGCGAAATTGTTATCAAATAAATGATTTACACGTTCTACATACCTTTCAGCATATTGTAAGTTTTTTACCATTTTCAACTCGTGGCTCTGAAACCTTTGCAGTGCGGAAGGAAGAGTATCAGGTGTTGTGCAGTCAGGATCCTTCCACGGCAAGCCGACCTGCCACTCACCGTTAACAAGACGAGCTGTTCTCTCGAGCTGTTCGATGGCGCGAGCATCGTCTGCATTTTGCCGGGACTTACTTGTAACTCCCACAGAATCTAGCGTGAAGTATCGTCGCACCTCTTCGTGAAGGTCGGTCATGGTCTGCTCCCCATCGCATTGTTGATGACTAAGAAGGGCAGAGTGTTCGTTAACCACACCGCGCGATGCTCCAGATACCTGCATTCTACCATGAATACACCAGCCCAAGGGGGTGAGTGTAGCGGACGGCTCATTATTCTTACCTAACAATATTTGCATTGGTAATAATAAATTATAATTATCCTGACCTATTAACACCTCTGGCTTTAAATTATAATTTGGCAATTTAAATTTAATATTTTTTAAATGTTGATATGTATTACAATCAATGGTTGAAAGATTATGTGATGGTAAATTTAATTCGTTTACACTGCGTGCCTTAATAGTAAAAATCTTATTGTCCATACCAGAAAGTGCCAGGTTCAATACCGTGCTGTCACACACAATTTGGTTGTCCCGCCATGGACCACACACACGCATAGTCTCTCGGTGACCGCGCAGCCCAGCGCGAGCGGCAAGGCCGGCGCTTATCATTGTAACCGTCGAGCCGTCGTCGAGTAATGCACTAGTTTCGATATAACTACCATTAGACTTATACACTCTGATAGGCACTACTTTTAACAACACTTTACAGCTATTTGCGTTTACATGGGTCACCACTTCGTTCGTAGATGATGTTATCGGCTCATCCTTTTCCACCTGGCTGCGTTCGCGATTGTTTACTACATAATGCAGTAATCTGTGATGAGCTCGACCGCAGCTATCCACATCGCACACCGCCGCCGGACACGTCTTTCTATCATGACGAGAATCTAAGCATTTGTAGCATATGCCGTAGCGTTGGACATGCTGCCATCTTACTTTACGAAGCGATTTTTTAAATTGCCTACATTCGCTTAATTTATGAATTGATGTACGACAAAACTGACATCTTTCATTATTGTGTTCACTTTGTAATAATACAGCGTGCGGTCGTACGTTACTACTGTGCTGTTTACTCGTATATTTATATTCATCTGCACGGTAATTTAATGTATGAATATTGGCAGTAGTAGATATCTTCATCGCTTCGTTATTTAAAAATTCTGCGACAATATCTAGCCTTGAATTTATACCAGACTTAATTAATGGAAAGCTATAATCTGACCACTTTGATATGAGCACTGTTGGTAATTTGGATAAAATTAATGAGACAATACTCATACCTTGCAAGTACTCCTCGCATCCAACTGCTCGTACAGCTTCCACAAAGTTCTGCACCTTCACTGAGAACGGTATTATTTCTCTCTGGTAGTCATGTGATATAGGATGAAGCCGTTTGATGTCCTGCACGAGTCTAGATATAATATAATCTGGGTTACCAAATCGCAGCTCCAACGTTGCCATAATTCGTTCAGGCGAAGATGCACTGATGAGCAGAGCTGACACCGCCTCCTTTGCAGGTCCATGAAGACACTTCCTTAATCTCCACAAGTTTTCTTTCGGACTAAATTTGCATATTTCCGTCGATTCCTCATAAGCCTGTTTAAACTGAAGCCATTCCAAAGGTTCGCCGGAGAAATTAGGTAAGTCTCTCGGCATACATATGCGGCTTAAGAGATTAGTGTTAGACTTCTCGTGGGTGAGGTTTTGAATTGCATTTGGACTGTACCATTTTCTGTGCCAACAGTAGCTGGTGCTGGTGTCGGTTGCAGGTTACCCGTTGTGGTTCCATAATCGGGGGCTGCCTGCTCCTTCCTCAGTTCTTGCTGACTGCGGTCCATCCACTTCTCTACCTCATTCCGTGAGCAGCCTTGGCTGCCATGTGAACTGTATTCTTCCTCTAAACCATCCAGGTCTGCTTGAAGTTCCTTATCGATAAGCTGCATTCGTATTTCCGCTTTTCGTTTCTCCGCTTCCAGCAGTAGCTGCCTCTTGCGCATTGCATGAGATGAAGTAGATCTCCTAGATTTTTGTGGAGATGGTGTGCGTACTGGGCGTGGTATTGGGCGATTTTCAATTTTTATGCCACTACCCTCTAATTCGGCCACGGACGTGAAAGTCTTAACCTCGTCGTTTTCACTTTCGTGTACGCTTCTTTCTTGGCGGGAAGTTTCCTCCTGCATTCTCATTTCCTCTTTGCGCTTGGTACTGCGTGTGTTAACCATTTTACACGGTGTGTGAAACATAAAGATCCGGTTCGAAGACCACTTGAAACAGCTGATGATGGCTGGTGCAGTAAAAGATGTTTCACACGAAAATAGGAGATTTATTTTTAAAATCAATTACAGATTCTAAAACTTACGAGCGGAAAAAAAAGACTAGAATTTACAAACAAAATGGCGCGCGATCTGTGATGCAGCTGTAAGCAGACTGACCTACATAAAACTGACCCAACGTTCGCCCTTGCCCAGCAACTGACTAATCTACCCACATTCAAAATTTACAAATTATATATATAAAATGTTGGTCTTTTTGTCCTCAAATTTAAATACAAAATTTAAAAATAAAAAAAAAACACAATTAAGAGCGCGTCGCTAACACTACCTTATTATTTTATATTATTTTTGGTTATTAACTTCTTATAAATATACATTTCCGGCAAAGTAGAATAGTAAGAGCCGACTAAGATATTGTACGGACAGTCTAAATTCGTGCAGAATAACAACTATACTATTCAATGCTGTCACTATACCGCTCGGGGGAACGCAACGGGTAAGAATTTTTCGAATTCGTACCAAAATGGCGGCGACGTGGTTCGCAACATGTCACGTCTCGTATCTCACGGGGGTAAATATTTACTACGTGTGGGGTCCCTGTCGACCCCTTAGAAAAGGCGTGACTGTATGTGTAAACATTTATTTTTTATTTTGTATAATTTTTCCCTGTAACCTAGGTAGGTATTAGAGTGTAAAATTCCACTGCTGGACATTGATCTCTCCCACATTGTAGTGGGAAGATTTTCCGTTATCCAAGCGCTATATATTTTTTTTATTAAAACCACATTTTACACATGTGTGAAATAAACGCTTACCTGCAAGGTGGGGTTGACCAGCGGCCTGTGCAGTGTAGGGTGCGGTATGCAGTGTGCGGAGCGATGCAGAGGCTCGTCTCTCAGCCCGCGGACACCCAATAGAGACAGCGGCGCTCCAGCTGTTCCATCCTGTACAAAAAATTACAACGACACATAAATCCCATACTATTAAAAATACCAAGAAATGGGAGAGAGTTCCAATGGTTTTGTAATCAAAGTGCGCAAAAAACCGACCATCCATATGACATGGATTTTCAATAATTTTGTGGATATTTTCCCTCTGTCGACTTTTACGACCCCTACGGAATGAGATGAGGTGGTAGATTCCTACCGCCATTGAGGCCGGTAAACATACCAAGGAAACATAGCGGATAAATCATAATTTTCTTCTGACCCGTTACCTCCATCTTCGAACCCCACGTGATTAAAAGAAAGACGACCCCTTACGCCGATACTTAGGCCGATTTGGACCATGGCAACAACTTCCGAATATTTTCGAGAGCTATCAGCTGCGCAGGAGATATTATAGTGTCACAAGTGTACGCGCAAACACAGAGGCACTCACTCGTCCTAACCTACTCGCGCCCGATGTAACGCCGATGTGATAAGATCGGAGGTATACTAGGATGCAGTGTCAGAAACACGGGTACAATCACATTGGGTTGTGCACGTGAGATGCACTGACGATAGAGGAGAAGAAAATAAAAATATAAATATCCGCCAGTCAAGCGGGGCGATTTGGATAACCCTATTAATATAAGCGAACTGTTTATAGGGTGCAGGAATAGTATTTAACATCTAAAAGTTCACAGACAGACAGTTCAATTTACTTTATACAAACATTGACAAAGCGTACCTTACGTCTCACAGGTTTCGTAGGACTAACATCTTGAAGCAGTTGCAATGAGCCAGTGGTCACTGCCGGCTCTGTTATAGACGCCGCTTTTGGTCTGAAATTATGTATTACATCTTTATTGTCAATTAAAATTGAAACAAATTTTAAAAGAGGGAGAGACGCAAGAGTCATGATTTATTTTAATACCACACGTTTCATTTATTATGAATTTTGAATGTGACAGTTTGTGTCAACTGTAGTGGTGGAATGACAGTTGACATTTGTCAGTTATAGGTTGTCAAATGTATTTTTTAATATGTGATATTACCATAAAATCACAAAGCCGATAGCCACATGAAGCGATTTGTTAACAGATAAATGTGCAGTGACGTTATTGAATAAATATAAACGTGGATGAGGTAATGAAAAATAAGTATTAAGTTTTACCAAGCAAAAAAAATATAAAAATCTTACGAGAGGATTCACACGAAATGTTCATATTATTGGTGACTCTATTACAGTTAAATTTAAATTGACTGAAATTAAATAAGAAAACGATCATTGATACCATTGCAACATTTGTGAAGCCTCCCATACATTAATAAAAAAAAGATGCGAGTTACCTTAAGTTTTTGTTCTAATAAAATATTCAGAACCTTGTATCGACTATCAATTCTGTTTGATATTAATTTCGAAGATAATAAAACGGTATTAATTTAGGTAAGTGATAATTGTATTTTATTTGTGTAATAAAAAACACATTACAGAGATAGAAAACAGAGACACTCTTAGTTTATATTTTATATAATATATATTTTTGTTATATTATTGTTTTATATAATTTTCGTACAATAAGAGGCTGAAAAACTATAAATCAATTTAAATATTTTATTTACAATACAAAAAAACAACAGCAAAAATATGTTTATCGAATAAGCGAAGAATAATGTTAATACTGACTTATTGGAATCGGTATTTAGTTAAATATAAATAGTTCGTAACTACACACCCATCCAGGCATATTTTACTTGTGTCAAATTAACTGAAAACAACAAAGGAAACAAATTTAAAATGTATATATATGTGGTATAGTCATACTACTAACAATAATGAGCTTTACAATGATTAACAACCGAATCTGTCAAAAATACACTGTTAATACTAAATAGCAGTAAAAGTATGTATAAACTCACGTTTGCACGGCTTATAACAAAGTAGTACATGTTCATGCTCGTAATCAATACACGTTAGCACGTGTCCATGCTCGTAAGTGCTCGTCAGCACTTGAACAAGTATGCGTTGGTGATCAAAAGCAAGTGAGCACATGTACATCAAAGCATTCGTTCCCCTATGGGATATCCTATAAGCCATATATGTACGAAAGCAAGTGCATGTGAGCACGTGCACACATGAATACTGATGGAATATGAGCAGAAATAACAACTCAGTAAAAGAAATTAAAAGTATAATTTCAAAAGAGACATTTACATCGGACAGTTTTTGTAGAATATACATTCTAATAAAGACATATTAAGCTTATGTGACATTACTTTTCGTAATTCTATGATTCATTATCAAATATAACTTATTATGTATTTCAATAAGATTTTACGTCTACACAAACAGTTTTCATTGCACAAATGCATGGGTGCAACAAGCACGTGCACACTTGAACGTACGCGTGCGGATAAGCACGTGCATACGTGATCGCAAAAACACACGCTTACATGTAAGCTAGAATATTTAATGCGAAAGTATATACAAACGTCCTCGATACATTTATTCGTTATTTTTTGACAGATTTAATGTTGTATATGACCGAAAAGTGCTCCCCTAGTCTTACATTTCTATTGAAATCTTCGAATACGGATGTTGAATGAGGCAAAAGTAATCAAACACAGTCACGGCAAAGTTAACAGTCCGAATTAACAGAGAGAAGGAAGCGCTTTCGATCTTACGATTATAATATAAAAATCTTGTAACATACGCATGATTGCACGTCGAAGATAATTCGGTAGCAAGTTCTTAATAATTATATAAAAAAAAATATATATATACACATACACATATTAAATATTTAGCATGATGTCAGCTGCCATAGGTATAAATAGTATAGTGTATGTGTATATCAGAAGAAGGTTCAGATGAAATGTCAAAGGAACGGGGACAGTCATAATACACCCAGACTCGAAAACACCATGTATGTTGCAATATGGTTTTTAATGCTTGAACACTTAATTTCGTTATTATTGTACAATCTTTTCTATATCTTCTATTTCTTAACACCTATAATGACTAACTGTTGCAGTGTTTAGAGATTTCCGAAAAGTGGTACTACAAATGTTGCAATAACAAAAAAATTATTAAATCTATACATACTATTTCTGTTAGCTATTTTTTGTCGGTATGGAATATCTCATTATTTATCACTCTAATGACGAAAAATAAGTAATGTTTTTGTCAAAAAACCAATAAATATATTTAATTAATATAATTGTAGAAAGCGCCATCTTTTGACCACTTGTTCAACTAACATGCACGACAGCAGGTTGGAGTTTTTTTTATTTTATAAAAGTGACGGAACGAACAAAACGTTCACCTGATGGTAAGTGTAACGTCTGCCCATAACAAATGCTGTGTCATCCAGAATATTACCGTGTGACACCACACAGCGCCCGTCACCCTGAGACATCAGTTCTTAAGTCTCATATGCCCAGTGATTACGCTAGCTCTCAGTGCCCTTCAAAACGAAACACAGTAATGTTTGCACACTACTGCTTCACGGCAGAATAACTGGCCCTGGGGTGGTACCTACCTAGACGGATTCCTACATAGAAATCCCACGACCAGAAAAAATGTTTACATTCTTTTCATGGCGCCATCTATTCATGATCACGATACTGTGCGAAATATTCGCACGGGTTGGCTAGTACATTTATATTGTTTATTCGATACATAAGTACATAATACCATTCTAATAAATATGTCTACTAAACAGTAATCGTTATAAATCGATATATTATACACTACAGAATACAAATGAGTAGCTAAGTGATTTACGATGCCCGTTCAGCTAAAACTAAGCACTTTATCTCTATTATTAAATATAAATCTTATTTTCTATTCTGCGCCTTCTTTTTCAGGCTATTAGTTTAAGATAATGCATTATCCCATTCCATCCTTTGGGAGTCGTAAGAGTCGACTACAGGAAGAAGCCAAAAACAGGTCTAAGCAGGCTTTTCTAAAAACCACAATATACTCTCTTGTTACCAAGGGACGCTTAGCGTGCCAGCTATAACAATTATCTCTCTCATTATCAGTATACATATTCGAGGGCCCTATTTCACTAACTGAACTATAATAGGCTGAAATTATTATATGGTTACGTTATTATTTGGCGTAGCATATCAAACCACGTAGAATAATTAATCTGAAATAAACCTTACTGCTTATGATTAAGGATGAAATTAATTTGAGCTCACCTAAACGGGGGTATTTCAGGTATTTTCCCGATGAACAGACGCTTCGCTGACTTGTCGTTCTGTTTCGGAGTGGTTGGTGTGACGGTGCGCGGAGTTGTACGGGAAGATGGCCTGATATCGTCTTGACTTGGACATTCCGACTAAAATAATATAACATATCATCCGATAGTTACAAATAAGCGTAATACTTGCTTTCAATGTCAAAAAAGAAAATTAATAAAAATAAATAATAAATATATGTACATTCATACAGTAGAACCTCTTAGTATTATGTAAAATCATTGTAAAATTATCAATTTACTGATGGTGGATTCCGAAACAGTTTCATCAAATTACCTACTTTTATTGTTTTTACTTTATAAAAATCATCATTCATCATCATCATTATAAAACTGGCGAAGTAAAAATATATGTAGTTTTAATTAACTAATACCAACAGAGACTCTTTTTTCTATTTTACACTTCTATACGTCACGAGCGCTAATGACTGTGTTCTGTGACGACGTACCTAAAGGTTTGTTCAGCCTGATTCGTACGAGACTGCAAATTCCCTGTGACGTCAGAGAAAGCGTGCACATCTGTGTCGTGTCGTGTTGCCTTCTGATGCTATTTTAAATCATTACAGTCGGAATCATCTATTTTTTTTCTCTTAACTCTAATTTCTGTAGAAGCCGCGCTGCAAATGATTCCCTCAGACTTACACTTGACAGTACTTCGTACATCACTAGTTATTAAGTGAATGCACTGTACTTCGTACATCACTAGTTATTAGCTGAATGCACTGTTCGTTTCGTTTCAGCCTATCACAAGTCCACCGCTGAACGTAGGCCTCCACCATAAATTGCCACTATAGTTAGCTCTCATTTTGGGGGGACTTTGCAATAATTGCCACGCGAGGAAGGCGGTTTGGCAACCGCAGTTTATTTATTCAGATGTTCCAGGAAGAACTGTTACCCATCTTCTGGTTTTAATTATCCCTTTGTCGAGTTTTACGACACCCTCAGGATGAGATGGGGTGGTAGATACTCTTAGGAAGCCAGGACCCGGTGAAGACTTACACTTGCACTGTACTTCGTACACCACTAGTTATTAGGTGAATGCACTGTACTTCGTACATCACTAGTTATTAGGTGCACGCACTGTATTTCGTACATCACTATTACGGTGAGATTGATCAAGAATGTTTCTTGATGAAATAATGAACTTTTGGCGCCAACTCGAAAAGTGGATGTAGTGTTTTTATTTAATTTTGTAATTTAATATCGATAGTTTATTATGCAGCAAGTGCTGTTGAAAGTGTACAGTCATTGGAAAATTCAATTTAAGACCAAAATTGTGCTTTTCTAAATTATCATTTTACTGTCGATCAAAATTTTGAAGTCTTGCTGCTCGAAGATTGTATACTTGGATATATGTTACTTGACACTGGAAAATAGTTTATCGACTGTTTCCATTCGTGAATAAATAATAATAATAATAACATATAATGACAGATGTATTCTAACCACGTCGAGGTATGTTTAATTGACGTACGTATAAATATGCACTCACCAAAAGCGGTGCGTGGGCGTTTTTAATGGCTTCCCTCCTCTGAAACTCCACTTTGGCCATTTCCGTCGCGAGCCAGCCCGGGATCTCGGGTATCGCGATGCGAAGTGCCAGCACTATCACGAGGACTACGTGCTGGAATAAAACGTTAAGTTAACATCTTTTTATCTTACTAATATTATAAAGCGGAACAGTTTATACGTTTGATCGCGATGTCACCCAATAGGTGTCCGGCAGAGTAGCATAGCACCTTTTTCCTACCGAGGTGTCGTGGGAGGTGACTAAGATATTGTACGAACAGCCTTTTTTCGTGCAGAATTATACAATGGTATGCAATGCTATGCTGCTCGCGGGAACGCAATAGAAAGTAAGATAATGATTTCTTATATTTACGCGAACACTACACATTTAAATGAAACTAGACACTAAATAAACAACGAAAAAATCTATCTAAAATTAAGTATAACCATAACCAAATTGAAATCATTTCCCATACCATATTTTCCACGTTTGGCGGGCGGGGTGGCGACCGCAGTTTATTTATTCAGATGTTCCAGGAAGATGCTGATGCCCATCTGGTTGTTTTCCCACTGTCGACTTTTACGACACCCTCGGGATGAGATGGGTTGGTAGATTTTCTTAAGTCCACAAGGTAATTCCCCCCTAAATGAGAGCAACCAATTTATGTGGCAATCTATGGGGGAGGCTTTTGTTCAGCACTGGACGGTGATAAGCTTAAATTATGATGATGATTAGTAGCAAATTAAAAAACCTCTGCGGCGAAAACAGTTGAAAATAGTATGTTACCTCTAAAGCAACAATGACCAAAACGGTCTGTGCGGGCGTCGCGTCAGGAAGAAGTCTGTGCACGGGGCCCGACAGACCTATGAGGGCGCAGTTGACCAGCACCGCCACCGCCACCATTGCTTCCATTGCATGCTGAAAGGAAATTAACACATACTTTTTATATTTTTTAGTGGTAGTATTCCTACATAGGAAACCGCCTATGTAGGCCAACGCATGGCCAGTTATTCTGCCGTAAAATTACTGTGTATCGCTCTGAAGGGCATTGAGAGCTAGTGTAATCACAGGGCAAATGGGACTTATGAATTCATGTCTCTGGGTGATGGGCGCAGGGTGGTGCTACACAGAAATACTTTGGATGACACAGCATTCGTTATGGGTAGACGTTGCACTTATTATCAGATAAACGTTTTGATCGTTTCGTCACTTTATCCAATGAAAAATAGCTACATAAAACCGTTTAAAAAAGAACGACCTGCCAGCTGCCCACGCTGCTGACGCGCTCGCCGAAGGGTCGCTGCGCCACGTGGCACAGCTGCAAGTGAAGCCAGTGTGTCGGTGCACACGTACCTGCCAGCTGCCCACGCTGCTGACGCGCTCGCCGAAGGGTCGCTGCGCCACGTGGCACAGCTGCAAGTGAAGCCAGTGTGTCGGTGCACACGTACCTGCCAGCTGCCCACGCTGCTGACGCGCTCGCCGAAGGGTCGCTGCGCCACGTGGCACAGCTGCAAGTGAAGCCAGTGTGTCGGTGCACACGTACCTGCCAGCTGCCCACGCTGCTGACGCGCTCGCCGAAGGGTCGCTGCGCCACGTGGCACAGCTGCAAGTGAAGCCAGTGTGTCGGTGCACACGTACCTGCCAGCTGCCCACGCTGCTGACGCGCTCGCCGAAGGGTCGCTGCGCCACGTGGCACAGCTGCAAGTGAAGCCAGTGTGTCGGTGCACACGTACCTGCCAGCTGCCCACGCTGCTGACGCGCTCGCCGAAGGGTCGCTGCGCCACGTGGCACAGCTGCAAGTGAAGCCAGTGTGTCGGTGCACACGTACCTGCCAGCTGCCCACGCTGCTGACGCGCTCGCCGAAGGGTCGCTGCGCCACGTGGCACAGCTGCAAGTGAAGCCAGTGTGTCGGTGCACACGTACCTGCCAGCTGCCCACGCTGCTGACGCGCTCGCCGAAGGGTCGCTGCGCCACGTGGCACAGCTGCAAGTGAAGCCAGTGTGTCGGTGCACACGTACCTGCCAGCTGCCCACGCTGCTGACGCGCTCGCCGAAGGGTCGCTGCGCCACGTGGCACAGCTGCAAGTGAAGCCAGTGTGTCGGTGCACACGTACCTGCCAGCTGCCCACGCTGCTGACGCGCTCGCCGAAGGGTCGCTGCGCCACGTGGCACAGCTGCAAGTGAAGCCAGTGTGTCGGTGCACACGTACCTGCCAGCTGCCCACGCTGCTGACGCGCTCGCCGAAGGGTCGCTGCGCCACGTGGCACAGCTTGAACGCGTCAGCGCGCACCTCCGCCGCGTTGTTGAACAGTGCGCACAGCGCCGCCAGCGGGAACGCGGCCGAGAACAGCACCACGTGGCCCAGCTGCGTCAGCATCTCCAGGTACTCGGCGAACGTGCCGTCGTACTGTGGGGTAACAAATAGATAGAAGAATAAATCTAATCTAAATGTGTATGCATTACTGTCACTATACAGCTCGTGGGAACGCTGGTAATGAGGCGTGACTGTACGTATGTATGTATGTAAAAAGAATTCAAACTGAAATATTACGATATAAATATATTGACCTTGAACAGCTGCGACTCCAACTCGGCTTGATGTATGATCTTCTGACCCACGATGGGTTCAGAGTCCCGTCTCTCGACCTCCTTGTCAGTTCCGTTAACAAGTGTTTCTGGCGCTTCTCCACTGGAGTTGGTTCTCTTTTCGAACATATCTGTTATTTGCGTTGACGTTGGTACTGCAACATCGACAACAAAAACAAGTATCGTATAAAAAACTATTTTTTGTATACGTTTTTAAAAATATAAAGATAGTTTATAATCAATGGCAAATGTTGTACCCAACAGACGAACAAACTGACAAACACACAGACAAGAAGGCGAGTTAATAATGAATTTTCATCCACTTCTAAGCTATGTTTAAATTTTCAAGTCTAGCTCCTCGGGAAGTAAGTTTAAATTCAATTACTAAATTTGACCCGAACAGACATACACAAAAGCGAGTTAATAAAATAAACAACGTCCTTGGTTGTATTTTCAGGACATCATCAATTTAACCTAAGAATAGAATACGAGTACAATAGAATAAATTTTATTCTATTCTATTCTATTTCTATTAATAGATTGTTTACATAATACGAGTAGTTATGGAAAGTCATTTGTTTTTCTTTTTTTTAAACTACACTGGTTCGCAAAAAAGCCTCTGTCCTGAAGAGAAGAAGAACCAGTAAGAAAACCATCGGGCAAAATTTTTTTTTTGGTCATTTTAAAAAATAATGTACAATTGTGGTATTATAAAGATGTAGACACAGCTTGGCAGAGATCACCTCATTCCCAGGGGTTATCATCATCCATGTACTATTTAATATTATTATAACCCTTCTAAAAAAGTCTTTGTTTGATAAAAAAAAAATACTTTTTGATTGGAAGACTGTGCATTTTCTGGGATTAGATTAGAACGACCCCTTGTAAAACCAAATTGGTTTTTGTGAAACATTTATGAAAATAAAAATGTTTTAACATATGACTAAGTATAATGTTTACAAAAATTTTACTTAATATAGTACGGAAATAGGTCTAAAGTTAGCAGTGTCCGTTGTACTACCAGATTTAAACAAAGGTATGATTTTACTACGTTTCATCAAATCAGGAAACAAATTCCTTATAAATTCAATATCTGACTTCAAAATTATGACTAATTGAGATGCAATTATATCTATAATAGACGCACTAACTTCAACGATAATACTTAAACAATAAGTTTTACATTTCTCCTGCAGAAACCGACAAAGCAAAACAAAACAGAAACCATTTTACTAACTCATTCATGAGGCAACGGCGTTTTTGAACAAAATCACAGCAAGTGAAAGTCGTAAATATAATCAAAAAATTAATATTTTATTTAAAAACTGTTTATTTTCTATTTATCTATTTATTTTAAAAAAGAGTTATAATAATATTAATTTATACATCGATAATGGAAATAGCTTGGCAGCGATCATCTCATTGTCATTAATATTGTAATTTTTATGCTAGATTTCACGACTGACTAGAAAACCATAAAGAAAATGCCAGCTGGATCACTTGCTGGTTTTTCCTAGGACACTGGTATTTCCGTGCAGTTTAAAAAAATGACGTTCACTAAGTATTATATAAATAATTTACATACATTTTAGATAAGACCTAGTTAGACAGATTTTAGGACCCTTAACAGTAAATTTCGTCGGAATTGTTAGATAAATTATCAATATACCAAAAGCAAATATATGAAGAAACATTTAAAAATTGCACTTTCATTAGTATGCGATGAATACAATAATAATAATCACCGTTATTATACGTATATTACATCAGTGTTACCGACAAGAGACTAGTATTGGCAAGTTTTTAATTCACCTTCAATTCTCCAGCCTCGTCTTAGCTTACGTATTCACAATTTTAGACTTTCTGCACTTGACACATGTTTGCATTTCTATTTATAGTTCTTTTTTTGTGTGATTAATAAATTCATTTACATCCCGGATGATTTTACAGCTTCGTGGAAATAGAATTGCCAGTCAATTAATAGATTATTTACTCACTTTTACTGGGACTTATCGCTCCGAACACGTCAACACATATTTTCGCCAATCTTAAATTCTCAATCAGATACGGCAGAGCAGATTCCTTAACATTGCCGATGATTTGCCTCGTTATAAGTAAGACGGCTAATTGCTGAAACAAATTTACATTTCAAAGTCAAAAGGCAAGGCAAGGTCTATATACTTAAAGCTCGAACTCGACTCGAAATATTCGAGTTCGAGTTTGATGTCGAGCTCTCGAATCATTGGTACGAGTACCTCGTTGTTCTGGCGTGAGTTTGAGTTTTGAAAGGCATCTTAAGTAGTTCATCTAGGTTATTTTAGCTAGATGATTTTAATCATTAGCCTTCGTACAAATTTGGGGAAGATATGAGGAATCGTCACGCTTGACATGGGGATTGGCGAACGTAGTGCCAGATATCTCGCAGCTTAGACTCTGTCTATATGCTGGTTGGGATTTCTGTCGTCCATAGGTAAGTGGTTTCTCAGTGCTAGACGATACACAAAACATTATAATGCAAAGTTCTGGGTGTCTTTGCAACTAATATGGGCAGGCGGAGCACTGAATAGGAAAACTAAGATTGACATTAGATACGGTACAGCCGCCGTCTGGTGGCGACTTAGGGGAATCTACCACCCCATCTCACCCCGAGGTGTAGTAAAAGGTGTAGTAAAAGTCGACACAGATAAATTAAAGACCAGGATATGGGCAGAATCTTCCTGGAACATCTGAATAATTAAACTGCGGTTGCCAACCAGCCTACCAAGTGTGGCCCCCCGTAAAATTAGATCTACAAATTTATGTGACAATCTAGGGGGGAGGCCTCTGTTCAGCAGTGGAATAGTGATAAGTTGAAATGATGACGATGATGAAGATGATGATGACGGTTATAGCGCTGTCAGTCGGAGGCCAAGAGTTTGTCTAACATTTTTCTTAGTGGACTTTTCGTCAAATATTATAAGGCGTGAAAAATATTGCAGTAATGTTTATTGTTGCTTACCTCTTTCAACTTATCCATATCCTGAAGATAAAATGCAATGTAGAACAAGCTCATGAACGAATTGACAAATTGAAACTGGAAAAGAAAATGCCTTTTTTTAATCTTGATCACGAAAGAACTGAAATACATCGTAAGCTTGTACGCCATGTACTACAAAGTAAAGTCAAGTGTTTTATGAGCGATGTGAAACACATTAAAAAAATATAACGATTGTGTAGGATGAAATGTTGGGCCACAATTTCCGGTTATCATCTGGTGGACTGCGGTCTCGTTTTTTTTCCTTATAACTAAAATAAGGGATACAAGGAACGCAAGGAACGTCAAAGGACTCATTAGGACCAACGAGTCGACGATTTGTGTTTTGGTGTGGTTTCCACAGCATTAGTTTATTAGAGCATCTTGATAACACTTTCGCATTGCTAATATCAGTATGGAAGTGATATACAATTGTACAAACCCTCTTACATCTTTGTTATTGATGAATGTAAATATTTAACATTTACAGTATTACGACAGACTATATTTGTTTTGAAAATGTACATCGTACCTCCTTATAATTAGTAAGTTAACGACCATTCAATTAATTTGAAAATTATAGATCAAATTATGAAATACAGCATGCCTTTAAATTAAAATTAATAACATGCATGAGAAACAAAAATCGCGTGCAATCGAACTGCATTGTGGGTTAATGTTGTTTGGTACATACCAACTAATGACAGTAAGTTTTTTTTTAATAAATGAGAAGCAAGGCGCGGCGTTAGCTGTTTACAGCATTTATGAATACAAACCAATGCTATTTTCACAATCAGATGATTCTCATACTTTGTCTCGAGTCGATAGTTCTCTGTTGGGATTTGAAAAAAAAACGATATTTGATAGTAGTTTTTCGTTTTACCGTTGCATGAATAGAGTTGTTTTTTAGTTGTCCAGTTCCATTTGGTAAGCAGTAAAGAGAAAATAAATAGCAACTATAGTAGGTACACTTCTCTACAACTTCTTAATAATCTACATTATCTGTTTCAATTAATGACTATTTTTATACTCTGTCCAAGATAAAAAAAACACCAATCACTTGGCATGTGACAGAACCACGTCGTTGGTTGATTTAAAAAATTACTGTTTCTGTATTGATTATTGGCTTTTTTTGTCTTGTACCGAGTATCGATCCAACTATTTAAGTCGATTATGAAAGATTGTTAAAATCTAAAGAATAAAATATCACTATACAATAAAACCATGCAGTTCTCGATAACTTTAATAATCTCAAATTTTAGTTATGTTAACTATAACAAAATTGGACACTACATAGTTGATATCACACATGATCTATTATTTATTAAATTGTCTATTTTATTAGACATATCAAGATCGTTCTTATATTACAATAATTTATTAAAGTCAAATAAAATATACCACACACCTTAGTTATATGTTGAATAAATAAAAATATCACACACATTTAAAATTACTTGCTACTCAATTTTTTCATTGACTGTACTTTATTAAAACACAAAAATTGATTGAAATGTAAATGCAGCGTTTTTAATTATGTAGAGCATTAATACAAATACATTCTTCATGTATGAAAAGTTACTGCAGATTTATTTTTAAATTGAAAAAGCATGTAAAATTTCGTTGGAGGACATATAGTTGTGGAAGGATAATGGAGAACATGTCCACAGTTATATTAAAATTAAATTATCCAAATTTGGAATGGGGTAAGTTTTGTCAAAATTACTAAGGAATAGCTATTCTAAATATACTTAAGAGTGAATACGAATGACTAGTAAAGTGGATGTTTCTATCATTCGGTATATATCTAAAAAATCGTACCTTTGTCATTCAACCATCTTGCGATTCTTGCATACACCTCCTCTTCAACAGCTATTATGATTGCCAGTAAAGCACGCGGTATCCAGCTAAAGTAGACTAAAGTGTTCTCCCACCAGTCCTGCAATAAACGCATTATCCATTAACACTTTCAAGAAATATAACCTCGTCAATCAAATTATTGAGACGACAGATTCATTTTTGGGTAAATAGTTCGTTCAGAGATAACCTAGTCACACAATATATAATAAAAAAGGGGGGCTCTATTCGGTAAGTCGACCCATTCACGTCTCTGTGTAAAGGCTCCTGTGTATATTCATCCAGCGTAGTGGCCGCCAAGCCGGATTGTATATGCACCTGCGCACCACTACGCACCTGCGCACGCAGTGAAGCGAACGTGGCGGCGGCACCGAAGCTGAGGCACAGCAGCATGACGGGCAGCGACACGCGCGCACTGAGCGCTGCGGCGCACCACTACGCTTCACTACGCACCTGCGCACGCAGTGACGCGAACGTGGCGGCGGCACCGAAGCTGAGGCACAGCAGCATGACGGGCAGCGACACGCGCGCACTGAGCGCTGCGGCGCACCACTACGCTTCACTACGCACCTGCGCACGCAGTGACGCGAACGTGGCGGCGGCACCGAAGCTGAGGCACAGCAGCATGACGGGCAGCGACACGCGCGCACTGAGCGCTGCGGCGCACCACTACGCTTCACTACGCACCTGCGCACGCAGTGACGCGAACGTGGCGGCGGCACCGAAGCTGAGGCACAGCAGCATGACGGGCAGCGACACGCGCGCACTGAGCGCTGCGGCGCACCACTACGCTTCACTACGCACCTGCGCACGCAGTGACGCGAACGTGGCGGCGGCACCGAAGCTGAGGCACAGCAGCATGACGGGCAGCGACACGCGCGCACTGAGCGCTGCGGCGCACCACTACGCTTCACTACGCACCTGCGCACGCAGTGACGCGAACGTGGCGGCGGCACCGAAGCTGAGGCACAGCAGCATGACGGGCAGCGACACGCGCGCACTGAGCGCTGCGGCGCACCACTACGCTTCACTACGCACCTGCGCACGCAGTGACGCGAACGTGGCGGCGGCACCGAAGCTGAGGCACAGCAGCATGACGGGCAGCGACACGCGCGCACTGAGCGCTGCGGCGCACCACTACGCTTCACTACGCACCTGCGCACGCAGTGACGCGAACGTGGCGGCGGCACCGAAGCTGAGGCACAGCAGCATGACGGGCAGCGACACGCGCGCACTGAGCGCTGCGGCGCACCACTACGCTTCACTACGCACCTGCGCACGCAGTGACGCGAACGTGGCGGCGGCACCGAAGCTGAGGCACAGCAGCATGACGGGCAGCGACACGCAATGCCGCCACACCCGACGCCTCCACGCCGCGTACTGAGGCTCCGGTCGTCCCGTAACTGAACTTGTACCCATTTCACCCTGGAACAAATTCAAATCTTAAAAACAGGATGCTACCAGAGTCATCTTATAAGTTATTTGTCTTCACCTTAGTACAGCTATAATAAGCTTTCTCGTGTATGATTTTTTTTTTTACAATCAGGTCGTCTTCTTACCTGAAACAACGGTCGTGGTTCAATCAACAATTCGTCTCTTTGATCCAATGTTCCCCATCTATATGCTAAAACGTTTGAATATCTGAAATAACAACACAGTTATGAACCTTTAAATATGGTTGAAAATGTAAAGTATAAATTAATTCTAGTACATTAATTCCAATCATGACCAACATACCTTTTCCACGTTTCCAAATACACACAAGCCCATAAAACATTAAATAGGGAAAATAGCACATAAGCAATATCCTTCCAGTTATCGTTTGCGGTTCCCAACCAAATCTGTAAAAAAATTATTCGTGTTAAAATACAAAATATCCTGCACGAAGGACCAAGATGCAAAACGAACGAGGAACAGCTTAATTTACCCAAAATACAAATCCAACAACAGCCGGTACGGTTAAAGACTGCGTATAATGACCGAGCCAAGCAAAATACATTGCAATCTTCACACCAAAGTATTCACTTATTTCATCTGTAAAATATAAGCTCATGTCAAAAAATATTTTTTATACATACAAGTTTTATAGAAGATCATAACAATCTCTTACAGATTTAAATGAAACTAATTTTACGGATTTTATCGCGTTTAATTTTATTATTTATAACCCACGTTTCTTACAGGCTTACTTTGTTGCTACAACTAAGATTTCAAAATCAATTAACTATTACTATGGCATTGTACTAAATTTAATTTTAATTATAGTCTATACTTTTGCGCACAATGATTATATATAGTTTTATGAAATTTTTCAATGAAATCAAATTAGATATTTGAGAGTTCGTCGAGTCGTCCAATACGGTCCTACGAAGTGGTGGAGTGGCCTTTCAATGGGGATATCGGGATGGAGTACGTAATTTTATATATTTGAATAAAGTAGGCTATACATATATACAGTCACGCCTTATTCCCATATAAGGGGTGGGCAGAGGTCACTTACGTAGCCCACTTTCCGCCCTCGCGGGAAACGAGACGGGACGGGCGGCGAGCCACATCGCCCCTATTTTGGTACGAGTCAAATAATTCCCCACTGCGTTCCCACGAGCAGTATAGTGAAAGCATCGCATATTATGGTGTTATTCTGCATGAATAAAGGCTGTCAGTACAATACCTTAGTCGAATCATACGACACCTCGGTAGGAAAGAGGTAGTTACTATTCTACCGTGCCTTAGTAGTTTGAAAACAAACGATGCGTCTATAATTTCTCCGCACGTAGATAGGTAGGAGGTAGTTTTGTTTTCGCCGCGGCGAACATAAATAGCCACGCAAATATTTTCTGTGTAAGTTACAAGCGAAGTGAATGTGTAGCATAATGTAATATATTGAGTCGTCGTCGTAGTCGTTTCAGCCTATCACAAGTCCACTGCTGAACATAGGTGTACGAGCAAGCACGTACATTGGCTAGTCGGCTGTTTCGGCGCTGACGTAATGACGATAATTTAAGTATTTATTAGCAATAATTTCACAATACAAAATCAGTGCGCAATCATCAAGCAAGCAAGTCATGCGTACTCATATCATTCATCATTAGTTTATAATTATTTTAGTTTTTTATATTAATTATACAAGTTTAAATTAAGCAGTTTATCATTTATTAGTTCTATCCAGAACAATAGGCCTCCCCCATAGATAGCCACAAAGGTTTATAGGTCTTATTTTATACTGTGAAACTGCGAGGTGTATAAATTTATACCAAATAAACAATTAAAATATCGTTTGAATATTAAGTATAACTAAATTGAAAAACATCGGGGCGAAAACAGCGAAAATAGTCAGAACAAAGGCCTCCCCCATATACTGTCTCAAAAGTTAGTAGCTCTCATTTTGGAGAATTATGACATAGTTGCCATAGTTGCAGGCGGCTTGGCAACCGCAGTTTATTTACTCAGACGTTCCAGGAAGACGCTGCTGCCCATCTCCTGATTTTCATTTTCCCTCAGTGAAATGTGATGAGGTGGTAGATTGATTGGTGGTGAATTATTGAGTGTCAGGTACTTCAATTGAAATTATGCTTTTTTTTTGTTTACATGACTAAAAAACTTTTAAACGTTTCTAATTTAAAGTCATATAGTTTTTCGCGGTATTTTGATTGGAGTCTGTTGCACTAATAAAAAAAAAACAAAATTCTCGTTATTATTAAGGTGGTAGATTGTAAAAAATGACGTTTGACAAACGAAATTTATATTTCTTTCGTCGAAAAGTAAATTTCGTTTCTTTTCTCCGGGTGACGGGCGCAGTGTGGTGCAACACAGAGATCTCATCTCATAAGTAACTGAATACTGCACATTTGTTTGTATTAGCATACTAAATCATATAATATCTTGCAAGTCAAAAAATACGATACAATGTATGAGTCCGAAATGTGTCAATGGTTTACCTAGAGGCTGCGGAGAAAAAAGTGTTTTGACCCATTTCTTCCGCAAGCTCTCGAGTGCCACTCTGTCGTGTAGCGGGAACATACTTGCGATCACGCCTCTGCTAACGCATGCTGGAACTGGGAATAATATTAAACGATTGGTATTCGTAATAGCTAAACTATGAAAACAGCAGAAAATATTTTTTTTTAAGTATGATGAGTAAATAATAATAATTATTGTAATCTTGCCTCAGGCATTTCGGGAAATCTACGACTTGGGTCCTAGCGAGTCGCTATTAGAACTATTCAAGGATACTAATATTTTGACGCTTCGGACGTTGTATATTTACATACATACATACATACATAGAGTCACGCCTCTTTCCAATAGAGGTAGGCAGAGACCACATCTTTCCACTTCCTACGATCCTTCTTACACACATCTTTAGCTTCCTCTACTTTCATTAGTGTTTTCATACAAGCTCGTCGGTTGCGGGTACTTGTATATTTATGAAAATATAATGTACGTACGGAAACACATGAATTTATTAAATAAAAAAGTGACTGTATCCTGTAGAACGAAACGAAACGCTACAGGAAGTGTTTACGATGGCCAAAAATAAAAAATCTTTTCTTTGTAGATCCATTAAATTTTATAACAAAATTCCTAAAAGTGTGTCTCAAAAATGACATAGAACAAACTTGTCAAGAAGACATTATAAGAAAAAGCGTATTATAAAATAGATTATTGGAAAGAGGATAGAGATGTGTGGAAATAACTCTTACTCTGCACTTGCAAGCCCCCCGGCTAGTAAGTTTATGATGTAATTTTTATGTAAATTATCGTTTCGTTGGTTTTTATCATCATCATTTCAGCATATCACATGTACGAGTATAGTATCAATAGAACAAAGGCTTCCCCTATAGATTGCCACAAAAGTTTGTAGCTCTCGTTTTCTCTTAAATTTCTCTTAAGAACACACGTCACAGGGTGACGGGCGCATTGTAGTGTCACACAGAAATGTTCAGGGAGTCACAGCATCTGTTAGGGCAGATCGGGTGAACGTTTTGCTCGTTTCGTCACTTTATCCAATTTTTTTTTTATTTCATAAATGTGACGGAACGAGCACAGCGTTCACCTGATGGTAAGTGCAACGTCTGCCCACAACAAATGCTATGTCACCCAGAACAGTGTGACACCACAATGCGCCTGTCATTCTGAGACATCAGTTCTTAAGTCTCATATGCCCAGTGATTACGCTAGCTCAGTGCCCTTCAGACCGAAACACAGTAATGTTTGCACACTACTGCTTCACGGTAGAATAACTGGCGCTGGGGTGGTACCTACCTAGACGGATTCCTGCATAGGAATCCTACCACCAGTGAAAAATAGTGTTGGTTCCGGGCACATGAGCAGTCAGTAGGACCCACCTATGCTCTGTCCGGGCCGTAGAGTCAGAGCCGGTTCCAAGGCGCGCTCGTCGCCAGGCTCGGCGCGGGCCGATTCAAGCACGTGTTTCACTAAAGCTCCGCGTTCTTGAGAATTCAGCAGTTCCGACGCCGAGGTACCCTGTTAAAAGAAAAATGTCACTTTATATATTTTTTTAAGGCAATGACAGTTAAATTATTCTTCCACAATTATTAATAACTTTTTTAATGTATTTTTTGTAATGTAATGTAATGTCTCAATCTTGAGATAGATCATATGACTCTCAACATGGAAGATACCTATTTCCAGCTGACGACTATTTAGACGATTATTTATTATTTAGCTCTCTAGGCCCATTGCTATAAAGCGTCCTAAGCTCATTGCAAAAAAGCGCAATTTATGTTGGTACTTTTAGTGATTGTATACTTGAGAGTTCTAACAAAATTATTCAAATCTTAATTTAGAATAGAATAGAAAAATCTTTATTGATCGTTGACACACACCATTTATAAAAAACGACAAAATAGTAAGAGAACAAAAAAAAAAAACAAATTTAGATAGATAAATTAAATAATATCGAATTAATAGAATATCGGTGTATGCGACGACCAAAAGGTAGTCAGCTCAGCATAAAGCTACAATTAAGGTAGCGCTGATTTTCTGACTCCTACGAGTGTCAGTCACGGACATTCGCATCCAGATTGTTGTTTTAATTTAAAATAATAATTCACTAGTGATGTGAAGGGACCAGTGAGTGCTTCATGTGTCGGAGTTTAATTTTTAATTGTATTACAGCCTAATTGTTGTAGCAGGGGAAGGTTCAAGTGAAAACTATATCGTCCAGTTCGTGTCTATTTTTGTGTAAGTAAAATTTTTTTTTTAAATAGAACTTGAAAGCATGCAACGATTTGGTAATCTGCAAAAAAGTTAAAAGATAACAACGACCGACCCTAATCAATATTGATCTTTATGCGCCCTTTACATATTGCCGCCTGAAGCCCGGACCTCGCAGGCCTAAATCCATGACTGAATGGACAGTGGATTGTAAAATGACACAAAGTACTAGAACATATTTGCTCTCAACTGACGTCAGTTCAGTAGCATTGCGATGTTTTTGAGGATTTAGGACCTTATCTCGTTGCCATAAGATAGAAAGACTTTCGTAACTTTTAACTTCTTACGCAAGCGTTTGTACAAGAAGAAAAAAATGCTAATTGGTTATTTATTCACAATTAATTTTAAAAAAAAAGTGTGACATCTAACAAGGGCTCATTTAACAAAGGTACAGGCACATAATATGAAGCGATACATTGTTCTTTAACAATGATAGTAATTTAAAATGTACATCTTGCTACAGTTATAGCAATAGCCGTGTGATGGCGAAATACAAATACCATGATGAAGACGTCAAATACAAATACCAGCTAATAAACGGCGTTACATGATATGTAGGTTTGTTTTTTTTTTGCCCACCAATGTTTGCCGTATGGTGGCGTCTTAAGAGTTACTTAAGAGTTTTAATCTCTCACAACATCTCAACCCGTGGGTGTTGCAAAAGTCTTTGCAGTTGTAGCATACGTATTTTTTTATGGAAGCAAGCCACGAGACGAGCCACTTCTTAAATGTAACGACAGGAGCACTATCGTGTGTAGTACTGCATTGCGCCTAGTCGGCATGATACGACGGTTGTTAAGTCTATATCTTTATATAAGTATATAATATTCTATGCGTGTGTATGTCACTGAACTCCTAAACGTATGGACCGCTGTTGATGATTTTTTTTGTGTGTGTTTGTGTTGTTCCCTGGATGGTTTAGATTCAGAATTGGGTCCGGTAGGTGGCGCTGCGATAGAGTTCTAGGAAAATAACAAACATCACTCAGTATATAGTCTATCGTTAATTCGAATATCGGAAAATCGTTCGCTGAATCTGTTAGCAGCAGGCAAGCCAACGTTCGGGCAGGACAACGTCTGTCGGGTCCGCTAGTGCTCTATAATCTGGCTGCCCTAGGCCTTACTTGATGTTAAGTCACCGCCGCCCACCATCATAATCATCATTTCAGCCTACCATAGTCCACTGTTGAAGATAGGCCTCCCCCATAGATTCCCACAAAACACGGTCCTGAGCCACCTGCATCCATCGACTTCCCGCAAAACCGTACATGTCGTCGGTCCATCTAGTGGGGGGACAAAATGAAAAGGAACATCCGTGATACCAGAGGAATTTCGGATACGTCGCCGGCTTTTAGTCCTTTAGTCCGGAAAAACCGCTGGCGGCAGCAGAGTCCACAGAGTGGTAGTACGTAGGAGAAAATTTCAGACAAAATGCACAGTGGTGGAATGCCAGTCATCGAGGTGGTCTCGACAAAAGAAACACCAAAACCAGCGTGTACTAACGTAATAAGCAAAAGACAATTACCTTCTGAAAGCAGTGCATATCGCGTACCGTGAACTCCTTGTAGCCGCCTCCGAACTCCGGCTTCAATAACTTCGGAAGGTGTACTTCCTCAGCCGTTTGAAGCAACCTGTTACAGACACAATCCAATCATAATTAATTCAATTGATGATGTCTTGCTATTGCGATGCGATTTGGACCACGGCGACAACTTCCGAATGTAGTCGGTAGCTATCAACTGCGCAGGAGATATTGTAGTGCCACAAGTGTCCGCACAGACACAGAGACACTTACACCCAACCTACCCACTCCCGATATAACGCTGTTGCGATAAGATCAGAGGAGGGCTATGATGCAGTGTCAGAAACACGGGGACAATAACAACACAACCAGAACCGAAAACCACCTTTTGTGTTTTAGCACAAAATTTTGGCTCCAGCTAGGATTTAAACCCAGGACCCGCAGCGTAGAATTCAGGTATTCTGATGACCAGGTGATGTGGTCGTTGATTTCAATTAATGGATCATAATTATTAAAAAAAAACTATGCTTCACACTAGTATTACTACAGTATTTCTAGTATTATACTACTGTGCGTTTTACAAAAATATATTTCACAACATACATACATACATACAACCAGACACGAAAACCAACAATTTGTGTTTAAGACCAAATGTGTGATCTGACTGGGATTTAGGCTCACTGGGCATATGAGACTAAAGAACTTGTGTCACAGGGAGACGGGTACAATGTGGTGCTACACAGAAATGTTCTGAGTAACACAGCATGTTATGGGCAGACGTTGCACTTAAATCAGGTGAATATTTTGCTCGTGTCGACACTCGTCACACAAAAAAAAGGACCAAACGTAGAAGTCAGGTACTCTGTCCACTACGCTACGCGGTCTGGTACAGCAAGCGCCGATCAGCCAACCTCAAAGTAAGGGTGGTAGGATTCTATTCCTATGCAGGAATCCGTCTAGGTAGGAACCGCCGCAGGGCTAGTTGTTCTGCCGTGAAGCAGTAGTGTACTAACATTACTGTGTCTCGGTTTGGAGGGCACTGAGAGCTAGCGTAATCACTGGGCATATGAGACTTAAGTACTGATGTCCCAGAGTGACGGGCGCAGTGCGATGCCACGCAGAAATGTTCTGGGTAACTCGGCATTTGTTTCGTCACTTGTTCCAATAAAAAAAAAACTCACACGTCATCGTCAGCGGTGATATAAAAGGCTGAGCACTGAGACGAGGCATGCTGCCGAACACAAACACGAAGCCGCGGTCGACTGCCGCGTAGCTTCTGAAGCAGCCAAAGGAGCATACTGTCCGGAAGCCCTAGTGATGGATAAAATAATTAGTAATTACGCATTACGCTGGTTTCGTCACGATGATTTCCTTTACAGCTAAGAGCTAGCCCAAAAAATTTTAAAAATAAGAGGTCTGTGCTTCGCAGTGGAGCATTTATAGGCTGTTAGAGGATGTCTGTGCTTCGCAGTGGAGCATTTATAGGCTGTTAGAGGATGTCAGTTCTTCACAGTGGAGCATTTATAGGCTGTTAGAGGATGTCTGTGCTTCGCAGTGGAGCATTCATAGGCTGTTACTTTCCTTTTTTACAGTAAGCTATGAAAAAAGCCAATTAACATGAATACACACATACAGTCACGCCTATTTCCAATATAAGGGGCAGGCAGAGGCCACTCACGTAGCCCACTTCTAGCTCTCGCGGGAAACGAGACGTGACGGGCGGCGAACCACGTCGCCGCCATTTTGGTACGAGTTGAACTTTTGAAGGCGGCCATTTCCACCTTATTAATCTAAACTAATATTATAAAGAGGAAAGATTTGATTTTTTGTATGTTTGGTTGTAATGAATAAACTCTAAAACTACTAAACCGATTTTTAAAATTCTTTCACCTATAAACAACTACTATAACACCGACTAACATGAGTTAAATTTAATTTAAAAAAAAACTGAGATTCTTGCGAAATTTGCTATAATGTAACTCAAAGTATCAAAAGTTACTGATCAAAGTCATTATTTGGCGTGCGCTGCAAAAACTATTGATGATAAAAAAAAATTATTACATTTTCATAGTACTCATCATTACTCACAAAAAAGTCCGCGAGGCTATATGTCTATCAAAACACAGGTAGAATCGAAGGATGATGACATTCGTATCATGATATTAATCCTTATTCTACAAAATAGTTTCATAGTCAAGGTTGATTACGTACATGTAAAGTCCTCTTTAAATTATTCGAATCAGTCCTATCGTTTAGAAGTTACGATAGGTATAAAAATGCTAAAAGTAAGTTTAAGTTTTTTATTTTGCTACCACGATATCAAATATTGGCTATATTTCACGGCTTATGTTCCCATAAAAACATTATTTTGGTAAAATAACGTAATCTTACCTGACCAGCAGCAGAGCCGCCGATGAGAATAGTCGCTACAAAAATGTTAGAGTAAGGAATTGTGGTTGTTCTACTTGTCCAAATAAGGTATTAATTTATCTTTCTAATATCAATCTACCCGTGCGAAGCCGGGGCGGATCGCTAGTTCATTAACAAGGGGGAAATCCGCGTTATCATCATTTCAGCCTATCCTGACTAGTCCAGTGCTCCCCCAAAGATTGCCTCAAAAGTTTTTATTTTTATTTTGGGGGTATTTTGCCAATTGTTGTTAAATTTTCATCAATATAAAAAGATAAATGTACGTTGAATGAAAATTTTATGACAACTCTTGGATTCACTCTATTCATTTCGAGTAATGTGCCAAGTTTCAAGTTAAGTTTGTCATAGCATCTACAAACAGATGATTTTTACTTGTGGGGGATTCCTATGCAGGAATCCGTCCAGGTAGGTGTCACCGCAGTGCCAGTTATTCTGTCGTGAAGCAGTAGTGTGAAAACATTAGTATGTTCGATCTGAAGGTCACTGAGAGCTAGTATAATCACTGCGCATATGAGACTTAAGATCTGATGTCTCTGGGTGACAGGCGTAGTGTGGAGCCACACAGAAATTTTCTGGGTGACACAGCATTTGTTATGGGCAGACGTTGCACTTACCACCAGGTCAACGTTTTGCTCGTCTCGTCATCTAATCCAATAAAAAAAATCTATTTCTATCACTACGTACTGAACACCGTTTCCGAAGAGTATATCAAGACTAGATAAATAACTTTGAATTTTATGACTTGCTACTAAGTAGGTACGTGTACTACGTAAGTATATAATTAAAAGTTTGATAAAGTTTCAATTACTTTTTTACCGAAAAGTCAGACAGTAGGCTACGTAAGCGCTGGAAAATCGGCAAAAATACCCTGCTAACATCAACTTTCAAGAAGTTAAGAAATATCTGAAATCTCACAAGTAATGTTGCATTGTGACTGCGAAGCAAGAGAAACTCAAACTTTGCTAACGAAATTTAAGATGGTTAATTCGAGATAAGTTTTTTTTTTTGGAATGTTGGTTTCAAAACGCCAAGTTTAAGCAAACCAATTCAGTAAATTTTACAAGCTTTTATTTAACTTGTATTGTATGTACTCGTACATAGGTGGAGTTCAAGTTTACTGGTGGTAGGATTCCTATGCAGGAAACCGTCTAGGTGGGTACCACCGCATGGTCAGTTAGTTATTCTTCCGTGAAGCAATAGTGTGCAAACATTACAGTGTTTCTGTCTGAATCATCAACTATGATACTTAAGAACTGATGTCTGCGGGGATGGGCGCAGTTTAGTGTAACACAGAAATGTTCTGGGTGACACAGCACTTACCATCAAGTGAAGTTTTTTGCTCGTTTCGTTTTAATCTTGCAAGCCAAGCTTTTTTTTTTAACATAATAAGCTAGCGTTTAACTACAATCCCACCTGATGGTAAGTGGCGATGTAGTTTTTGTTGGTAGGCACACTAGCTTAGAAAAAGCCTATTCACTCTTCTCTTGAAGACACCCACATTGTAATCGGACGGGAAGACTGATGCAGGCAAATCATTCCAGTCCTTTGCTGTACGCATTATGAACGACGAAGCAAAACGCTTCGTCCGAATGCAGGGTATATCCACAACAGAAGGATGGAAACCAGCCGTGCGTCTTGTTGTCCGATGATGGAAAGGGGAAGGGGGTTAAGCTAAATTAAGGGCCAAGCTTAATTTTGGCATAACTATGTAGCTTCGGTGACCATGCATAATAAATATCTCATATATAATATACCATATATAATTATGGAGCTGGTATGATGATGGAAGTTGGTCATAGCAACTCCTAAACTAAGCAAGATAGCTTCGTGATATTTTGGCTATAGCCCTGACAACATTTCAAGCCTACTGGGCATAGGGCACACTGATAAAAGTTTCTAACAAAAATATGATTTGTTAAAAACTTATTTTAACATACCTGCACTAACAGTTTTATCAATTACGATATTCATATCCACCAATAAACACAAATAGTTTATCCAACATTACGACAATTTGTCGGTACAAATTTTCAGATACATGTATTTTTCATAGTAGTACCAGTCCAGATACGTGACAACCTAATCATCTTCATCATCATTACATCCTACCACTAGTCCACTGCTGAATATAGGCCTCCCCCATAGATTGCCACAAAAGTTTGTAGCTCTTGTTTTGGGGAGATTTTGCCATAGTTGCCTCGCTTGGCAGGCTGGTTGGCAACAGCAGTTTATTTATACAGATTATATAATTTAGCGAAAAAATTTTGTAGCATTCGATGGGGGAGGCCTTACTATAGCAGTGGACTAGTTATATGCTGAAATCATGATGATGATGAATGTTTGAATTCAAAGGTTTTCCGGTATTAAAACTTAATAACAATTATTTTGCTAACGTACGCACAAAATGACATAATTCCACACTGACATATACCCAGCTCCAAAAAACAGAACTGTATACTTTAGGACTTTCAGTGATAACTTGCTTTCTTAAGTTTTCACATGAGTTGCGCTTATTGGCAACTTTCCAGCATACCGAAGTAGCCAGTTTCCCGAACCTGCGAATACGAACGGGGGCAACGACATTCGATCCGAAAGACTGAACACGTTTGCCAAGATAAGATTCGAGTCATTCTTTAGTGTAAGGGTGTGGTGAAACTTTTCTTGATAGATGCATTCTATGAACACCATTTCAGCGCTTAAACTTCAATCGTGACTGTAGAACCTATTGAGATATTGACTACTATCACGACGACATCAAAGAGTAACTTAATATTGGGCTAATATGTAAAGATTTTATTTATTTATTTATATAAACTTTATTTGTACAAAAAGTTTACAAAAAGGCGGACTTAATGCCTAGAGGCATTCTCTACCACTACACCTTTGGGTTGAGCAGAGAACATGTTAAGGGTGCTTAGTGCGATGGTTTAAAATAATTTAAGAAAAAAAAAACAAATAAGTGAAAGGAAACAAGACAACAAACCGATTTCAAAATGCACAGTAACTAAATACATTTATACATACATATCTATATACATAGACATATTTATACATATATATAAAAACATACACACACCATAAATATTCACAGTTCTGAACTGAAACTATGGATCATATACAACGTTATTCATAATTGGTATAACATCCCGGCTCCTACCCACGCTACTTTGATCTGTTAAACACAACGGTGAAGCTTTAATGACAAAATTGAATACTAAAAATGTCCATACAAAACTTTAAAATTATTTGTTTTCTAAAACTTTACGCTTCCCTAATTCGGAAAGTCGTTGCCCCGAACCAGACAAATTAAAAATACGTTTTCTTCTCCATTTAATTTATGTTACCCTACTACGGCGTCATACTAACAGATTTACTTCGCAACAGATTTCCTTAAGCTTCGTGTTATCCTAGTACTTGGGAGTTCTTTCGATGGTAGCTCAATGGCAAATTGCCCAATTTAATTTATGAGTTCATTGCCTCGATCAGCTGTATAACAGGGTGGTCACCTATGAGTTTTAAGCAAATTTTTTAAATCGACGTATCTCCTACAGGTATCACGCTACGAGGCTCATTAAATTTTTTGGGGCATATACACACCGTCCCTAAGCCCAGCCTGCCGGGATGTATAGGACATTACGAATGACCCTGTATAAAATAAGTAATGTAAAATGAAATGGAAGAAGTAGTACGCAAAAATATGAGAAATTATTAATTAATGGTTAAGTAATGCTCCCAGAGTAGGCGTTCGAAACAAGCCTTGCATTTAGCCAACCGTATGTTGGTCGGTAAATGATTCCAGTCTTACAGCGTGGGAAGTAAAAGAATTATAAAGATTAGAAAGATTTCGTGTCTAAAGCTATATTTTTTCCAGTATGTTTATAGAGTTATGTACACATTTTATTTAGCAAATACTTACCAAGGTGTCGTAAGAGGCGCCTTTGGCATTGTACCGACAATCTTTATTTGTGCAGAACAATACATTAATACGCAACGCTGTCACTATACCGCCCGTGGGAACAGAGAAATAATTTTTTGACTCGTACCTAAATTGCGGGGACATGGTTCGACACCCGTCAAGTCAGAATTTGTTTAATATTATGCAAATTATAATAAGAGAATACGAAATGTAACCATGGTTTCACAGTCGTTTTACAATGGTTTAAATTCACAAAAAATGCTATGACAATGGCGATCAATGAAAAACGATATAATGAAGGAAAGTAAGTTAATTTGCTAAGATCCGCATGCAAAATATAAAATGGTGTATATTACCTAGTTTTTTTGAAGAGCACCGCCCGCCTTCCCTCAGTAGCGTGCACAAGCAAACTAACACCGCCAACTACTACTAGGTAATATACACCACTGAAGTTGAAAACACGACACGTGTTTCGCCCCAAAAAGAGGCATTATAAAGTGTCATAGACTCTACGACAGACAATCGCCGAGCACTTGGTGGAGGGTATCTGGTGGCGGTGTTAGTTTGCTTGTGCACGCTACTGAAGGAGGGCGGGCGGTGCTCTTCAAAAAATCTAGCTAATATACACCGTTTTATATTTTGCATGCGGATCTTAGCAAATCAACTTACTTTCATTATAATGGATTTGCGCAAAGTAACGCCTCGTTCTATTAACTATATGAAAAACGATGTGTTAGTAGAATACCGTAACTGTCATTCTGCGACGATGTCATTGCGATTTTGAAGGGATTGGTTTAGTAGAAGAGAGGTCCAGGTCAGCGAGGTAATAGGCTGTACGGCGCAGTCATGTGGTGGGCTAATTCACGCGGGTGAAACCGCGGGGTACAGTTATTATGTTATATGACTGTTTTGCGGGATAGATGCAGGTGGCTCAGGACCACGTTTTGTGGCAATCTATGTCCAACAGTGGACTTGTGATCGACTGAAATGATGATGATGATGTCGATACGAGAGCAGCGTGTATGATTCTAAGAAATTTCACGAACCAAATACAAAAAAGTAAATAAAGTTGAAGACGGCGAGTACAACAAAAGCGGCGAAAAACATTAGCAGAATATTTAGTCGGAGAAAACTATAAAGGCGAGGGGTTTTCTCACAGCTCATTACCGTCTACATTTATTTTTCTGGTATGAGTCATTTAGCGTGACTTACATTTATGCTGCTAGACCGCGTAACATATTTTGGGCATAAAAAAAAGTAAAGTTTCAGCCTATAAATGTCCCACTGCTGAGCCCAGGCCTCCTTTCTGAGAGGGGTTAGGAGCTAGGAAGAATCCGCCACGCTGCTCCAATGCGGGTCTGCACATGTCTTCGAAATATTTTTTTATTTCTCAGACATGCAGGTTTCCTCACGATGTTTTCCTTCACCGCCGAGCAGGTGGTAAATCAGCACTTAAAATTGCAATTAACAATTTTAGTGGTGCCGGCACCGGAAATCAAACCAAGGTCACTCGCGTACTATGAAATTTTAAGCGAGCGCCTAGCCCCTGAGCTATCACGCCATATCTTTAACATACCACCAAAAAAATCCGGCATACCATTTTGGGCATATGTTTATTTCAAACATATAAACTGTTTCATTTCTTATAATGCATCAAGGTTTACGTATTATCCGACCTTCGTTTTTTTCACCACAACATAATAAAACTTAAAGAAACTCTATAAATTAAGAGAGGTTAGTGAAAAATACCGATCAAGGGTAAATCGTGTCACCGGACCCCTGAAAATCTATAAGCTATATTTAACGTACCTTTAGGAAATATTAGTACCACATCGGTTTGCTGAGTGGGTGTGGAATGCAGTAGTAAACGACGAGGGTGGATCAGGTGGGCACCAATTTGCCCCGCCATTGGAAGACGACGCCGAAGCTCCCTGCCAGCTGAACGGAAAAGAATGTTGTAGCTAATAAAAACACACTGAAGTTAAATATTCTGTCAGCGAAATATCGGATTTTTTTGCTGGTATGTTAAAGATATGGAGTGTAGAGGGAAGGAGTGACGACTTCATATAATAAGTCTCCGAGACATCGAGACAAATTAAGATGGCGTTACTGTTAGCAAAAGTTCTTAATTTGTAGCGCCATTCCTTCTGTAATTATTGTGCGCTATTCATTTATCCAAAAAAAAATATATATATTTTTTATAATTTGTTTTAAGCTGAATGTCACATTTTTCATTAATATTTCTATTTCAATAAACGAAAATTAAAATATTTTTTGTTTTAATTTACTTTTTAATTACAATACTATTATCAACAATTCTATATAATACAACTAATTTTATATTTTAGTAATTTCTTTTAGCATACTTCACTTCATCTAATATAGCTAATTTCAGGTCATTCATTTTGCGACAGAAGAGCCAGTTCTATAATTTTTGGAACCCTTATTCCCGTTTATGCATTTTGTCGGACACTTTTTCGTGAATCGTTCTATGTGACCCGTCTCTCTTTACGTCTACACTCCATAGTTAAAGGACGTTTTGCTGTTAAGTTGGTACCATTGTAGCTGATTCTGACGTTTTGGTGCATTTATTAATGGAAATAGTAGAAAGCCCACAGAGCAATGTTCTGTGTGACACAGCATTTGTTATGGTCAGACGTTGCACTCACCATCTGGTGAATGTTTTCCTTTTCTTGTCACATTATCCTATAAAAAAAATCTGGATAATGGCAAGTTAAAATATAAAAAAGATTGGATGGCCCTCGTTATAGTCTATCATCATCCGCTGAAGAAAATTTCTACAAAATAACGCATGAACAGAATTTGTTCAAGAAGCGGACATGTGTCTCACACGGTAGATGTTTCGGGTAAGTTACGCGTCGCGGCGTGTGTTGGCGGCCTAAAAAAATCTACCACCCCATCACTATCCCGTGAGTGTCGAAAGAGTCGACAGAGGGTTCAGACAAATTTAAAATAAAATCAAATTTTATATTACGTTACAAACATTATAGTCTTCGTTTTAAATATATTATAAGCAACGTAACCTTAAATTACCTTAGACCTAAAAAAATAATAATTTGTAGTTGAGTTCTTTTGTCAATATTTTTAAAAAATATGAAGAAGAAGTCAGTAGAGGAACCAGAAGATGGGCAGCAGCATCTCCGTCGCGGAACGTCTTCTTTTGAACGAGTTCATTTTTTTTAATTATATTTGTACACAACAGGTTTCTAAAATTCCTGCAGACACTTTAATGAAATAAATGAATCTCTCATTCATGAAACTCGTCATAGCGGCTGCTCAAAGGTGGATTTATAACCTTTGCTAATAAACTCTGGAATGCAGCGTCTGTAAAAAACCGACATAGGACAGGCTGCGTCTAGTATGGGGGTTAGCATATTATACATTTTCGTAATTCCTTTTCTGAATGAAAATTTTCTTTTTTTTTCGTTTTCAAATCGGAAAAAACCAAATCCGCGGAACTCAAAGACTTCAGAGTGGCCGTTCTGAGATGTATGTTTTCTTTGATTATCGTAGAGTTGTCCACTGAGAATTCTTTACGACGGGTGGAGCAGTCAACACACAATATTGTCTGTGTCACGCACAGACAATATTCTCGGAAAGCAAGATTTGTGGAACAAAAATTCCTGGATAATTGCGCCACGACAACGCCGCGTCTCATAATTTCAGAAAGAGTCTTACGGTAATGTTAACCAAAATTTCAAGGAATGTCTGCGGTCAAGTGCCATACTCGAAAGACTTGATTACTAATTACGTTTCCAGTAATAAAAGAAAATTTCCTAAAGTAGATAAAAGCTATAATAGAAAGTGCTTATAAGGTGTTCCGACGAGTAGATTATTCGCCGACGAGTGTCTTACATCAGACCGTATCCAATGAAGGCCAATATTTTTTGTTCTTTAAAAAAAGTATTTTAAGATTAGAACAGAATGAAATCATTTTTATTCAACGGAGATGATTTATATACTTATTGAACGTATTTTTTTAAGCTACACTGATTTACAAAAAAGAAATTGTGTTCTAAGAGGGATCGGCAAGAAACCTACCGATAATTTTTCCATTATTTTTATTAAACACATTCAAAACAAACAAAAGAAAGAACTTGATGTAATTTACTTATTAAGAGAGTAATTAAAGTAAGCGCCGATAGCCTAAAATTCGACTATTGTCGTGAACCGTCTACTCGCACAAGCTTTTAAGCTTAGTTCGAGTGGTTAACCGAAGTATTACTAATATTACTAGTAAGTAGTATTAGTATTAAAAAAAAGACCATGCACACATACATTAATGAGTCAGTCATCCTTTTTTATTATTAACAAAAATATTGGGCTTATCGTGTGATAGAAACAGTCTTCTATCGGAGAATTTGTTAAAAAATCGTATACATTGCCCCGTGAATTGGTTACTGACTTTGTGAAGTAGAACAATTGACAAACTATACATATATATATGACAATAGCATATGTTAATATGAACATCTATGAGTAGCAGTAAGAAACTACGGAAACTGCTTAATGAGTATGGGAGAGGAGCGTGCGGTCAACGGTGTATTTTGCATACGAACAAGCTAAAATGATTTTAAAGAATAGAATAAAAAAACAATTATTGGTAATTCACAAGCAACTTTTCAAAAACGAATAAAGTAAGAAAAAAATTAATCTACAGAAATAAAGGAAATTATATTGATTATTACAGTGGCTGTGTATACGACGACCAAAAGGTAGTCAATTCAGCATAAAGCTACAGTGAAGTAGCGCTGATTTTCAGCTGACGCCTACGAATTTAACTCACGGATAATCTAGGTGTAGTTAATTTTGAAGGTAAAATAATAATCTTTCAAATGTGGGTGTTATCATAGCTCATAAGAGTGTGAGTTGAAAATTGAGGGTTATCCAATTTTACAGTGTTATGCATGTTTTTGTTGGATCATGTTGCACAAATTGAAATTATGTCGTCCAGTCCACGTTGTAAATGAGTTTGTGTTTACTAACAAAACGACATTAACATTGCGATTGTCTGTCGAAGGGTAATTGTTTTATAGAAGAGGGGACAAACGAACAAGTGGCTCATCTGATGCTAAGTCACCGCCGCTATTCACATCCTCAATACCAGAAAAATTCCGGGTGCGTTGCCGGCATTTGGGGAGGAGTAGGCTCTTTTCTTGAAGGTACCTAAGACGTATCGGTCCGGAAAAACACAGATTCCATAAAGTGGTTGTACGTGGCAGAAAATTTCTGAATGAAAGTGAAAATTTCTGAAAGAGGTGGAATGTCAGTCATTCAGGTGGTGCCGACGAAATTCTGTGCTGTGTCGCATGTGCGATGGTGCAATGTTAGCAACGGGAATTGGAACAACTCTTCGGAACACTCCCCATGTCTCACGTCTTTTCGCAAAGCCAGTGGATCGAAATGAATGAACTCGGTCGTTGACGATTCGAGCCACTCTTCGTTGGATCCGGTCAATTGAAATAAGCTAGTGCTCTGGTGCCCCAGTCTAGAGATGACTACAGTATTCCATGTAAGGCCGAACTTGCGCCTTGTAAAGTTGCAAGCTATGTGCCGGCGTGAAATACTGTCCCGCTCTACTCAGCACGCTAAGATTTTTGGAGCCCAATTGGGCCCTGTCTTCCGATGACCGTTGAATTGAACGTTACTCGATACGTCAACTCCAAGGACTCCGATACTAACAGAGGTAACAAGAGACGTATTCTCGAGAGCACACATCCTCAGCACAATGGGGCGGAGGGGATTTCACGAGTTACCAAAGGAAGGCAAACTAGTTATTCGCCAAGTCTGGCAATGTGCTCTGACTTTGGCTTGGCCATAACTCTTTCAAAGAACCTGGTGGTGGAGTTGTACTTCTTTATAAGATTGCTGGTTTTTAGATCCCGGGACGCCGATGCATTATCCGTGGCCCCGTAACACTCCTGCTTTTGCCGTGAAGCTACTTTGCAGGTGCGACAAACCAAGGTGGAGTTGGCCTCTAGTGGGCACCACAGAGGATTGAACGAAAAGTTGTATATCCTGAATTATAATCTCGGCAATAGACACTCCAACGGCGTCGGGATTATCCAGTAAAAAGCACAACTACCACCCTGGGTAGAATGCAAAGAATTCAGCATTCCTTCCCAATCTGCCAACCTAAAGTGCACACCAAACTGCAGATTGCAACCGCAATGGGAATGAAGTCTCCGGACATTGCAGAAATCCAAGCACATTGGTCTGTGAGGTTGTCTTACTTCCCAAGTCAACCTGGCCCATCAATACAACTGCAAAAGCTGATACATAGCTCTTTCATTGTTAATTTTATTCCTTTGATAATGACATCCCTGCAAAACATGAGTTGCATTTTCAACAATGGGGATATGTTATACCTACAGTTAATATTGTAAGTGTATTTTCACAATAAACTAATCTATTCACTCACACTCTTTCTCATCATATGTCATCATCAAACATATCTTTCTATATCTTTGTTACTACACCTATTTTTTAATTATAATGAAATACAGATTGTAGCAACATCTGTCGCCTTATGAGAAGCTCAAGAAATATTCCTATATGTCCATAATCACTCTATGAAAGTTTTCTGAGATGCTAACTATATATACAACATCTAAATATTACTAGTTGGAGGAAACAACCTCCCCAGATCAGACCATACGATCTGGCGGGTAGCTAACCTTTTCCTTGACAATCATCTTCACCTTTTCCTTGACAATTCATCTGCCAAAAGATTTTAAGTTTTCTTGGAATTTCTCTTGAACTGAACTAATATATAAATGTTAAAATAACTCAAATTAATATTTATTTGTAAATAAATGTACGCCTAAATAATAAAAACAATAATTTAGGAATGTATATTCCTCAGACAATACTATTTTGTGAACCTAACAATCAACATTGTCAATTCGGCACCATCACAAGTCCTCTGCAGAACATAAGTTTCCCCATATATTGTCACATTTTTGTACTGTTCTGAGCCATCTCCACACATTGACTTCCCACAAAACTGTAGTGTAGGTCTTTGCTCCATATAGAGCCACTAGAGCCACATATTGCTTGCCAGAATGAAGTGGCAACATGAGAAACTTTCTTTCCCAGTTGTTTTTATTCCTATAAGCTATATGACTAGGCCATACCCGGAACCTAACAATACTTGTTTAAAGGTTTTGTGTAAGTAAAGGAAGTAATAAAAAATACAAAGCAATCTGTTATGTTTTTTGTAAACTCATATATATTAATAAATTTAAGAAGTATTAAACAAACTACGTATACACAAAAAACAGAGCTAAAGAACTTAACACTCACCACTATCCAATTTATCTTTAGCAAATTCAGCAAAAGATTTATGTTCTTGTGGCGTAGAATGGGAACTACTCTCATGATCTTCTTTTTCATGATTTACCGTGCCTTCTTCTGTTTCCATCATGGAAATAATACGTTCTGCGAAAAACAGTTTAACTCTCAAAACTAAGTTCTTTAGTTTCTTATTCTTACATCATCGATCACAATAGCTCTCACACCATAGATGGTATAATATGCAGAACACACTACTATTATTTAAAGTTTCCGCTTTTTTTAATTCATGACATTATTTTAATTCAAAAACATATATCGTCATTTATTTAAGTTTTCCGGATTTAATTATTAATAATACTACTTTTCAAAGACAACCATCTGTCACAATTCAAAATTGATTTTTGGCCGCCATTAGACCAGTTGTGATCACGGAGTTGCATACAATCAAAATAAATAATATTCAAAAGTTTGAGAACATCCTGGTTTTGAAACTTTTTAAAACATTATACTAGATTCTTCTTTATTTCGAACCATTAATCTTGCTTGCTTTTTGTTGCCTCAATTGATTAAAAAAAAGAAACATTATATTTTCTGTCACCTGTAAAGTAATTTATTGAATCTGTATTGGATTGGATGTTATTTCGTTTTCGGATCTTCGCTTTCGTATTCAACTTATTTCCATTAGTTAATTTGCGCGATAATGTGAGTGATAATGGACGTATTAAGCAACGTCGCGACTTTCTCTTAATTGCAATAATCAGTGTCCTAATTTGCGACAGGAGAGAAAGACAAAACATATTTGAATTCCAAGCAAACATCAATTTTCATGGTAAGTATTTCAAATTATATAAATGACCTTCCTTTGTACATAAATTATTATTGCATTTTCGTTACCATTTTTGTTTTTGTTCATTATTTAGACATGAAATCAATAATTTTCTTATTTCGCGTATATAAAATGATATACTTGGCAAATTACGTAGCTTGCAATGTTTTTATTTTAGCCCACTTTCTTAAAGAACAGCTGTTACGTCGTCACACCTTTTTCTAAACAGCTGAGCTAGTCTTTATACTTTTTTGTCACGATTAAAAATCATAACAGTTATATATGGATTATCAAAAACACAACGGATATATTAAACATGCCAATAAGTAGTAATTAATTTTGTGAAAATATTGCAAAACTAAATTCGCTTCCGTTCTTCACTATATACTTTATATTTCGCAAATTTCTTTGATTTAAGCAATTGCAGGTAGGATGTTTTTTTTTGTCAAAACTGTATTTTTATAGTTTAATGAAATCTTATTAGTGTTATATAGTTTTAAAATAATTAAAAATATTATTATATTCAGTTCATGTTCTATAAAAATATGTTGTTTGTCATAAAATATCTTGTATCTAAAAAGGAGACCATTTAGAATAAGTACTATGTAATCTGTTTTAAATATATTAATAAATGGGAGAAGGGACATCCTCTTGTAGGACCTTAAGAAGCTCCTACATTATTCAATCTTCTTAAGGATAGATAGTGCATTTAAAAATAAATGGCTTATTTATTTTGAATATGTGTTATATTTTGAAACAGATCTGTGATAAATAACAACATGCCATAGGGATATCAATATGTAATTATATGCTATAAACTAATTTACTAAGATAGTGGTAACATCTGTCTTTGATTATTTAATCTGCATTATTGGTCTTCTTTTAACAATTAAACAATTGTTTACACAGTTTCAATATTGTGTAGTTTTGATGTTCATTGTTGCTCTTGTTATTGACTTTATGCATGAAGATGTTAAACATTCTTTCATATTATATTCTCTACATTTTTAAAGCTCTTTTCTTAAATACCTGCTGAAGGTGATATTAACTTGCAGTTCTAAAAATTCATCTAGAAGAGTCTGCTTCATGTTTTTTCAAAATTGTATTTTTTTTTTAGTTTCATAGAAAACCAACAGCTAAATGAAGTAACATAGAAACTTATAAAATAGGAAAACTGCTAGTCAATTACAGGTTTTGTCACATATTTATTTATTTATTCTTTATTGTGCTTATTTGAAATAAAGGATTACAAAGGGTGTACTTAATGCCTTTTGACATTCTCTCCCAGTTAATCCAAGGCATGGAGAGATATTGGTATAGTGCTTAAAAATATTGTCTTCATAAAATATTTATCTTTTTTATACTATTGCTTGTATATCTTTTAGCATTTCTTTAAGTATGCTAGTTTTCTTATCACCCATGCTATTGATATTCCAGAGTTTTTGGCCCTGTGTTTAGTGATTTTAGCATTAAGTACCAGAATCAATATTCCATCCGTAGATAGCATTATGTTAAAGGATAAATTTTAATCCTTTTAATTACAACTTTTCTAAGTGCATAGTATTTTTTGATTGACATCACTTAAAGCTTTTGGAGTCATGCCTTTTACTCATAGCATATTTTGTTTTGTAAATGTAGATTTAGTTATCATTCGCCAAATTAATTGTTTTTTAGTACTTTTTTCAGCTTGACATATTGCTTTCACTTTCAAAAGATGCTACTGCTGTTAGGCTTCTTTATTGATGTAGGTGTCAAAAGAACCTTCAGTGTCAAATAAGAGATTTTATCATAATTCTTGTCATCCATACTAATATTATAAAATAACTCTCTCTGTCCCTCTGTCTGTTTGTTACCTTTTCATGGTACAACCACTGACCCGATCTTGACGCAATTTGGCACAGATATAGCTTGCATCCTGGAGACAGACATAGGATACTTTTTATTCCGAAAAATTAAGTAGTTCCCACGGGGTAAACGCGCGGACGAAGTCGCGGACATTACCTAGTGTAGTATATATTATACTAGCTAACTCATGTAAATATTTTTCAAATTATCGTAATCATGCTGATGGTGCCGTGCCACCTTCCTTCTTTTAAGAATGTAAACAACTCCAACTGTCAGCAGTCGTGCATTTTAGTTGAACAGATTGTCAACAGATGGCGCTTTTACAATCTAATTAATTAATTAAAAAATTAACGAATTTATTTAACGATCACATTAATTTTAAAACATTTACTTATTTTTCGTCATAAGAGGGAAACGTAATCTTCAAAGTGGCAAGTCAAACATTAATTTTAATACAGCATTAAAGGGAGATATTTCATACCGACAAAAACACTTTCGAGAAATAATCTATATTTTTTTCTTGTTTTTACTATAAACAATTTGGAATTCTGGAACGTTCTACTTTGTTTTCGTATGCCACGTTAGGCAGGCGGATTGGCAATTTCAGCACCAGCGTTTCAGCATCAGCGTTCAGTAACTTATACGCTATGGCCACTGTCACTGGTCTGGAATTTTCCGAAATAGTTATACCGCTACCCGTCGGAAGCCATGACATTTTCCATGTAGGTATATCACTTGGACTGATACTGCACACACGCACACGTGATGAGACGAATGATATATATACCCTACTATTGGATACAGTATTCCTATTCCAATCAATTCAAACAAATCCAAGCACGATACGTACGTAGTAAGGAAGAATCATATTATGTATAGGATTTCCGCGTTTTTAAGACTTGTTTTACAATGTAGGAAGCCGCTTGGAGACTGGAACTTTGACATTTACAACACACGTTGAAGTGAAATAATGTTTTTGCGAGGTCAGTTCCCAGCTGAATACGTAACTTGCACATGCTACATGCATGTTGTTTTATGTTTCAGGTTTTAGCACTTTTTTCGTTACCCTAGTTAACACTGGGCCTCGTAATGTTTAAGAGTGTTATGTGGTTGGGAATAGTCCCACGTCATCTTTCGGGACAAGACTGTAATGGAGAGCTAGCAAGACTAGCTCTAATATTATGATCAAACACTGATTATGAACGCTGGATCAAAATACAGTACAATACTTTACATGTGTAATTCTTTTTTTTTTTTAAAAAACGGGCGTTTGCCCACAGTCAGATTTTTTCCTGTATCGTAGGTGCGTTTTACATACATACATTTCACATGCCCAATACAACCAGACCCGAAAACCAACGATTTGTGTTTTAACACAAATTTTGGCTCCGGCTGGGACTCGAACCCAGGACCCGCGGCGCAGAAGTCAGGTACGCTAACTACAGCACCACGCGGTACACAGTACAATACAAATAAATTAAATAAGTGTCTCGTAAGATCTGTGTGTGTATACGATTAAAATACTATTAAAATACTAGACAATATACATATTTTTGACTAGCTGATGCCCGCGACTTTCCGCGAGGATGTAGGTTTTTCAAATATCCCGTGGCAACTGATTGATTTTTTGGAATAAAAAATATCCTATGTCCGTGCCCCCACGATTCGAGCTATCTCTCTGCCAAATTTCGTTACGATCGGTTAAGTGGTTGAACCGTGAAAGGTAACAAACCGACAGAGGGTATGTCCCTGAGTATTACTTTCGCATTTGTAATATTAAGTATACATACATACATACATACATACATACATACATACATACATACATACATACATACATACATACATACAGTCACGCCTCTTTCCCATAGGGCTACACATAAAGTTATGCAGAGCCCCATTCACTTGTTTTCCTGCCAATACTCTTCTCTCAATATCACAGTCATACTTTCCGTCTCTTGTAAATTTAGAACCCAGATACACAAACGCTTTCACTTGTTCCACTCTTTCTCCTTCAATCAGAACTTTGCAATCCGACATACTATCTTCTCTTTCAAAAACCATTACTTTCGTCTTATCTACATTAATTTCATTCCTTTGCTTTGTAGAGCACCATGCATAATATTAACCATCGCCTGCAACTCCTCCTCCGATGATGCTAATATAAACTGATCATCGGCGTATAGGAGGCATTTGACGGTCAAATCATTCATTCTTAATCCAAACACACTCTCTTTCAAATCTGTTAAGCAATTGTCTATGAATAGGTTAAACAGCCACGGCGAAGCCACACATCCCTGTCTAACACCTTTTTCGATGTTAAACCAGTCTGTGTAAGCCCCATTTACCCTGACACAAGCACTGGAATCCTTATAGAGTGATTTCAGTGCTCGTATCAAGCTGCCGTTCACCCCATACATATGCAATGTCGACCACAATTCAGTCCTCACTACCCTATCATAGGCCTTTTCCAAGTCCACGAATGCGCAATAGAACTTTTGACTTTGAGCCAAGAATTTTTCGACTATGCTTCGTAAGGAAAAGACCTGATCCATGCATCCCATTCCTCTCCTGAATCCCGCTGTACATCCCATATCTTCTCTTTAGTTTAATTTTTAAATTAAAAAGTTATTAAGTATAGATTAAGAGAAATACTTGGCTGCCATGAATGAAAATAATGATGACCAAAATGCAAATTTAAAGCCGCGGGGGATAACACCTAATTTGTATAGTTTTTCAGATTTTACGCAGAAACCTAAATATTTCTGAAATAGCTAAGATTGTTATATGAAAAGTTCCCGTCAATGAAAGTACCGCCAAATCGATGGAGCTGTTTCGATGATTAGCCCGGACAAACAAACAGACAGAGACATGATTTTTAAAAACACGTGTTTTTTGTGTTTGGATGAAGAAAAATATTTATTGCGAAATCACAGACAGACACTCTTACACTCTTATTTATTTATATGTATAGATAAGGTATAAGGGAAAGACGTAAAGAAAGAACTATGAATGTTGTGAACCACTTAATAAGATCTGAAGAGAAATATTAAAACTGTCTGTTAAATGTCTCACTTATTAAAATATCGTTTCCCGCGGTTGCGTAAAGTGGGCTATATGTGTAGCCTCTGCCTACCTTGTATCGGAAAGAGGTGTGATTATATGTAATTATAGTGTTGTATATACCTACTTTTCATTTTACTGGTTTATACTTCCGCCGTTGAATAAATTTAAGAAAAGGAATCAATATTACATAAACCATTCTTATTTAGTTTATGGTTGTATAACTGGTCACAAAAACGTTCCTAATTTGATATATATAATATGCAGTTTTTAGTCAGTTCAATTCAAACGACGTACTATAAACACTTCGGCGTGTTTATGGGTACGTCGTTTGAACGAAATGGTGCACGATTTGATTTATGCACTATTTTCTTAAAACTTATTTATAATTCCCAAGGCCGGTTTTATAAACTGATCGCCGTGTAATGAGCGATAAAACTTTGATTACGTTAGATGATACATGATGTAAACCAACACAATCGACGCGATCCAAATAGGTTTGTTATCGATGACTTTTTTATAAGAGAAAGTGACGAGACGAGAAAAACGTTCAACTTATTGTAAGTGCAATGTCTGCCCATAACAAATGCTTTTTAACTCGGAATATTTCATGTGTCACCACACTGCGCCCGTCGCCATTAGACATCATTTCTAAGTCTCATGTGTCCAGTAATTACACTAGCTCTTAGTGCCCTTCAGATTGAAGTACTTTAATGTTTGCACACTACTGCTTCACCGCAGAATAACTGACCCTGCGGTGGTACCCTGCGGTGGTACCTACCTAGGCTGATTTCTGCTTTGAAATCCTACCATCAGTAAAAAGTGGCATTCCAAGTTAAACAAAATACAACAAATCTCTATAACAATTTGATTTCAAGTTGTATTTGTATTGAACATTTTAAGATTTAGATTAATTAAGAAAGACGTGCCCGTGTGGTGGCGGATTAAGAGCATCTACCACTCCATCTCATCCCGTGGGTGTCGTGAAAGTCGACAGAGGGAAAACGAAAACCAGGAGATGAGCA